>JAUESP010000308.1:1200000-1767500 GCA_030914335.1 Drosophila borborema
AAAGCATAGTTTTATGGGCAGGTAGCCGAGCAGGCTGACAGACTGAAGCGATTGCAATGTTTGTTTGCCTTAATAAAGTGCTTTGTGTGGAATTTAATTGTATGTTTGTTTGCTTTACTGACTAAAACAAGGCCTAAACAGCTTTGCCCGAGCCCGAGCCGGGGCTGGGCTGTAGAATGATGCTGCTAATACCTGTGGCAACAGTTTGTCTGGTAAATGAAATGAAATATGCAAGGGACATGTGTCCAAGTGGCGATGAGTTGTTCATGATACTAGAGACGCACGCCAGAACAAATATTTCAATGTCAGCTAAGCTGACAAAGTTCACACAGGCACGCAAACACACGCTTGCATACACTCATATATACACTCATATATACATATATATATATATTCACTTACCGACAACTTTGACAAAGCCATATTGGGTTTTAGCCGTCACCGTGTTGATTTGGCACATGTAGCGTCCCATGTCCTCCTCCTGAACGTTGTTAATATGCAGAAACCAGGTGCGATGCTTATCATGTTTATCATGCGTTACGCTAATCCTTGGATTTCGCGTTATCACATGATTATGCACCGTCAAAATGGCCGACTGCTCAAAGTGCATCCACGCCACCTGCAACAAAGGAATTCAAATGGTATAATTAGCATACTTAAAGTAAATGTATCAAATGTTCATTTATAAGCAGCTGACAAATATGTCAGGCTCTTATTGGTAAACTTCGCCTTGCCATCAGCATCATCATCATCATCATCATCAATTCTTATGAAGGATTAACGAGAGACGACAATGTCGTCCTGGTCGGTTGGTCAAATTGCCAAAGTTCGCGTCACATGTGACAACAGCTGCTGTCAGAAACTTTGCTGCCATCGTGCGTCATCAGGATGCGCAGCTTGTACGGTAGTAGCTACTATCCTTGCTTCTATGCTCCATTGGTTATGCAATAGTTTCACATAGAACAATAACAACAGCAACGCAACAACAATAATATATGCAAATTTAAGCGCAGAGCACATTGGTAAGACGTGCTAAATGTAAAAAACATACGACACTCAAGCTTCGATCCCATTTCAATGATAAATTCGTTGAGCGCACATTCCCAAAAGCGAGTCAACAACAACATTTAAAGGAAGCGAATACACAGGCATCAGAATGCTCAAGAACAAAAGCTAGTTTAATCGTTGCACAATAGGGGAATGTGCTTCGTTGTGAAAATACATTTTAAAAATTTTAAGATCATTTGCATTTGCATTTGATATTATTTATTGTAAATGGAAAAAAGAATAACACAACTTATTTATGTTAAAAGAAAATATATATTTATAATATTTATTAATTTTTTTATTTTTTTTTTTTTTTTAATTTTTTTATGTTATATATTTATATATTGTAGTGATCTTGCTTAAGTCACTCCCCTACTATAGTCTAAGATGGAATCTACCAAAAAAAGTCTATCAAATTTAGAGGTCTCATCGATTTAAGGTAAATGAGTAGGCAGAATAAAAAAATTTCTTTACTTGTATTGAAAATAAGACAAACTTATATAATATAATAATAGCAACAATTTTTGCAATAGATTTCTCGTAACTTAATTAAACAATTAAAATAAAAAATAAAAATTTGTCTCTTCTTTTAGCCAACTTTGAATGATCATGACTATTTTATAAATATTTATTTCATATTTTGGGTTTAGCTTTTGGTTAATTACTTATAAGATGACAACAAACAAGTTTTTTTAAATAGATTTGCATCAGAGGCCCCACTGTGCGAAGTCAGAGGCGTCCTAAGGGGAAGCACTTAAGCATAAACATAAGAAATATACAGGACAAAAAAAAAAAAAAAAAAAAAACAAATGTAAGTATAAAAGTAAACAAGTCAAGTAGATCCAACTTGAACGGCAAACAGCATTGTTCTAATTATTTATTTAGTCATGGACTATCTATCCTTCATCTATTATGATTGATATGCCGCGGTTACTATGCCCAAGGCGTCTGTTCAACATCAGCATCCAGCACTTTAGTTGATAAACTTTCACAACGATTCACCTATTATATAAATTTACTATGCTTCATGCTGTGCCACTGGCCCTGTTTGGGGCCACCTCTGTTCGGCGGGCTCACTTTTGTATAGAAGCTGATCCATGGGTAGCCGGAGCTTGAGCTGCTTACAGCATAGTGTCAGGCAGCATAGATAGATATTGGATAATTTTTCAATATCTGCAATGAAAACGTGCGACAAGCCCAGACGAGACACGGACCTGGACGCCTTTGCGTTCTCGTTTATTTTCATTGGCTTCTCGTCTGACTCTCTAGTTGAATAAAAATCAAGCAGCTGTAGTTTGCTTAAGTAGTTCGTAGCTAACGCTCCCATGCCGAACGTTCTGTTGCCAACAACAATGTCAAATATTAATGAAGCCACGTTTATCAGTCGACTGAGGCCAGAGCGCTCAAAGTGGCAAATGGAGCAAAGTGCGCGGTAAAATCAATAAAATTGCATTAGCAAGCAGCAAGCCAAAACGCTTAAAGTCAAAAGCGAGAAAAAAAAAATAGATTAAAAAAAAAAAATGTGCCACACACTCACACACATACATACATACATAGTGTTTCCGACATTTTAAAGTGTTGGCCACAAAATGTTGTGAAAATTCGCTGCATTTGCATTTCGTATTTCGTATTTTGCATTTTAGTAGTTTTTGAGGTCATTTGAATGAAATTAATTAGGCTCATGTAACGCCAGCGAAAAAGTTGAAAAGCCAAACAAAATGGGCACCCTCCAATATTCATCCAACCGCTCGCAGTTCAACCACAAAGCTCTGCAGCGTCGCTGTGGTTTGAGTGTGTGACATTTGGCTTCATAATTTTCGGTTGCAAAATGTCAGCGAAAGTCAAGGCAAAGTTAACTTTGCATTGTGTGTGTGTGTGTGTGCGTGTGGGTGTACGGCTCTTTTAACGGGCTTTCCATTTGCTATTAAAATTGTACGCATATTTAAGCAACGCTCTGCCCAAGGATTAGACGCAGCAACGAGACGTGATCTCTTAAGCACCACCAATGTCCAGACATCATCATAATTTGGGCTTTGTTCGCTCTCTGCAAGCAAGTATTTGTTTCAAATATATCTTCGATGAAATTCCCAAGTAAGAACTCTTTTCTTTTTTAGTTTTTTCTTGTACATATATCCAAAGTATATAAAAATCCAAAATTGCTTCAAATACAAACAATCTTTGTACAATTCGAAGACTAGCTCTAAAGTCTAAGGTCTAAAGTATACCAAGCATCGCGCACTGGTGTATATGATATTTAACTACACTGGTTACGGTATTTCGCAATTCAATAAGCTGTAGCTAATTTAAAATGGGGAACAAATTAATTTGAAGTTCATTCATTCGATATATTACTTACATTTATACATATCACACACATTGTAATAAATAAGTAAGCGATTGACTCTTCGAGTAATACGAATACTCATTAAATAATTCAAATTTGGATAGGGTTGAACAAACAGTATTTGCACATACATATGTTATATCAAAAATTAAAGTTTTTAATGTTATTGAATTTTAGTACAAATTATATTACATATAAAATGAATAAGACTTTCCAGTAATTGAACTATGGTAAACAAGTAAGAAGGCTCTAGTGGAGACGGCTCGACTACGAGATTCCCTGATTCCTGCAAAAAATGTGATACTCTTCTTCTTTACGCACTTACGAGCGCGCGCTTTGCTAACTGCGCAGTTGCTGCCATGGCTTGGGGGTGGGTTGGGCTGAACTTTGGACGTTTATAACTCCATTTCTAGATGGACGATCTTCATGAAATTTTCAGAGTAGTGCCAAATTGCAAGTCTCTTGTATTTGAAATGCGTTTTTTTTTTCAAATTAGGGGCTAAGGGGGCGTGGTATCCAAAATCTGAATTACATAATTACATAATCTGTGTATACATAATATCTATATAATTATACAATATTTACTTCTCTAGCACAAACGGTGTAGAAGTTATGCCCAAAAAACCTAAGAAATGAAAACGATTTTCGATTTTTTATCGATAATTTGGAAGCGGGATGAGTTATCGAAAAAACAAAATAAACTCGTATTGCGTAGCTAACATACGAGTGTTCATGTGAAATTTCAGCTCTCTAGCTTTTGTAGTTTCCGACGTTTATACGGACGGACGAACGGAACGGACGGACAGACGGACAGGGCTCAATCAACATATTTTTTTCCGCTGATCAAGAATATATATACTTTATTTCATATATTCTACATACACTTTTCATTTCAAGAAATACTTAATATAGTGGAAATATATGGCATTCACGAACTTTATTTAGATTACGAATGTTGACGTACTGGTGCCTAGAACATTTTTCAGCAAAAGTGCTAATGCATCTTCAGGAGTAAGAGGGATCAACTTTTTGGGAACCAATTATTTCCTATGCTCTTTCCTCTTTCTATAACTTCACCTATTCATGCTGACCAATATTGGACTGCCCATTATAAATGAAGATGTAATAATAAGCGACTGCAATAGCTACATTGAGAAACTAACTTGAAGTCTCTGCAGCTTACGGTTTGATGAAAATTTGAATTTTTTTTTCAAATGATCAAACTATGCGACATTGAGATTAGTTTTATTGATTGTCTCTCATTTGATTAGAGCGGAATCATCGCGCTTGTTGTTGTTTCTCCAGTAATATTAAACAGCGAAAAGGAATAAATGCGAGTAAGGGAAATTTATTAGATCCATTTCAATACACTTTTACGAAAGGCAAACCGTTCTTATTTGCGAGCCCGAGAATTGTTAAATTTGTACTATAAAAGCATAACAACAATAATTGCACTTACACAACTATATGAAACTCATAATGAACATCAATGCCATATACCTGAACGAAGACATTTCCTGGTTACAATTTTCTTGATCCCTTATCAATCACCCATAACAGAATTGCATAGTTTGATTACATTTACGGTTGCATTTAAACATCTGAGTTTTTATACGTTCCAATTTAAAACACAAGTTTTGACAATTTTTCGACAATGGATTTTTGTTATCTTATGTATGTGATATTATAAAATAAATTAAATTTGTAGATATGAAAACATAACAAAATGTACTTTAGGCGTCATGCTTTTCGAATATATTCCATTGTTTGCCTTGTGGCTGTTAGTGTGATGTGCATTTCTAGATCCTTATCCATACGCTCTTCTGGTGACCTTTCTCGGCCTTGATTACCTCTTATTTATAGAGCCCATTCAAATGGACAAGGTTTCGTATATTGGTCTATCACATTTTGCTTCACTGAGTTTGGTCTTTTATATGCTATTTCGAGTTTCGACTTTTGTCTCTTATAAAAAGAAAAGCATATATCCTCTTTGGGAAGAGAATTCATTTCAATAACTATATTATCCACATGGTGCTCCATCTTATCCTCCAGCTCTAATCGTAGGCTGTTATATATTTCAAAATTTTCAATGGCCATTATCTTCTGTATGTTTGGCATTCCCGATTCACTTGCGTCTATTAACTTCTGCATGTATTCGTTGAATTCCTGGTTATCTTGGTAATGTCCGAACTTTTTTTGAATAAGTACCTTCATTCTGCTTGCGATCATTTCATCTTTGTAAAATCTGCTGTTATGATCATTATTGCTGCTGTTATCAAATGGGCAATGTTTGCTATTTGCATGTAAAACTTTTTGCTTAACAGAGTTTTTACTAGTATATGATCTTTTAAGAATCAACCTTTGTTTCTTATAAAACATCACACATTTTTGCCCTAATTGATTTGATCTGATTTGAAAGTTGATGTCACTTATACGGTTTTCCATTTGTTTTTCCAGAGCTAATCGTCGGTCATTGTATGTTTGAAATTTGTCAATAACGAATTCTTTTACAGAAAATGGCACTCCCGATTTCCTCGTTATGACTAATTCACTGAAGAACTCTAAATATTCATTATTGTTTTGGTGGTGCCCGAATTGATTCTTAATAAGTGCATCCCTTTTTTTTAGAATATATCTCGCATATTTTGTAGATCGCTAAAATTAAGATTAGATTATGAGTACGCACTAATTTGACATTAATTAGTTAACACACTAAATTTCGTGGATTCCTCAACTTATGGGTTTGTACAACTAGTATTCCATGGATCAAAATAAACAAAATCGAGTTCCAGCTCATATTTGTTTTACTTGTAGATATTCTCAAAGTATACTAAGAATGGAACTGGTGTATATGATATTTAACTACACTGGTTACGGTATTTCACAATCCAATAAGCTGAAGCTAATTTAACAAATTAGCAAATTAATTTTGAGTTCATTCATTTGTTATACATAATATTAATATTATATATTTACTCATACATTTATATATATTACAAATTTAGTCACGTTTTACATACAGTGTCTACAGCTGCATGTTTTATTGGCCCTTCGAGTAATACGAATACTCATTAAATAATACGAATATATTTACATTGAACAATTATTTTGCACACATTTCATTAAAAAATTCAAGAGTTAAAGTTAAACAATTTTATTTATTTGTATTACATACACAGTAAATTTTTATTTTATTTTTTCGACAAGGTGTTCCATTTCCGTATTATCGCTATAAATCGAAAATCAATTTTATCAGATTTTTTTTTAGGGCGCGAAGGCGCTTTTAATTTCCATAAACAGTATTTGAAATACTACAGACTTGGATAACAAACGCAGTTGAATGCTATCATTACGTTCTGTAAGTTGCATGATGGTCCATCTATAAGAGCATTTATAAGTAAATAAGTCCATAACTATGGAAAACAAATATTATTAAACGATTATTCAATCATATAAAAACTGTAGTTTGGGGGTGCACCCCAACTACACAGTAAACATAGCGCGGTTAACATGCATGTACGGTTCAGGAGGCCTCCCATATGAGGAGCTTCGACTAGAGCACTTTTACTGTTGTTACTGCCATAAAAAAAAATATATATATAAATGTGCGCAGATTTCAATGCAAAATATTTTAGTCCACTCAGCTAAGAGCTCAATTGAACAATATTTTGCGTTGCACCTTAATAGAAATGTTTTCATGTTTCTATGAGTACAGAGTATGAGTAAAAAGATTCTAAATATACATACGTGTAAAAAATTTGAAAGGCCTAGCATAAGAAATAATATAAATCAAACCTTTAACTTAATTTTAAAAAAATATAGAACATGTCTTACTTATAAAAAAAAAAAAAAAAATAAAATAAAATAAATAAATAAATATTCATTTCTATTTTCACCACACATGAGGAGCTTTTATGCTTCAATTATAAAATTAATTAATTCGACGCCGATTGTGTTGTTGTCATTACTTCAAATGGGCAAGGTTTAACATTTTCCTTTAAAACGTTTTGCTTCTCTGTGTTTTTCCTTGTATATACTCTTTTGAGATTATACTTTTGATTCGAATAAAAATTCATGCATTCATGCCCAGGTGGAAGTGCTTTCCATAACAAATAGATGTCACTCATGCGTTTTTCTATCTGCCCCTCCAGATATAATCGTCGGTCATTATATATTTCATATTTTTTAATGACTTCTAATTTCTTTGAGTTTTGCATTCTCGTTCCCACGCCTATGATTAAATCAACCAAGTTATTCCAGTATTCTCTGTTATTTGTGTAGTGTCCGGTTTTATTACCATGAAGTGTTTTCAATTTGGCAATGATGAAATTGTCTTCTTCGTTGTAGTTTCGGTTGTTATGTGCATTATTGTTGTTGTTGTCAAATGGACAATGTTTGCTATTTGCATGTAAAACTTTTTGCTTTACAGAGTTTTTCCTAGTATATGATCTTTTCAGAATCAACCTTTGTTTCGCATAAAACATCACACATTTTGTTCCTAATTTATTTGATCCGATTTCACAGTTGATGTCACTTATACGGTTTTCCATTTGTTTTTCCAGAGCTAATCGTCGGTCATTGTATGTTTGAAATTTGTCAATAACGAATTCTTTTACAGAAAATGGCACTCCCGATTTCCTCGTTATGACTAATTCACTGAAGAACTCTAAATATTCATTATTGTTTTGGTGGTGCCCGAATTGATTCTTAATAAGTGCATCCCTTTTTTTTAGAATATATTTCGCATATTTTGTAGATCTCTAAAAGTAAGATTTTAATTTGAGGTCGTACTAGTTTGATATTAGTTTTTTTACGCACTAAATTTCGTGGATTCCTCAACTTATGGGCTTGTACAGTGAATATTCCATAAATGAAAATAAACAAAATCGAGTTCCAGCTCATATTAGTTTTACTTGACTGTCTGTCTCGAAGTATACTAAGCACCGTTCTCTAGTGAATATGATATTTAACTACACTGGTTACGGAATTTCACAATCCAATAAACTGAAGCTAATTTAAAATGGGGAACAAATTAATTTCAGGTTTATTCATTCATTCGTTTATATATATTTACATGTATGTGCGTAAGCATATTTGTCGCGAAAACATTGAAATAGAAATAATAATTTTTAAATTTTTCTTGGCCCACAAAATCCTCAGGCTGCGTGTTATTTTGGAAATGTCTGAGTGGATTAGTGATAAAATAGTTCATCTTTTGTGTATGTATTTTTGATGTATGCATGGATTGTCTTCGCTAAACATATCAGCAGCGTACGTGAGTGTGAAAGTGTGCATGCATCTGTGATAGTAATGATCACTGGAGATTTAATAACCGCATCGACTTTATCTAGAATACCTTTCTCTTCTTTTCATATTAGTTTTACTTGAAGACATTATCTATGCATACAAAGCACCACGTTCTGATGATTATTTTGCTACCATTCACGATTTAATTATATCGTAAAATGTATTCCCAGCAGAACGCATTTTTTGTAAAGCGGGTGCTAGTTTTATTTAGTAAAGTTTTTGTTCCTTAATTTCAAACTTAATAAATAAATGTTACCATATTTTTTCGGATTTACTTTTTTTCTATACAATATCGTTGCAATATACCAACAACTAAATGAGAAACAAATTAAGTTCTGATTGGGTTAATATCTACTAAAATAAAACTTACGAACTCGTAATTATTTGTTTTATTATTGGAGTATTAACAACTACTCAAATAGTTAACCCTCTATACTCATTTGGCTAATTGGCAAATGCATTTCCGGTATCTCTGAAAACTTTGTAGTAAATGTGCTAAAATGTTGAGATTTTGAATGTAAGTTATAGCGGATATATCGAACCCACTGGAGGATACATGTCATTAAAAACATTTTAAGAGTTTGGGCATTGCAATATTTGAATAATATCCATTAATTCGTATCATTAGAGCTCGTGTGTTCTCCTTCGATGGCTCCAAGTAAATGCGGTGAGCTATTGAACAAATCGAATAATGAACACGTACTGAGTGCTGCAGTATGCAGGAGTATACTTTTCAGAGTTGGTGGGTTTTATAGCTCTGTGCATACCTCCAGTCGACTCAGGTTGTCGTTCATTGAAGAATTTATAATTAAATAATACGAATCTGCTAATGGTTGAATATTCAAAAATGTATTATGTATTTCATATATTATTTAAAAATGTAATTTACTTTGAATGTTGAACATTTTGAAATCAGAAAATTAAGTATTCATACATGCAAGATTATTACGTTGTAAGGTTGTAGAGTTTTGCTTATATCTTAGTCATTCATAGTAATAATAGTAGTCCTCGTCGTAGTAATCATAGTAATCGTCATCCACTCCTTTAGTGCCAGTTGTATCATTTGGGCAGGGCACGGCATTTTCACGTAAGCTTCTTTCTTTCTGAGAATTAGTGTCCTTTAAAGCTGCTTCGATTTTCGATTTTTGATTGTAATAAAAGCGTATGCATTCTAAGCTTGCTGCATTATTAATTTTACTGTGCAGCTCCTTTGCAAAACTTTCAATCTTATTCTCCAGCTCTAAGCGTCTGTTGTTATAGTTTTGAAACTTATTATAGAATGTTTTCAAAATTGTGACATTTTTTATATCCTTAATTAATTTTAATTGCTTCACAAAAGCCTCATACTCCGCATTATTTTGGAAGTGTCCTTTTGGATTGTTGATAACATCATCTATTTTAAATGGTTCAAATGAGCAACGTTTAACGTTTTCCTCTAAAATTTTCTTCTTCTCTGTGTTTTTCCTTGTATATACTCTTTTGAGATTATACTTTTGTTTCGAATAAAAATTCTTGCATTTATGCCGAGGTGGAAGTGATTTCAATACAAAATCGATGTCACTTATGCGTTTTTCTATCTGCCCCTCCAGATATAATCGTCGGTCATTATATATTTCAAATTTTTTAATGACTTCTAATTTCTTTGAGTTTTGCATTCTCGTTCCCACGCCTATGATTAAATCAACCAAGTTATTCCAGTATTCTCTGTTATTTGTGTAGTGTCCGGTTTTATTATCATGATGTGTTTTCAATTTGGCAATGATGAGATTGTCTTCTTCGCTGTAGTTTCGGTTGTTATGTTCATTATTGTTGTTGTTATCAAATGGGCAATGTTTGCTATTTGCATGTAAAACTTTTTGCTTTACAGAGTTTTTCCTAGTATATGATCTTTTCAGAATCAACCTTTGTTTCGCATAAAACATCACACATTTTGTTCCTAATTTATTTGACCCGATTTCACAGTTGATGTCACTTATACGGTCTTCCATCTGTTCTTCAACAGCTAATCGTCGGTCATTGTATGTTTGAAATTTGTCAATTACGAATTCTGTTACTGAAAGTGGCACTCCCGATTTCCTCGTTATGACTAATTCACTGAAGAACTCTAAATATTCATTATTGTTTTGGTGGTGCCCGAATTGATTCTTAATAAGTGCATCCCTTTTTTTTAGAATATATTTCGCATATTTTGTAGATCTCTAAAAGTAAGATTTTAATTTGAGGTCGTACTAGTTTGATATTAGTTTTTTTACGCACTAAATTTCGTGGATTCCTCAACTTATGGGCTTGTACAGTGAATATTCCATAAATGAAAATAAACAAAATCGAGTTCCAGCTCATATTAGTTTTACTTGACTGTCTGTCTCGAAGTATACTAAGCACCGTTCTCTAGTGAATATGATATTTAACTACACTGGTTACGGAATTCCACAATCCAATAAACTGAAGCTAATTTAAAATGGGGAACAAATTAATTTCAGGTTTATTCATTCATTCGTTTATATATATTTACATGTATGTGCGTAAGCATATTTGTCGCGAAAACATTGAAATAGAAATAATAATTTTTAAATTTTTCTTGGCCCACAAAATCCTCAGGCTGCGTGTTATTTTGGAAATGTCTGAGTGGATTAGTGATAAAATAGTTCATCTTTTGTGTATGTATTTTTGATGTATGCATGGATTGTCTTCGCTAAACATATCAGCAGCGTACGTGAGTGTGAAAGTGTGCATGTATCTGTGATAGTAATGATCACTGGAGTTTTAATAACCGCATCGACTTTATCTAGAATATCTTTCTCTTCTTTTCATATTAGTTTTACTTGAAGACATTATCTATGCATACAAAGCACCACGTTCTGATGATTATTTTGCTACCATTCACGATTTAATTATATCGTAAAATGTATTCCCAGCAGAACGCATTTTTTGTAAAGCGGGTGCTAGTTTTATTTAGTAAAGTCTTTGTTCCTTAATTTCAAACTTAATAAATAAATGTTACCATATTTTTTCGGATTTACTTTTTTTCTATACAATATCGTTGCAATATACCAACAACTAAATGAGAAACAAATTAAGTTCTGATTGGGTTAATATCTACTAAAATAAAACTTACGAACTCGTAATTATTTGTTTTATTATTGGAGTATTAACAACTACCCAAATAGTTAACTCTCTATACTCATTTGGCTAGTTGGAAAATGCATTTCCGGTATCTCTGAAAACCTTGTAGTAAATGTGCTAAAATGTTGAGATTTTGAATGTAAGTTATAGCGGATATATCGAACCCACTGGAGGATACATGTCATTAAAAACATTTTAAGAGTTTGGGCATTGCAATATTTGAATAATACCCTAATGTATTCTCCTTCGATGGCTCCCCTCTGGAGTCAGAGCAAATCGAATAATGAACACGTACTGAGTGCAGCAGTATGCAGAAATATACTTTTCAGAGTTGGTGGGTTTTATAGCTCTGTGCATACCTCCGGTCGACTCAGGTTGTCGTTCATTGAAGAATTTATAATTGAATAATACGAATCTGCTAATGGTTGAATATTCAAAAATTTATTATGCATTTCATATAATATTTAAAAAACGTAATTTACTTTGAATGTTGAACATCTTGAAATCAGAAAATTAAGTATTCATACATGCAAGATTATTACGTTGTTAGGTTGTAGAGTTCTGCTTATATCTTAGTCATTCATAGTTATAATAGTAGTCCTCGTCATAGTTGTCATAGTAATAGTCAATTACTTCTTCAGTGTCAGTTGTGTCATTTGGGCAGGGTACTGCATTTTCACTTAAGCTTCTTTCTTTCTGAGAATTAGTGTCCTTTAAGGCTGCTTCGATTTTCGATTTTTGATTGTAATAAAAGCGCATGCATTCTAAGCTTGCTGCATTATTAATTTTACTGTCCAGCTCCTTTGCAAAACTTTCAATCTTATTCTCCAGCTCTAATCGTCTGTTGTTATACTTTTGAAACTTATTATAGAATGTTTCCAATATTGTGACATTATCTATATCCTTAATTAATTTTAATTCCTCCACAAAATCCTCATACTCCGTATTATTTTGGAAGTGCCCTTGTGTTTTGTTGATAGCACTATTAATTTTTTCAACGAGTTCGTCTTTTGTTGCAGGCTAGAAAATAAGATTATATTTTGAGTTTCAACCCACTTTACATGAGTTATTTTACAAACCGTTGTAGTATCATTTTTTGACAAAGCGTTTACATTAGCAAATACGCCAAGTATCAAAATACTATATATCAGGTTCCTGTTCATCTTATTTAAAGATGTAGTCAACAGCTAAGTTAACTGAAGACTGTGCTCAGATGCATATTTATAGGTTTGTTATAGTTCACTAAAGCACATTAGGGATAATTTGAAATTTCTAGAAAATAAATTTACAGATATCGGAAACTAAATATCAGTAAAAGCCTGCAAACTCAATTTGAGTGAGTTTTAAGGTAACGAAACAATTAGTGCTTTTTTAATTAGAGATATATTTTGTAAATGAAGGGTTTTAGTCGCCAATGCCAGACTAAAAGATAAACTTTGTGAACACCCTTGCACCGCAATGTTTCAATCATTCAGACTTCATATACAAGAATATGATTCTCATTGAGGTATACTATAAAATTGATTCATTGAATAACTTCGGTTTTATATCTACCTGTCAACCTATAACTTCCTATAATTTGGATATAATCATATAATATAATAATCATAATCATAGCTGAATAAAATTTATATATTTGGAATTTATTATTATATATTTCAGAAATATTGGTTCATGAGATCGTAAATAGAAAGGCGTCTATACTTCTATACTCTACACTTCATAAAAAATATACATATCGCTTAGTACTTCAATTCATCTGAAAAAAAAAACATTATACCCAAAATTCGCATTTCAAATATGTTAAGGGTATATCCAGTTATTTTTTTCTCGCATTCAGTGTCACGACTGAAGCATACGCTGATGACAGAAGCCGATAGTCAAGACAGACAATATCCAATTTGCAATTTGGTTAATAGCTCATGCCGTTGTGTCAGATACAACACTCAGATATTGCAAATGAAGTCATAAAAATTTAAACAAAAACTAAAGCACAAAATAGTAAACCAAAAAAGAAGAACAACAACAACAAACTACATGTAACTTTTAGCTAGAGCGAAAAGCAACAAACACTTTCTTATGGCAAAGAATGTTTATGCTTGGTTCCGGCGCACAACGTTGGCAAACCGAAGCCGAAGCACAGAAACAACAATATTGCTGTTCCCTCTGGTTGTGTGTTTGTGTAGGCGCTGAAAATTAAAATACAAACAAGCCTATGAAATAACATAGCCTAAGAGCCGACAGTTTTGCGAAAACTGAAGCGACCAGAAAACTCTGCCAAATGGCATAGCAACGCTTGAAATATTAACAACTTAACGTATAAACGTGTTAAGACAGCGGCGCTGAGCTACGCAAGTTAATTTACACGCAGCTTAAATATTTGTACGCCATGAATAGCAGCAGTTAAAAGGAATTAAAAAAAAAAATATATATATATATATATATATATATATATTATTTTTTCCCATTCGCAAGTCGAAACTGCAATGCACTTACAAAACATAACAAATGATATGAAATAAAATTGCAGTTAGACTCTAAACAACAAAGTTCGTTGAATTGCTTTCGTCGCTAGGAAAGACAAAGCCTTTTAGTTCAATTTCTTATCAACTCAGAAGATTTTACTGATATTTTATCATGTTTGTTCCGCTAAAAATAACATTGATCCCACTTGTTATGTTTTTCTATATATACGGTAAACGTCAATAGTAGAAATTCTATCTTTCTATAAAAAATCGTGTTGAATTTTATGGTTTTGCCGTGCCTCTAATGGGATTGCATAAATAAGTATTTGTTGTAATGTCTATAAAGCTGTAAGTGAATGAACACTTATTATCAATAGAACATCAGCAAAAACTACTATCTAAAATAATACCTCTCAAAATTTGTTATTAATCAAAAATGCTTAAAGCTTAATCCAATTTATAGATATCCGTACCCAGTCTGTAAATGTTTCATCGCCACGTAGAGAAGACCAATCGTAGCCTAATTTTTATTCAAAATTTCTTCGTTTCTATCATTATGTTTATTCACAGTTTTGTTCGTTTCTAACTTGAATAACAATCTATAGTCGTATAGAGTTTGAACTATCTTTGCAATTGCAAACATTTAATATTTCTGCTATTATCTAGTAAAACGCATTTTGCCTAGCTTTGCAAGGAAGTTGATATGCCCGATGCTAGGTTATAAAAATCAATTCCATTGTAACCTGCTTGCTAGCGGCTACGCAACTATTTTGCATGCAAAGTCACGTTTTATTGCAGTTACGCGTAGTTCCTTTTGTTGCTTGTTGTTGTTGCTGCTGCTGCTACTCCTGCTGCTGCTCCTGCTGGTGGTTAACTTTTGAGCATACCTGCGGCAACATTCGACGCTTGGAGTGCTGCGCATTGTTGTTTGGTCTGGGTTTGGGTTGGGTTTTTGGGGCGATTGCATGCCAAACTTAAGGGCCATAAAAATTATTACGAGCACATAACATGCGCTCGTTGATAAAAGATGAAGCAAATATCTCGTGTCAAATAGAATTTATGCACGTTTCGGCTGACGCGCATTATGGAAATTCAATTGAATGCAAATTTAAATTGCTGGACACTCAAGCACTCCCCCACACCCAGAGAGAGAGAGAGAGAGAGAGAGCTAGAGAACTGCGCTACAAAGCAACTGCTATGCATATCAAGTGCAGCCTAAAAATATGCAGCACCTTAATGCATATTGAGCAGAGATTCGCCATGCTGATTTCATATTACCTGCAACTGATTAACGTGCTCGGCATGATCAAAGCATTTGGGACAGTTTGTGATTTTTGTGCTCGGTCAACTCGTTAGACTTGCAACACAAATTACTTAATTGAAGCAACAGCAACTGCACAGTTGCCAATTGCCAGTGCTGTGCTGTCAAGCAGCGAGTTAAGGACAAACATGAGCACACATTGTAGCATATTAAACAAAAAAACATGAGACAGCAACAACTATGACCACAACTCATGCCAAAACACAAGTGTGGAACGGAGCTGAGCAAGTCAACAACAAGTTCAATGCGTTGCCCTTCATGTCCACTCGCCATGGGGCGCCTGTTGCTGTTCCAAGTACTTGACTTGCTTTTCTTATTGTTGCTGTTGCTGTTTTTGCTTTTGGTATTATTGTTGTTGTTGTGCGCCTCATGGACATGTTGCTCTTAGACAGTTGGCTGCAGGTTTGCTGTGAGCATATTCAAGTTTGTTAAAGTCCACTCGTTTAGACAAAAGCCTGATTGGATGTCATTGCCGACATTTAGTTAACAGCAAATTTTAGAAATATATAATTTAAATTTATAGAATATTAGCTGTAAATTTCAAGCACAATATAATCATCATTGAAATACGTTTTTTTTTTTTAAAGTAATATTTATATTACATTTGTGAGCTCATTTTTACATCAGCGATTTAAATTTAATATTACAGTTTGATAATTTGAACTACTAGAATGCTTTAAAATCTGTCATAAAATTGTATACTTTATTCAGTTAATTTAATTTACCACAAATTGTATTTGCACTTACCTTATATGAGCCCAGATTTTTCACAGAACAAGCCAATTTGACGTTACGTCCCGCTGGCACTGTTATATTATCAATGACGTCTGTGAACTCGGGATCCTCTTGAATGACTGCAATGAAACGAAGCACAAGATATTTATTTCTACATTAGTAATTAAAACAGAAATATTCGCAATTGCTTTTGCATTGCATTGCCAATCATATATTTTCATCTAATTTTTACAATTCCATGCAGACACAGGCCCTAAATAGCTGTTGCTCAGCAAGCTAGCTGTCAGGATTTATGGCAGCACTTAAAAGTTAATAGTTATACAGATTCAAGACACAGCGATTGGGCCATTAATTGCAGAAAGTTTTGACAGTAACAATGCCAAAATTGTCTATAAACTATGAATTAAGTGTTTGGCATTAGTGGCTCGTAAAAGTTGTTAGACTTAGATTATATGCCAACACACAGAAGGCTAACAAAACAATAAATCATAATTAAATTTCATGCCGCACAGCCTTTGGCCTTTGAGCTTCAATGGTTCCAATAAAACATGCTACCAATGTCCGCCGGATTGGCCCTTCACAATTGCACACAATCCCAGTCCAAATGCTGGACGCTGCTGCAGCTTAGCCTAGTGTGAAATTGCATTTCGCTGCATTGTTTGTGCCACTGACTGGCAGTGCTTGTTGTTATTATTATTATTGCAATTGTTAACGATACTTGTTATGGGCTGTGCTTGTGCCCGCGGCCCCATTGGCAAAAACCCACAACGAGGCGAACATTCTAAAAACACATACCCTAACACACTCACACACACATCTACACCCACACCCAAGAGAAATTGGCTCGGCTCTGCTCTGTTCACTGTTTGCAGTATTAAAGGTGATAAATGTTGTGCAAACGTTTGGCAGTTTGGCAGCTTCGTGTAAACTGGGTTTGCTTAAGGCTAAATCAATGGTTTTATTCATGAAGCTACTCCTGGGTGTGTATATATATTTGTGCAAACAACTCATGATGCATGATTGTTTCCTTTTTTTCTTTTTTTTTTTTAACTGAGCTGAACTGCAGTCGTTTTATATGTTAGTATTTCTTCAATATTTAAAAAACTATGCAGATTGATTGAGATCTCATTTAAATCTATTCTAAAAAAAATATATATATATATAATAAAAAAAAATTAAGGTAAATTTGAAACTTAATTAATATACACCATTTTTAAATCTATAGTTAGTTAGCTTATATGCTTCCCATATTAAAACTATATTTATATTATTCATTATTTCTTTCATTTTTTTTTTATTTCAGTAATTCATTGATGTGCCAAAAACAGTAGATTGAATCCAAGAGCCGTAAAAAAAAAGATCTAAAAGACCAGCCCAAAGATCAACTTGTACCATCCGCCAAGACCTAATGGGCTTGGTTATTAAAATATTATATATCATCTGAAAGGTATTGATCATAGATCGTTTTTTAAAATAGAAATCAAGGCATATTTCTTATTTTTGATTTTTATAATAAAAAATGAAAATAATAGTTATGATTTGGTTTTTATATAAAAATTGATTTGTAATAATAATTTTTGATTTTTATCACATAGATCAATTTTAAAAATTAAAAATAATTTCCTTTTAATAACTCAAAAAATAATTATTATTTCTACATTTTTTGTATACAAATTATAATTGTATATTGTATATTAAATATCACTTAAAAATATATTTATGAATATATATTATGTATTTGTTTATAATAGTCTTCAGAATAAACATATGTTGGAGCTTGCTCAAGGTGATGAATTTTAATATTTATTGAAATGTAAAGTAGAATCCTTAACGAATTCCCTATATTAATCGACTTCATCAATTTTATTGCATTTTCTTTTTATATCATCTCTAACTTTTAGCGGCTTTTAAATAACCAACAATCATAGCACTATATAACGTCATGTTAAATTCGTGATATAACATTTATATTATATCAATTTATGTTTACATTAAAATGCGTAAAAGTTTAATCTGGAAATATTTAATCATAAAAAAAAGACAAAAATAATCTAAATAAAATATTTCATTCAAATTCCATCCAACTCAAAGGAAATTATTGCATGCTAACATCTGAGTTAGCAATTATTATTTTGATGATGATTTTTATTCAGCCAGTTCTCTTAATTATTTCGATAACTAAGAGAGTTGCTTTATTTTAGCCTTCTAGCCTGGCCTTTGATTAAAAGTGAGCTATTTGCTTTTAAGAAAATTGAATGGATACTTTCTAAGAAAATAGTAATTAAAAAGTCTAATATATATTGAATTATATCAAATATAATATTGATTACGTATAGTATTTAGCTTGAAGCTATGAAGCTGTGCATCGATTTTCAACTGTCGCACAATTATTATTGACAAATGTGCCATTTAATTAATGTTGGAATTGTGAGCGAAGTGAACTTGCAGTATTTACTGAATGTTTGCTCAATTGCAATATAGTCAGTCTAGTGATTTCAGCTCAAACATATTGGTACACGCGTCACAGTCGAGCACATCAAATATAATTTTGGCCAGGCTAAACAAACTGTCGAGCTGCACACATTTTGTAATCATTATGGTTTCGTTTGGGGATCGCTTGACGTTAGTTTCTAGTGCTCGTCTGACCGCCGATGCTGCAACTCATTTAAGTTCTAATCACCTGCAACGACGGCAATTAATTAGCTGGCTCACTCTAACGACAACGGCAGCAACAGTCATTAGTTTGGAAGCCTGGCCCAGAGGCTTCAGTCAGGTCCACTAACCCGTTGGCAGCATCAGATAAACAACCACATCAGCATCAGCATAATGCGGCAAAGGAGAAACAGTCTGTACAGGTTAACAGAGACAGGCAGACAGAGACAGACAGAGAGAGAGAGAGAGAGAGAGAGAGAGAGAGAGAGAGAGAGAGTGCGAGGGAGATAGAAAGAGAGATAGGGTTTGGGAGAGAAAGTTGGAGTGCCTGGAGCGCTATTAAAGCGACATCCGATGCAGCATCCCAGCACTCCGGCGGATATTACAAAGTAAGAGCAATAGCAGCAACAATATTACAAAAACAAAATATAATTAAGCTCTGACATTTTATTTGACATCGCTCAAATGCAAAATGCCTTTAGCTTAAATCAACTTTATTTGTATAAATATGATATTGAAATTTATTCGAAAACAGAAAAGAGAAAGATAAGATGAAATATGATGCAATGCATGTCGGATTTAATGGGAAAAACTTTTTATTTATTTATTAAAAACTTTCATTTATTTTTCAAGACTTGAAATACTTTTACTAAAAAGAAATTATGCTCAGCTCATTCATCAATAAATGATTTAAGTTTCGAAGTATCACGTGACTTATTAATTTTTTAAAAGTTAATGATCTAAGTGAATTTGGAAACATTGGCATTAATTGCTTAATTTAAGTAATTAATGTAAGTAATGTAAGTAATTTGTAATTTATGTAAGTCAATCTGATAGGCACATATATTCAAATACGTGATTTGTTTACTATTATACTATTTGTATATTTGTTGAGTAGTTAACTATGTTGAGAAAGTAAAGGATTTTTTGTATATCGAAAAGCACAGATCAGTCGAGTTTCATGATATCGCATAGTCGGTCTATTCTAGAGGTTTCTTACTTATTATATGCCGAATCCATTGAAATCGAAGATTAACCGGAAATTAATGTGTTCCTCATTTCCAAAAATTAGTTTCAGTTTATTGGATTGCGAAATACCGTATCGAGTGCAGTTAAATAAAGCATATTCTTCAGTCTTCAGAACACTTCGAAAATGTCTACAAGTAAAACTAATATGAGTTGGAACTGGATTATTTGTATTTTGCTTTATGGGATACTAGCTGCTCAATCCCATAAAATGGGTCATCGACGAAATTTAGTACGCAATGAAATTAATGTCGAATTTGTGCGAACTCTTAATATAGTCTTATTTTCAGCGATCTTCAAATCATGAGAAATATAGCCAATCCAATAACAATGACCCGATCTACAGAATGAGCAGCGATGCCATCATTAGCTATATGAATAGACTTATTAATTCTAATTCAGGACACTACGACAAAAACAGAGAATATTCTCAATATGTGAATGACTTAGATGCAGCAATGGGATCGCCAATGTCAAATTCAAATAAGGTAGCCGCCACTAAAAGATTTGAACTATATAACGACCTACGATTATATCTGGAGGAACAGATGGAAGTCCGTGTGAGTGACATCGACTTTGAAATCCAACAGCTTTCAGATGAACATAAATGCAAGAGATATTATCAGAAGCAAAAGTCGACACTCGAAAGATCGTATAGAAGGTCGAACTCAGAGAAGCAAAAGATTTTAAATGAAAAAAAAAACCTTGCCCATTTGAAACGAACGGTAACAACCAGAATCCCAACAACGGCAACAATGGCAGCAACACCAATAGAAACACAATTATTAATAATAATATCACCAATCACATTACCACTAATCACAACCATAATATCAATATCAATAATAGCAACAATAATAATAACAACAACGGAAATGGAAACAAGGGCAAAGGCAAAGGCAAGGGCAAGGGAAAGGGCAAGGGCAATGGCTATGACTATGGCTACGGTTGGGACTACGACTACAACATGTTGGACATTTTTTATTGGTTTTTTGGATGAGGCCCCGAGCAGAAAGTCAAAGATTAGTTGGTAACCAAAATATTTGGAATTCGATTAACTTATCAGCATTTATAACTCACGAAGTGAAAGGGTGTATTAGATGTAGCCGATGTCTCCCTCTCTTGGAGCTAGTGGCTTAAAATGAGAACTACAGATTAAGACTAGTAATATATACATATAATAGCTTCTTTAACCAATTTATATGGATAATATATGTAATAAAAAGTAGTTAAAGAATTTATTTGTGTGTGTATTTCAATCTTAAATTTTGGTTTTATTTAATTAACTTTTTAGTATGATATATATATATATATATATATATATATATATATATATATATATATATATATATATATATATATATATTATATTATTTCTTATTATTATTATTATTAGTTTTAAACCTCACCAAATTAAAAAAAAAAATTCAGCTGAAAATAAAGGCCAAAGTCTTTCATTAACAAATATTTAATAGTACATAATTATCTCAATTTGAATTTTAATTATTTTCTATTCGAAAAATTACAACAATGTTTGCTGCGGACTGTACCCCCTTGTGATGGCTTAAAAAAAATCTATTTTCGATAACAAGTTGACAATTTTGAGAAAGAGAAGGATATTGAAAAACGTATATCGGTCGAGTTTTATGATATCTCATAGTCGGTCATCTATTCTAGAGGTTTCTTACTTATTATATGCCGAATCCATTGAAATCGAAGTTTGTCCAGATTTTAATTTGTTCCTCATTTTCAAAAATTAGTTTCAGTTTATTGGATTGCGAAATACCGTAACGAGTGCAGTTAAATAAAGCTATATATAAGCATATTCTTCAGTCTTCAGTACACTTCGAGAATGTCTACAAGAAAAACTAATATGAGTTGGAACTGGATTGTTTGTATTTTGCTTTATGGGATACTAGCTGCTCAATCCCATAAATTGGGTCATCAACGAAATTTAGTGCGTAAAGAAAATAATGTCGAATTAGTGCGAACTCGTAATATAGTCTTATTTTCAGCGATCTTCAAATCATGAGAAATATAGCCAATCCAGTCCCATTGATCGGAGCAATAACAATGGCCCGATCTACAGAATGAGCACCGGTGCCATCATAATACAAATGCATAAGCTGGTTTATTCTAATTTAGGACACTACGACAAAAACAGAGAATATTCTCAATACGTGAATGCCTTAGATGCAGCAATGGGATCACCAATGTCAAAATTAAATAAGGTAATCGCCACTAAAAGATTTGAACGATATAACAACCTACGATTAAATCTGGAGGAACAGATGGAAGACCGTGTGAGTGACATCGACTTTGAAATCAAACAGCTTTCAGATGGACATAAATGCAAGAGTTATTATCAGAAGCAAAAGTCGGCACTTGAAAGATCGTATAGAAGGTCGAACTCAGAGAAGCAAAAGATTTTAAATGAAAATACAAAACCTTGCCCATTTGAATCGAACGGTAACAATCAGAGTCCCAACAACGCCAACAACGGCAACAACGGTAACAACGCCCACAGTAATGGATACACAATTATTAACTATAATAATATCACCCATCACGTTACCATTCACAATACTAACAGCCATAACAACAATAATAACGGCAACCACAACGGAAACGGAAACAACAACGGCAACGGCAAAATGTTCGTCAATAACTGCAAGAACTGCGGCGAAGGCGATGACGATTATGCCATATTGGACACTTTATATTTTTTTGTAGGCTGACGAAAGTCAAAGCTTAAAAGGTGTATTAGATTTTAGATATAGATTTTCCTTAAAATATATACTCGCGTTCATAGGCCACGACAAAATATACATATATAGTGAATATAATTACACACATCGGGAATGCTTCAAATCGATTATCTTTCACAAACTTGCATCTAGTCAATAAAAATCACTTAAGGAGAAGAGAAGTTTGTTGTGGCCAACTGCTTGATTCATGCTTAGTAGTAATTGCTAGGATGGCAGAAAGCATTTTAACATAAATATAAAAATATAAATTAAATAAATAAGTAAAAGTTATGTTTTCGATAAAAAAATAAATAAATAAATAAATAAAAACCGAATTTTCAGAAGGATTTTAGCCCATGTATTACAAAAAAAAAAAAAACAAATGTGTGTCGTAAAAAATAATATGCTCTCGAAGGGAGATTTGAACCCATGCTACTCGCTTACGTTGCATAGCACTTACCACCAACAACACTGCCCCGATCTTCATTCTTCATTCACAGTTCACTGCATCTTCTGATAAAATTTGCAATTTAATCACAATTCTTAGAATATGTGCACACACTTGGATGTGTATGGCTGTGTACTTGCTTGTCTACTGGGAGCGTGCCAAGAGCTTAAATGCATATGCGTATGTTAATAAATAGCTTATTATCAATAGCTGAGTAATAAAAATAGAAACATAAATTAAATTAAAAAGTTATAGATTTTCGATAAAAAAAGATTCATGCGGGAATCGAAACCCACGCACCTAAGCTACAGCTTGTATAGCACTTATCACCAGCGCCACTGCCCTGGACTAATTTTTAGTAGCTAAAACCAAATAAGTGACTGCTAGAGCGCCTTCTACCAACTAAATCCAAAGTAACAATCGAAAATTTCACACTTCAATCACAATTCTTAGACTATGCTGGTATGCGGACTTTTGCCATATGCATGTAATTAATCCTAAATGTGTGTATACTTACACGCATGTGTATGTACATATGCGTGTATGTATGTATATGAAAAGCGTTTGCCGCGTGCTTTTGCCAAATAAGTCGTCTACAATCGGTAACGTCCGACTGCAACGTTCTTACTTGATAAAAATTAGTTTCAGTTTATTAGATTGCGAAATACCGCAACGAGTACAGTTAAATAAAGCTATATATAAGCATATTCTTCAGTCTTTAGAACACTTCGAGAATATCTACAAGTAAAACTAATATGAGTTGGAACTGGATTATTTGTATTTTGCTTTATGGGATACTAGCTGCTCAATCCCATAAAATTGGCCAACGACGAAATTTAGTGCGTAAACAAATTAATGTCGAATTAGTGCGAACTCAAATACAATTTTAATTTTAGAGATCATCAAATTATCAGAAATATAGCCAATCCAGACCCAATGGTCGAAGCTACAATGATTATCTGATGAACAAAAAGAGAATTCATTTTCTTATTAATTCTAATATGGGACATTTCAACAAAAACATGGAATATTCCCTGAAATTGAATCAATTAATTGCAGAAAGGGATTCGTATAGTTCAAATTCAATACAAAAAATAACCATTTTAAAATTTCAAAAATATAACAGCCTACGATTGCATCTAGAGGAACAGATGGAACATCGTGTGGGTGAGATCGATTTTCAATTGAAATCATTTTCAAATGGGCAAAAATGCAAGAAGTATTACCAAAAGCAAAAGTCGGCACTCGAAACAGCGTATAGAATGACGAACGCAATGAAAAAAAAGGTTCTGAATGAAAATACCAAACCTTGCCCATTTGAATCCTACGATAACCAGAATCTCAACAGCGGCGAGGTAGACAATCTGAATCCCAACAACGGCAACGACAACGACAACAGCAGCATCTTCATCAATAACAACAATAACAACGGCAACGGCTACATCAACAACAATAACAACGGCTACACCAATAACAACAATAACAACGGCAACGGCTTCACCAATAACAACAATAACAACGGCAACGGGTACATCAATAACAACAATAACAACGGCTATATCAATAACAACAATAACAAGAACAGCAACTGCGGCAATAGCAAAAATCAGAATGAAGAATTAAACGACTTAGGCATAATGGACATTTTAATGTGTATTTTAGGCTGAAGATAAGAGAAAAAAGTAAAAGCTTAATTTGTAACCGAATCATTATATAATATATCACGAAAGAGAAAGAGTGCTTAAGATTTGTCAGATGTCCGTCCATCTTGGAGTTAGTGGCTTGAAATAAGAAATACATCTTAAGAATTAAAAGTAAATCGCCGATGACATCTTAAAACTTATCCATAAAGATATTCGAGTTATTTCCAGAGTCAATAAAAATCAGTTGTTGAATTTATTTTCAGATGCATGTTAAACAATCAATTTTGATTGTCTTAAAAAGCAGCACCGAATTAAGAAATAAAATTAAGTATAAGCCAAAGTCTTTTACTGACAAATAATGTAAATGTACATTATTTTCTCTATTTGAATTTTAATTATTTTCTATTCGAAAAATTACAACAATGTTTGCTGTGGACTGTACCCCCTTGTGATGGCTTACAAAAATCTATTTTTGATAACAAGTTGACAATTTTGAGAAAGAGAAGGATATTGAAAAACGTATATCGGTCGAGTTTCATGATATCTTATAGTCGGTCATCTATTCTAGAGGTTTCTTACTTATTATATGCCGAATCCATTGAAATCGAAGTTTGTCCAGATTTTAATTTGTTCCTCATTTTCAAAAATTAGTTTCAGTTTATTGGATTGTCAAATACCGTAACGAGTACAGTTGAATTAAGCTATATATAAGCATATTCTTCAGACTTCAGTACACTTCGAGAATGCCTACAAGTAAAACTAATATGAGTTGGAACTGGATTATTTGTATTTTGCTTTATGGGATACTAGCTGCTCAATCCCATAAATTGGGTCATCCACGAAATTTAGTACGTAAAGAAATTAATGTCGAATTAGTGCGAACTCATAATACAATCTTTATTTTAGAGATCATCAATTCATAAGAAATATAGCCAATTCAGACCCAATGGTCGGAGCAACAACCATGACCTAAACTACAGAATCGGGGAAATCAACAAATATGCAAAAATGGTTATTTATGGCTCTAAAAGGGGACACTTCGACAAAAACAGTGAATATACCAAACGGGTGAATCACTTAATTAAAACATTGAAATCGAATACTTCAAAAGCAATGAAAGTAGTAGCCGTTAAGAAATTTAGTGCGTATAACAGCTACCGATTAGAAATGGAAGATAAAATGGAATACCGTGTGGATGTCATCAAGCTTATTATCAAAGAAGATAAACCAGGGAAAAAATGCATGAAGTTTTATTCGGAGCAGAAGTCGGCACTCGAAAAAGCGTATATAATGTCGAACAGGGAGAAGGAAAAGGTTTTGGAGGAAAATTCCGAAGATTGCCCATTTCAATCTGACGACAACGACAACGACAACGACAACAACAACGACAACAACAACGGCTACACCAATAACAACAATAACAACGGCTACACCAATAACAACAATAACAACGGCTACACCAATAACAACAATAACAACGGCTACACCAATAACAACAATAACAACGGCAACGGCTTCACCAATAACAACAATAACAACGGCAACGGGTACATCAATAACAACAATAACAACGGCTATATCAATAACAACAATAACAAGAACAGCAACTGCGGCAATAGCAAAAATCAGAATGAAGACTTTAACGACTTAGGCATATTAGACATTTTAATGTGTATTTTAGGCTGAAGATAAAAGATGAAAGTAAAAGCTTAATTTGTAACCGAATCAATTTGATATAATATATCACGAAAGAGAAAGAGTGCTTAAGATTTGTCAGATGTCCGTCCATCTTGAAGTTAGTGGCTTGAAATAAGGAATACATCTTAAGAATTAAAGTAAATCGCCGATGACATCTTAAAACTTATCCATAAAGATATTCGAGCTATTTGCAGAGTCAATAAAAATCAGTTGTTGAATTTATTTTCAGATGCATGTTAAACAATCAATTTTGATTGTCTTAAAAAGCAGCACCGAATTAAGAAATAAAATTAAGTATAGGCCAAAGTCTTTTACTGACAAATAATGTAAATGTACATTATTTTCTCTATTTGAATTTTAATTATTTTCTATTCGAAAAATTACAACAATGTTTGCTGTGGACTGTACCCCCTTGTGATGGCTTACAAAAATCTATTTTTGATAACAAGTTGACAATTTTGAGAAAGAGAAGGATATTGAAAAACGTATATCGGTCGAGTTTCATGATATCTTATAGTCGGTCATCTATTCTAGAGGTTTCTTACTTATTATATGCCGAATCCATTGAAATCGAAGTTTGTCCAGATTTTAATTTGTTCCTCATTTTCAAAAATTAGTTTCAGTTTATTGGATTGTCAAATACCGTAACGAGTACAGTTGAATTAAGCTATATATATAAGCATATTCTTCAGACTTCAGTACACTTCGAGAATGCCTACAAGTAAAACTAATATGAGTTGGAACTGGATTATTTGTATTTTGCTTTATGGGATACTAGCTGCTCAATCCCATAAATTGGGTCATCCACGAAATTTAGTACGTAAAGAAATTAATGTCGAATTAGTGCGAACTCATAATACAATCTTTATTTTAGAGATCATCAATTCATAAGAAATATAGCCAATTCAGACCCAATGGTCGGAGCAACAACCATGACCTAAACTACAGAATCGGGGATATCAACAAATATGCAAAGACGGTTATTTATGGCTCTAAAAGGGGACACTTCGACAAAAACAGTGAATATACCAAACGGGTGAATCACTTAATTAAAACAATGAAATCGAATACTTCAAAAGCAATGAAAGTAGTAGCAGTTGATAAATTTAGTGCGTATAACAGCTACCGATTAGAAATGGAAGATAAAATGGAATACCGTGTGGATGTCATCAAGATTATTATCAAAGAAGAAAAACCAGGAAAAAAATGCATGAAGTTTTATTCGGAGCAGAAGTCGGCACTCGAAAAAGCGTATATAATGTCGAACAGGGAGAAGGAAAAGGTTTTGGAGAAAAATTCCGATGATTGCCCATTTCAATCAGACGACAACGACAACGACAACAACAACGGCAACGACAACGGCTACACCAATAACAACAATAACAACGGCTACACCAATAACAATAATAACAACGGCTACATCATTAACAACAATAACAACGGCTACACCAATAACAACAATAACAACGGCAACGGGTTCACCAATAACAACAATAACAACGGCTACACCATTAACAACAATAACAACGGCAACGGATACATCAATAACAACAATAACAACGGCTACACCAATAACAACAATAACAACGGCAACGGGTTCACCAATAGCAACAATAACAACGGCTACACCATTAACAACAATAACAACGGCAACGGCTTTACCAACAACAATAACAACGGCAACGGCTTTACCAACAACAATAACAGCGGCTACACCATTAACAACAATAACAACGGCAACGGCTTTACCAACAACAATAACAACGGCTACGCCATTAACAACAATAACAACGGCAGTGGCTTCACAATCAACAAAAAAATAAATATGGCAATTATCGGTTCTAAAATAGGACACTTCGAAAAAAACCGTGAATATACCAAACAGGTGAATCACTTAATTAAACTAGTGAAATCGAATGAACTAGACGCAATTAAAATATTGGCCCTTTTGAGCTTTGATGACTATAACAGCTACCGATTAGAAGTGGAAGATAAAATGGAATACCGTGTGGATGTCATCAAGATTATAATCAAAGAAGATAAACCAGGAAAAAAATGCATGAAGTTTTATTCGGTGCAGAAGTCGGCCCTCGAAAAAGCGTATAGAATGCCGAACAAGGAGAAGAAAAAGGTTTTGGAGGAAAATTCCGAAGATTGCCCATTTCAATCTGACGACAACGGCTACACCAATAACAACAATAACAACGGCTACACCAATAACAACAATAACAACGGCAACGGCTACACCAACAACAATAACAACGGCAACGGTTACAGCAACATCAATAATAACAACGGGAACAACAATAATAAGAAGGGCAACTGCGGCAATAGCAAAAATCAGAATGAAGACTTTAACTTGGGCATATTGGACATTTTAATGTGTATTTTAGGCTGAAGATAAAAGCAGAAAGTAAAAGCTTAATTTGTAACCGAATTAATTTTATATAATATATATCGAAAAAGAAAGAGTGCTTAAAATTTGTCCAATGTCCGTCTATCGTGGAGCTAATAGCTTCAAATGAGAAATCTAAAGACTTCAAATATATATTCGTACTTATAGCCGATGACATCTTGCAACTTAGATATTAAAAATAAATATAAAAATATTCGAATTATTTGCAGAGTCAATAAAAATCAGTTGATTAATTTATTTTCAGATCAATGAAAACAATAAATTTTAATTGTCTTAAACTTAAATTTAAAAATCAAATTCAATTGAAAATATAAGCCAGATCTGTCACAGATATTTATCTAATGCGTGTATTGTATACGCAGTACGAGTTTGTTTGATATAATATAATATAATAGAAGATAATCAGTTCTTTCAACGGTTCAACGGAACAGTCTCGGCTAGAGCATTATTAAGCAACACAACTTTGTTTTTAGCGTAAAAGGACAGAGAAGTAAGAAAACTGTAGTCGAGACTGTTCGACTACAAGATCGGCTGAACCCTTTGAAAAACCAATAATATATTGTTTTCTTTGTGAGGTGGGTTACTTCTGAGAGCGCTACTCGTATTGTATGTAAACCTCTATAAAATTAAATTTTTCTTATAATTTCAATATATTTAAAGTAATTCCTTGCACTTGGCTTTAATCATATTGAACGTAACGCTACCAACATTCTGTGCAGCATTATTGATCATCTCGAATATGTGATGATTTTGTTGACCCTGTTCTACTGTGAGTTCGTGCAGGCGTTTTAAGGCAGCCGCATATGCTTCATACTTTGACGAGCTTTCCGTATCCAATTTAAATCGTTCATACAACTGTTGTATGTCATAGAGTTGCCGGTGTGTCTCGTCGAACAGCAAACTGGCCGTCTGTGGCAGCAGCTGTGACCAGTGCTCATGCACCTGCTCTAAAAACTCAAAGTTACTAAACAAAAATATAACAAACAGATCCAAACCCTTTGCTTTTAGCTGCTCCAGCAGCTGTTCGGTAATGTGCTGATCGGAGTTTGCGCTCTCGCGCAACTGTTCGTATTCCGCCTTCAGGTGACGCTCCAGAAACTCATAGACACTCTGTCGCTTATCAAAGAAGTCGGGTATGGCCAACATTTTGTCCAACTGCTGCACCAGCAGCTCCAGCTGTGTTGTATTCTCTGTCAGATCGGCATGCTCAGCATCGAGAATGTCTTGCAGTAGACCACGCAGTATGAGTACATAGTTATCTATGATCTCGGCACCCGATAGCTTCACACGCTCGTACAACTCACGCCCAAACTGACTGAGATCCAGGCTGGTTGACTTTGTCGTGCTATGCGTAAGATTCAATTGTTCCAGGGCTGCACCCACAGTTTGCTCGTTGATCAGGCGTTGTCTACGCTGCTCAGTCACTGGCCGCCGTTCGAACTGCTGGCAGAGACGATGGATGCGCAGCTGACGTATCTCCTGGCTGCTCGCGTCTCTTGCAACGCGCAATTGACGCTTAAGTCGACTGAGAAACACCAGATTGCGCAACACACAAGTGTGCTCCAGATCGAATTGTGTATGATGTTGTGCATCGAGCAGTTGTTTGATTAGCAACACCTTTGACTGTAATTTATGAGAAGCCCGTGCCATGGCCAATTGGTCAGTGTATTTGCTATAGCTGGCATTGCGCTCCAACTGCTGCAGATAATCGTTAAGGCTTAATTCGGCGCGCTGTTCGGCCAGATCGCTAAGGGCACGCAGAAAGTCCAGCTGATAGTCCTTGGCCGTCAGTGAGGCTACTATGGGTTTCACAGCCGCAACTTCAGCCACAAGCCACAGAAATGCCACCCAATGGTACAGCGATAGTTGGAACATCTTCTCATGAATACTTCCGATTGCGAACTAACCGAATGCAGCGGCAGCAGCTGTGCCTGCTGTTGCCGCTCATCGTGGGTCAATTTTTATTGCAATCACAATGTAAACAACGTTGTTACAGCTCAGCTCCGTCCGATTAGCAAGCGGGGACCCACCCGGCAGAGGCCGGTTTGTATGTCGGTTTAGCGATAACGACCAGCAGAGCAACCGATGCTGAATGAACTAAATGAACAGGCGGCTTATCGCTGTGACAGCCTGCGCACTGCAAATGCACTGAGCGAAATGCTGCGGCTGGCCATGCCTCGACCGCAGTTAACTTTGGCACGCGACTGAGCAACAAGCCAAAGCAAATTAAAATAAAGTTCACAATATTCGTACCCAAGCAATTGCACACATTAAAAATGCCTCAACTAAAAGTTGTTCTATTAAGTACAATTTGGATACTCTAACAACGTTATTTAAATAATGAAGACTGAGAGCGTAATAAACAAATAAACAAAAAAGTTAAATAAATATATACAACTAATATTAAACTTTAACTTATATGATATAATTATATTTATATAAATTATTTATATTAAATAAAATATATACATTTAAAATATATAATTTGCAGATGATTTTATTATTCACAATATTAACTCAAACAAATAGCAGACTAATTTTAAATAAATTATATAAAATTCAAATTTAACTTTGTTATTTTATATATATAAGAAAAAATTAAATTAAACAGAACAATTTGTGCCACTTTATATTTAATTCAAATTAAAATTTTTTTACTTTTCTTTTGTTTTGATTTATTTATTATTTCCTATTATTATTATTATTTTTTTTTTTTTTTATTTTTATATTTTTTTTTTTTTTTTTGTTTAATATTAACTCAAATAATATCAGAAAAATTTTAAATAAATTATATTAAGTTCAAATTTAACTTTGATAATTTCATTTACATTATATCAATATAGGAAAAAATTAAAATAAACTCAATAACTTGTTGCAATTAATAATAAATTAAAGTTTTACTCTCATGCTTTATTTTCATTTATTTATTTAATATTATTTAATTAATTATATAATTCAATTTAAATTTTTTTATTTTTATTCATTACAATATATATTTTATTATATTTTAAATCAAGTAGATTTGAAGAAAAATATAAGAAAATAAATATCAGAGTTTATTTATGTAAATTATATTAAATTAAAATTTTAATGTTTTTTTTTTATTTATTAAATAAATATATATAGTATTAGAAATAAATTGAAAAATAACACTACATAAATGAATTTATTTTGTTTATTTTATTATTATTTTTTGTTTATTTATAATTTATATATATTTTTTTCATCGCATACAAAAAATATTAAAATAATTATATATAAATATAATAAATAAATATAAATATATGTACTAATTGAGAGTAAATTTAAATTTTTGATTTATATTTGTATCTTCACATGTTCTTAAAGAACTTAAAGTCTGCTTCAATTTGAAACAATTATTTGTCGCATTGAAAAATCGAAATCATCAGGAGTTAGTAAGGACTCGAACACTAACTGCTATAAATAGCTAAAACCAACGACCCACTAGATGTTGGTTTACCCATTTACCTGAGCACTCTGCCCCACTATTTCTGTCTCTCTCTAGCTCTTTCTCTCCTTTGATTTCTCTGTGTGTGGGTGTGTGTACCTTGGTACGTGAGTGCACGTTCTAGACGGGGCAATTGTTGACCAAGCACAGTTGTTCTGTATGTGCCCGGCCACTGGCAAGTTAAATAAAAGTTGCAGACGCTTTTCATTCATTGACAAAACTTCAACGGCATCCTAATTGTGCCATGGCGTGACTCGGCTTGTATCTGGTTGAACCTGGACTCGTTCTAACTGAGTGCTGTGAGCCAGTTTTTACCGCAGCCTGATTGAAATTTGTCAGGTTGATTGAACCACCTTTTGGGCAGCACAGCTGATGAAAGGCTTTTTTTTCTCCACTTTTTGTTCTTTATTTTTTTCTTATCTACTTTCCTTTGCCGGCTTTAAATCATTGCGGATGGCAAACAAGTTTAGTTGCAGTTGCGTTTCGTCTTTTATTTTCTATTTGATTCTTTTCGTTTATTGCAAGTTGGCAGTGTGCCCATCTTGTTCATTAGCTTTAAATATTTGATCAAAGCGACTAATGGCTAAACACACACACACACACACACAAAGATATACAGTCAAAAAATAATATAGAAAAAGCCATCTTTGCTTCTCTCTTTAGCTAGTTGTTGGCCCGATTCGCGTACTGCTGCCGCAAGCAACTTCATGATTGCCAACACCTATTAAGACAGTAGCCCACAGCCTGGCAGCCGCAACACACACACACACACAAACACACACACACACAATTTACGGGCGTAAAAAGTGAGAAACGACCCACAATAACAACAAATAACAAGAGCGGAAAAAAAAGAAAAGAAATAAAGCTGAAAAAAGTCACAACGTACAAGTTTTTAGCAAAAGAAATTTTCCAACAATTGCACAATTGGCATGCGCTACGCATGCGGATGAATGCGCTGCAGGGGATTTAAAGACAGAGAATCTTTGGTCAACAACAAAGGCCAAACTGAGCCAACTTGAGCGGAAAGTGTTGAACAACAAGTTAAGTTGAAAATTTAAAGACCTCTGTTGGATTTGATGAACATTGCTAAATAAAGATAAATTGTAGAGATAGCAGAATATTGATGTAAGTAAATTAATACAAATAAGATGATTATTCAACTAGTTTTAAGTAAATGTAAATATTATGCTGAATATAAACTGATTGAATCGAAACTGATTCGCAATACTATATAAAACAATTCCAAATGTTTGAAATGTCTTTCAAGTCAATCCAGCAACAATCAGTGAAATACAGTGTTGCCAATTTTTGTTTAGGAAAAAAAGCTGTTTTTAGTGGGAACATACTTTAAAAAAAGCTGAAATTTCGGGAAAAAAAATCTGACAAAAAAGCTGAAGTTTTGTTGCCTTATTTTAAGGTTTTTTTTTTTACGAATAGTCCACTTTTTCGTCTTATTCGTGACAATTATTATTTTTATCGCGTTCTTCCATAGTGCCAATTATATTTTAATACATTTCACATGAATACTTCTATGTTAGTTACACAGTACGAGTTTTTTTGTATTTTGTTATTTTTTTTTTTTTTTTTTTTTTTTCTTTAACTCATCCCATTTCCAAATTATTGATACAAAATTGAAAATTTGTTTACGTTACGTTTTTTGAGCATAACTTCTACACCGTTTCAGCTAGACTTCAAATTTGTATATTTAGATACATATTATGGATTGTTACGCCCCTTCGCCCCAATTAGAATAAAAACGCATCTAGAAATGGAGTTTCATAAGGATCGTCCATCTAGAAATGGAATTATAAGCGTCCAAAATATAGACCAACCCAACTTGGTCATAACTGTGCGGTTAGCAGAGCACGGGTTTTCTTTTGGCAACTTATAGTCACGACAGCATTCCTTCTTAATGTATATACGTTGATTCGTCAATCAGAATGGTATATTTTGTTTCGCCAATATCGAAAGCAAGGTTATACAAAAAACGTTTCTAATAATGATTGAACATTTTGTTTTCTGAAACTTCACAGAACTCTCAAATCTATTACAAAAATATTTCAAGCACAAATTGGTTATGTGATCAACTGGCAGCTATACTATATTTGCAATGACTGCAATATACAAATCTATTCTTGTCTTATCATTTAAGTCCTCGCAGCCAGCATTTGAATTCTTAGCTGTTAAGTTACACATCCTGGTATTTTTGTTTATACTGAACTATTTGGTTTTAATTTTACTACAATGAACATCACTTCATTGTACATAAATTCTCTAAAATATGTTAAATTGCTAAGTATAAAAAAAAAGCGGAAAAAAAGCAAATTATTTTCTAAAAAAGCCAGAATTCCCGCTTCCCGCTGTTTTGGAAATTTTCCCGCAATTGGGTTTTCAAAAAAGCCAGATTTGACGGGAAAAAAGCGGATTTGGCAACACTGGTGAAATAGCACAAAAAAAAAAAAAAAAAAAAAAAAAAAAAAAAAAGCTAAGCTCTTCAATAGTAATTGATTAACTCACAGAAAGAATCAAATCAAATGCTTTACCAGTCCTAATTTCCACTTTGTAGAGGACATTGTCAACGGCAGTTAGCCTGCCTCAGTTCACACTCGTATTATTCTATTAGTTTCGCTTTGTGCGTCAAAAAAACTTTCCTATTATTTTCCATCACCAACGAACGAAGCCAGACACATTTTTTTCTGTTCCTTTACAAAACCAAAACGAAACTTTGTATCTTTATGGATGGGCAATGATGTTGGGTAAAAGGGGGCACGAGATTGTCGACGCTGGGCCATCCATAAAGCTCCAGACGAGCAGGAGACATCCTGGTTGGTTGGCGTGAAAAGTGCTAAAAGCGTTTAAATGAATTTAAAAGAGCAAAACTTTTGGTATTTTTTGTAGTTATTTTAGTTTTATGTTTTCCCTTTTTTTTTTTTCTTTTCGTCTCCAGCGAAAGGAGAAATTGCTCAACTCTTTCAGTTTTTATGCGTTTCACATTGTTTTTCCATGCTGTGATTTTGTTTAAAGCTATAAAGTTGGTAGCCAACGCTGGGATCGAGTGGTCTGTGTGCGAGTGTGAGTGTGTTGTTAGGGTAATTTCTATGCAAATGATAAGCTGACTCTCCGGTTACAGCCGGAAGCCAATGCCAACTTAATTGATATGCTTTGAAAGAACAACAGAAACACCACTGACAGTCACTGAAATTTCAGCTAAGCAAACTGTGCTCCTCCCGCGTCACACAGGCCCCCGCTCCTAACTCTCAAAGTCACACTGTCACAGTCTATTGCTTGAGCCCAGACACCGAACAGAGTAACCCAATTCGCAAGTCGCACAAATTGAGATGTATGGGCCATATAAATGCTGCTGAAATTCGTAAGAGCCAAAGGCAAAAGAGCAAAACTATAGATGAGCACCGAACGTGAAGACACTTTCGAGAAAAAAATTAAGAGTTAGCTATGTTTGAAATATGAAATTTCATATTATAATATCTTTAGAGAATGAAAATAATATTATCTTATGGTAAACAACATCTATATAGGTATACATATCTGCTTTACAAATTAAGGATTCTATTTTTTCTGCATATTAAATTGACATTTTACATTAAAATATCTTTACAGACTAGCGTAATATTGTCAAAGAGTATGGAATCGGCGTATAGTATAATTATATAAGTATTTTTCCTATTCAGATTAAGGATGGAATTGGTTGTTCTTGGAATTATTCGTATATATTATATATTACTACCTTCAGATTAGCCAGTTTTAGAATACTAGATTTAGATTAGATTAATAAACTATTTACTTGACCTTTTCATCAATTTAGTTATGTACATCTCATATCTTCTTGATGTCCCTTAGCATTTAATTTTGAAATTATATCATCTATATTAGTCACAATGTATATTGATAAATTTTTTATTAAAGTAAGCTACCTAAAAGGTATTACGGCATTAATAATAAAGATCTCCATTATGCTCCATTATCTTTCTAGATTCTAGTTCATATCACAGGCTTAGACTTAAACAAAGTATATTTATATTTAACTATATATATTTAGAGTTAATCCTTCATCCAAAGTCAAACATGAACGTAAGTCGGGCAAACTAATATTGTATAAGAGTATAGAAAGTTTGTCTTTCGTTTAGTTGCCATTCGTTGCTCTGTGTCGTTGTTTCTAGTTGGCGGATTAAGCTATGAGTTGGGAAGCAGCAAATAAACATACAAAAATATAAAAAAATATATAAAAAAAATGAAGAAAACTAGACATATATTTTTCAAGTTTACTTTTCGTTTGCTGCTGCTGCTGCTGCTGCAGCTTCGCCTTGTGCTGATGAAAAGTGCACTTTAAATTGTATGCGCTATAAAGTATGCTACGAAAATACTGTTGGCTATGTCTGAGTACTAGCCTTTCGGACATTCTCGCTCTCCCTCTATATATATATATATATATATCTCTCTCTCTCTCTCTCTCTCTCTCTCTGGGCATCGAATTTGGGTCAGGGTTGACTGTTTATGCATTTAACAACATATCTCACCCACTGAGGTAACAAACTGGCTTTGCCACTGGTTTCTGGTTTTTGGCCAAGCTCAGTCCAAGCGGCTGCCAAGCATTTCGACTGCTGTCGGCGTGGCACACACACCGAAATGCCAATGCACAATCACGCACACTTTCATGCACAGCACTTACTGAAAGGAAATCGGGCAACGGTAGCCAGAGCTGATAAAGTTTGTTAGGGCAGTGGCAGGGCACAAGTTCAATCAAGCAAATGTAATGCTGCTCCGCCTGCCAATTGCAGGCGAAAGCGCAAAATACAAAGATTGAAACTAGTTGTAGCATTGACAGTTTGACTGAATAAATGAGTGACATGGCAACAGTGTGTGCGTGTCCGTTTCTCTCAATGTATGTATGTGTATGTGTGTGTGTGTGTGTGTGTGTGTGCGTTTGTGCGTGTGTGCGTGTGTGTGTATTTCTGTTTGTATTGTCGTTGCTGTCGGTTCTTGGTGTTTTTGCCACCGTCCGACAATTGTAAATGCAGGTGGGGTGATCATATAGTTATAAGAATATTGTGTATTTTATTAGCATGAAGACTTAACTTTAGGGGGACTTTCAAAAAGCATTTTTATACTCATGTAGATATCAAATCTCGTTACTTGACGAAACCATATGATTGTATAGAATAGAAAAATCAATTAGCAATAGCCCAGATATTTTGCTAACTTTTCCATCACTACATTATTAGTATTTGCATGCCCAGTTTGGTGCTAGAAAACGAATTCGAAAAAGCTTACTCACTCTAGTACATCCCAGGGCGAGATCTAGTCGACCAAAATATGATATACTGAATAAAATTCATTCGATATAAAGAATGCGAAAAAAAAAACTGACGCTACAAAGCCTAATATAAACGATGTAAGATATAAGTAAAAAAAAAAAAAAAAAAAAAAAAAAAAAAAAAAAAAAACTGTTAGAAATATGAGTATATACACATTTATAAAATAAATAATTTAAAAATGACAGCGAATGGAAAATAAGAAATCAAAACGATTTGAGATATAATTGTTTCTAAAATTGTATTAAATAAAACCAATCATAAAAGTTAATATTTTGAAGCTATATCTATAACGAGTCTCGAATGATATGTTTGTGGTCTTTTATATATGATGAGCATTCACCTAAGAACTGATTCAATATTATTAAAATTTTTTAAAATTTTTTAAAATTTTTCACAAACATTACACAGGAGTAATAAGAGACCAATTTTAATATATTTACAAACCTATATATTATTATTAAATTTAGTTTAATTTGGCTCTTAACTTTTACAGCAAAACAGCCAAAATACTTATAAGAGAATAATGCATTTTGCTTGCATATGACTGTTGACAGTTTCTCGATGTCTGCAATTAAATGTATTTTACAGACAGAGAGCAATCATTTGTTTTGGGCCTTCAGCGAGTTCCTTCGCGATTGGCTCGCAATTGTTTTTCATAGCAAAACATCTTTATATATATCTTTATATCTATTGGTAAGTATTAGCGTTCAATACAATGACACGAACCCGAAGGCTCTTGCTGAGAGCGAGTGCGAGAGACTATGAAATTTTTTGTTGATCTCGCGAGATAAAAGTGAAGCATAAGACGGCCAACTGAATTTATCTACATTGAAAAAGATTCAATTGAAAAGATTAAAATTGAGAAAGATTCAAATATGATAACCAATAAAAAAAAAAAAAAAAAAAAAAAAAAAAACTATTCATGCCTTAAAATTCGTAATTAAAGCTTAAAAGAGAATTTTTAAAATTGATTTTCATACCGAAAAAAAAATTAGTCGAAGCCAAACCTAAATATTGCCAACTATAATATTAGTAATATTTTTATTTATTTTAATAATATTGTAATAAATAAAAATATTTTAATAATATTGTAATAAATAAAAATATTACTAATATTATTGTTAGTAATATAAAATTAGTAATATTTTTATTTATTTTATAATTATAATTATGTTAGTAAAAACTACAACTAGAAACAATCTGTTTATTTTCGTATTTATTTACTTAAAAAACTTCAAGAAAAAATTATAAAACCCTTTTTTTTTTTGCAAATTGAATATAAAACTTCAAAATCAGTTAACTATAGTAGTTAACGTTTGAGACCTCAATCTACATCGATTTTCCCTGAAATGCTCTGTAAATGCTTAACACATTTCTGTTATGTTTGATTTGTCTTAGGTAATTTCGTATTAAGAACTCAACCCTCGCAAATTTGTCTATGCATATCCTATGTATATGTGCACACACTCAATACCCACACACACACACACACACACACACACTCTCGCCTCGTGTGTATATGCTCTTTAATGTAAGCAAAGCAAGTCAGGAATCGAAGCTACTCAAGCGGAAATGCGCATAACTGCATCACAGTGACTACATACATACATACACACAGACACTCGCACACAGTTGCTGTAGATGGAGCTCATAGAGCTGAGGACTTAAGTAACCGCCCTGCCTGCCAATGGCAATCGCAATGGATGCGTCTCTTGCCTCTGTGAGACCCTAAGTGCTGCTTTATTAACCAGGAGACGACGACAACACCAATAACAAAGACAAGGACTAAAGCATCGACCACTTTGATGTGGACGATGGCCACAAACAACAAACAGGCAAACAAAACAAAACACAGCCAAACAAGAACGTCAACGGCAATGGCAACGGCAACTGAAGTCTCTTGCTAAAGTTGACTTTACTCAACTACACCAAATGGAGTCTCAATTATGCAATAGTGCATGCGATTGAATTACAACCAGATCCAAATTACATTAGCCGACTAATGGCCAATTCCACGGCCAGCAGCCAAAGCAAAACACATGTCAAAGCAATATAATTATATATAATTGCGGTCAGCGGCCACAGCGATCAGTTTTGTTCAAGCTATGAACGAATGCAGCACGTGTGGGAGCCAACAATGCTCCAGCATTATTAAATATTTTCCTGTGCTTCTGTTGCTACTGTTTGGAATTGGAATGGGGACAGGAGACATTTACCATATGGATAAATTGTGAGTGCCATTAATATAGTTCAAATATTAATATAAGTTATAAAGTACGAACAGTGTAGTAGGCGAAATCAAGAATATACTTTGTGTTTTCTGAATGTATTCAGCTTCAAGAAGAGAATAGTTGCGAGTCCTCGCATATATCGACTGTGCTTGTGAAGCTAGTGAAATAATTAATAATAAAACTTGTGAAACAATTTAGAATTAATAATAATTTATCGTACCACTACTAAACTAAGAGCGGCAGTTCACCACATATGTTTGCTTTTAAGAGAATTTTGTAAAACTCTACCAAAAATATAGTGCCAAGCCAAGTGCGTTTTAATTTCAGAGCTCTTTCAGTAACTGAACATTTATAAAAATTGAAAATAAAACCTTTTGACTTAATTTGAAGGCATATTTCTGTACGCTGTTCTTCCTTTGCGCATTACTCTTTGGCGGCAGAAATCCGATACATATGACATTTTTATTGCTGCTGTACCTGTTGTGGACATTATGTTGTTTTCAGATTTAAACGGGCAAGGTTGTACATTTCCCTCTAAAACCTTCTTCTTCACTGAGTTTGCCCTAGAATATGATCTTTTAAGATTGTTCATTTGTGTCACATAAAAATCTATGCATTTATCCTCAGGATGAAGTCTTTTTAATATAAAATCGATGTCACCCACACGGTCCGCCATCTGTTCCTCCAGATCCAATCGGAGTTCGTTAAACGTTTCAAATTTTTTAATGGCCTTTAACTTCTCTTCATTTGTGTTTCCACCTTCCTGATAAATGATAAATTCAGTATAGAATTTCCAGTATTCTCTGTTACTTTTGTAGTGTCCAAATTTAGTAATTCTAAGTACTTCCATTTTGGCATCGATGGCTTCGTCTATACTGCTGAAATATCTGTTGTTATGTTCATTATTGTTGCTGTTATCAAATGGGCAACGTTTGCTATTTTCATGTAAAACGTTTTGCTTGACAGAGTTTTTCCTAGTATATGATCTTTTAAGAATCAACCTTTGTTTCGTATAAAACATCACACATTTTTGTCCTAATTGATTTGATCTGATTTGAAAGTTGATGTCACTTATACGGTCTTCCATCTGTTTTTCCAGAGCTAATCGTCGGTCATTGTATGTTTGAAATTTGTCAATAACGAATTCTTTTACAGAAAATGGCACTCCCGATTTCCTCGTTATGACTAATTCACTGAAGAACTCTAAATATTCATTATTGTTTTGGTGGTGCCCGAATTGATTCTTAATAAGTGCATCCCTTTTTTTTAGAATATATCTCGCATATTTTGTAGATCGCTAAAATTAAGATTAGATTATGAGTACGCACTAATTTGACATTAATTTGTTTACACACTGAATTTCGTGGATTCCTCAACTTATGGGTTTGTACAACTAGTATTCCAAGGATCAAAATAAACAAAATCGAGTTCCAACTCATATTAGGTTTATTTGTAGACAGTCTCGAAGTATACTAAGCACCATGCACTTGTGAATATGCTATTTAACTACACTGGTTACGGTATTTCCCAAACGAATACACTGAAGCTAATTTAAAATGGGGAACAAATTAATGTAAGTTTCAGTTCATTGATTCGTTGAGATATATATACATATATTCATATTTATAACTACTTCCGACTCCGACTATCATTTCACCAAATACGATATTAATCAAAATACTTAAGATCAGGTTATTGTTCATCATATTCAAACGTGTAGTAAACTAAGTAAACTAAAGACAGCAGAGCTTACCTATTATACATATATCAGTGTGTATGTGTGTGCATGTTGCGTATGCATTGCATAGAAGAGTATATCGCAGTCGACTAGCAGTAGTAACAGTCGTGACTTAAACTTTTTTACGGTTTTTTTTTTTTTTTTAATCTGGTTTTTCCTTGACCGGTTGATTGAGTTTTACGAAGCAAAAAAGTCTTTTGTATATGTATTCATATGTTTGCATGGATTCTTCGATAAGCACATCAATAGTGTACGTAAGTATCAATGTATGCCTGTATATGTGAAAGTAAAGACCGGTTGTATTAACTCTTGCGTTATTTGCTAACTTGCTGACTATTATTACTAACTTTAACTTTACATTTGAAAACCACATAATATTATAATAATTAATAATAATTATTTTATTTTTTTTTTTTTTAATAATATTGCAACAGTGGCTATACCCTGTTGGCGCCCGCTGTCGTCGCTTCAAATCAACCTTATACAGTAGCTATGAGCATACATGATTGCCCACATTTATCTATCTATCATGTGCGTCTGCGCGGTCCCAATCTCAATTTGAGCATTCAGTTTACTCTAACTCCATATTTTCACACCACTGTGTATGCATTCAAGGTTCCCAGTTTAATTTTGGGCACTTATGGGCTAGAGGTAACGACCGAAAAGGGATGTTATGTGAAGAATTCAACAACAATAGAGTCAAGTAACTTTGAAAACTATATTAAAGTACACACACCGAAAGTGTTGTACCAGCCTGGACAATTGCTACAATTTCGCGTCTTTTTTCACAATAATAATATGCTTCCGGTGACACCGGCTGCGAATACAGTGATATGGATTGAGGATGCCAAAGGTTATCATGTTAAGGGTTTCAGGCAACTTACCATAAATAATGGAATATTCGAAGGTGAATTACGACTCAGTGCACATGTGAACTTTGGTCGTTGGCGTATTTGTGGAAGAAGTGCACCTCATGTTATTGAACAATGCTCTTATATACATGTCGCAAAGTATGAATTATCCAAGATAAATATGCATTTGAAAGCTCCATCTAAAGTATATTTAGTTGATGGCTCATTTGAAGTAGCGGTGAATGCTGTACACGTTATTGATGGCCCAGTAAATGGCAATGTTACTCTTGATATTGCACTATATACTGGAAATTTAACGGCAGAGCCTGTGCAACAAGTAAAGATTGAGAGCCAAATACTAAATGGCGATGGAAAGATCAAAATTGATCTTAAGCAATTCGAAAAAAGCTTATCTACATTAAAAGAGGGAATTCTACAATTAACAGCAAATATTTTTGAAAGGGTTATGCAACAAGTTCAAAAGTTAACCCGAATGGTAACAATACAGACATATAAACCGGAAAGTATGTAAGTAGTATTATAATTAACATTAATAAAAATATAATTTTCTTTCATAATAAATAAAAACAAATTTTCAATGATCTCACTTGCAGAAGTACTTATTATGAAACATTTAAAAACCCATATCGTTTTGGTGTGCGGGCTGACTTTGATTCCGGTGAAACTAGATTATTTATGATTGTGCAAAATGGCAGAGTATTAGATTCTAGAAAAGCAAATCAAAATCCGAAAAACCAATATCACATGATTGCGAATGTCTCACCAGAATTGTGGCCAGTTTTTCATGTTATTTTGCAAGTGTTCCGCACTTACAAAACAAAATCTTATCAAACATTTTCATCAATGGTTGATTTGCGTCTATCACATCACGACGGTGTAAGTATGCAATTAAAGCAATGAAATGAATATTTAATTAAGCTCTGTGCTTTATAGGTTTTTATTGACCTACCTACACAATTATCGCCTGGCATTGAGATCATGTTCAATGTCAAATCCATACCCGATTCCTATATTGGCCTTACTATTTTGGATGATCGTGTTTTTGCTTTTGGTGAAAATATGGATAATGATTTTCGTGCAGACTATTACGATTTTATCAAAGCACCTATGATGTCAAATGATTTGATACAAACTGATAAACATACAATTGTGCATCAGGGACTCATTCTTTTGAGCAATGCCGAACGATTTAATTTTAAAACGCAAAGTAATTTTAAAAGCGATATTTTTTTATACTTATTCACGAAATGTCTGTTTGTTGTTTCACCATTGTTAAGTCTATGGAGCATGGAAAATCTCCCGCATACAAATTTGAAATTTTGAACATATACTGAAGTTTGCAACCAAAGATCAATACGATATGAGCGATATATCTATTAATAACAGATATGTTTTTGAATTCTAATTGCTAAAATATTACAACTACTTTATTGTAGACTCGCTCGAAAAACTGTATCTTTTACAGTGTTAGAAACTGAAAAATTATCAGAATGGAAATTGAAGTTACTGTTGCCTCCTTTCTTACTCCTATACCAAAAATATTTCTAGTCTTTACGGACCGTGAATGAGTATTATGCAGTCGGTAGCACCCGACTGCAAACATTCTTATTATACCCTGAACCCATTGAAAATGGGAATTCAGGGTATAATGGTTTTGTGAAAATGTATGTAACAGGCAGAAGGAGACGTCGCAGAACCCATAAAGTATATATATTCTTGATCAGCATAAAAAAATAAGTTGATCTAGCCCTGTCCGTCTGTCCGTCTGTCCGTCCGTCCGTCTGTCCGTCTGTCCGTCTGTATGAACGTCGAGATTTCGGAAACTACAAAAGCTAGAGAGCTGAAATTTCACATGAACACTCGTATGTTAGCTACGCAATACGAATTTATTTTGTTTTTTCGATAACTCATCCCATTTCCAAATTATCGATAAAAAATCGAAAATTCGTTTACATTTTTTAGGTTTTTAGAATATAACTTCTACACCGTTTCAGCTGGAGACTTCAACTTTATATATTTAGATAGATATTATGAATATGCACAATTTGCAAAAAACGCATTTCAAATACTAAAGACTTGCAATTTGGCAAATAGATAGATATAGATATTCTAAATGTACTCTTAAAATTTCATGAAGATCGTCCATCTAGAAATGGAGTTATAAGCGTCCAAAGTTCAGCCCAACCCACCCCCAAGCCACGGCAGCAACTGCGCAGTTAGCAGAGCGCGCGCTTATAAGTGCGTAAAGAAGAAGAGTATCACTTTTTTTGCAGGGTGCAGGGTATCTCGTAGTCGAGCCGTCTCGACTAGAGCCTTCTTACTTGTTTTTTAATTATTATTATTTTTTTTTATTTAATATTTTTAGAAGTGATAATAACAAAACCGGCGGAACCCTTTAATAGCACAACTATAAAAGGGTCAATTTTTAATAAATTAACAAATTTATATAAAAAGCCCGTAACGTCATATTATAAATGTTGTGATGTACCAAAGACGCACAGAGAATATAACGATGTTTGGATATATGACAGTATACATCAGTAAGTTCGGCTTCATTACAAACTTTATACATAATTGAACCTAATTTCTAATTCAATATAGTACACAAACCGAGTGGTCAGCATGGCATGCATTTGTGCCAGAAGCACTTATTAACTGGAGAATAAGCGCATTTTCAGTTCATCCTCTAAAGGGACTATCATTTCTAGCACCTGAACCATTTAAATACGTATCAGTCACCAGCGAGCTTTATTACTCTTTACAGCTTCCTTATAGCATACATCCGGGTAGGCAGCAGCTTTCAATTATACAAACTTTTAAATACAAGTGTTTATTTTTTTTTTTTTTTTTTTTTTATCTTTTCTGCCTTACTCTCGCATTAGAGGAAAAATTGGAAATTTCTCTGATGGTTTCTAGCTGGTTTAATGCAAAAGTAAAAGTCGACATACGACTTTTGGAAAGTAGACGCTTTCAGGTGGTTGGGGAAAATAAAAATGATTTAAGTCATAAAGAGGTGATCATAACGCCCAATTCGACAGTATCAGTCAAATTTTATATACGAGCCCTTATGGTTGGAAAATGCCAACTAAGTTTTACCATAATCTCAGAAGTTGGAGTCTATAATCTTACTCGAGAGGTCTATGTTCTAGAAGATATTAATCTGAGAAGCCAACAATTCTTTAAACACCAAATATTAACACTCCGACAACCAATTGCTAAGGGTAGCATAAAGCTACATCATTTACCAACCGAATCGGGCGTCCAGTGCTATGTAAGTGGAGATTTGGTTGTACCGAAAATGCAAAATATTAAATTAATACAAAGCACGGATAATGCCGAACAAATGATCAGCAAACTGCTGTCTATATATTTGCTGTACGATTATATAAAGGATTTCACATGGTGTTCGCCGAACTTTAAGAAGTTCCTGATGGAGGAGTTAAGTGCTGGTTTTCAATCAATGATGCGTCTGCGTATGTACGATGGAGGATATCGATTATATGCTGAAAATGAGAAGACAAGCTGTAGTTCAGCTTGGTTGACAGCATATGCGGTACTATTATTGCATAGATTGGAGAAATTTCCATCGATTATTTATGAGGATAGATTGGTAAAAAAAAGTGAGAAATTCGTGATGCAGAATCGTGGAAGGTACCGAGAATTCAAAGAGAGTTGCTATGTACCTGGCCGACGAAATTTATCGGCTGTGGAGCTAAATATCGAGATAATAAAGACTTTGCAAGCGTCAAAGCGTCTTATCAGTTTAAAGCAGCCACATGCATATGTTACTTATGCTATGGAGCAAAAATATGACTACTATATGGAGGCTAAGCGCGGACTTAAACCAGTTAAATGGAAATTTCCGGAAGAAAAAAGTAGCTGGATATACTATCGACGCGAACTTGAAACTGCTGGCCGTATATTATCAAGGCAAGTGACTCTAGGAAACATTGAACAGCAAGCTGAAATTTTCGAGTGGCTAACGCACAACCTTCTTGGCCCAATCAGTACAATCCATTGTTATGAATGCTATATTGCAGAGCAGGCCTATTACGATTATTTGAAAACTCGGACAATTTTGGAATCAAACATAAAGCTAAAGATCTGGATGAATTCAAAGATACGTAATTACACAGTGTTCATCAATAATACAAATGAATGGAAAGAACAATACATGGAGTTGCAGCCACTTAACTCAACCATTGATTTCGAAGCCGAGGGCACAGGAGACCTTGTTATACGCTGCAACTATAAATATGTTGGAGGGCATTCAAATATTAAATTATACCACGGCTATTTAAGTTTCACTAACGCAACGCAAATCAAATTTTGTGTGCAGCGCTTTAAGAGGGATCGGAAAGAGTATATGGGCACTAACATAGATATACGGTTGCCATCTGGTTATAAATTGGAAGATGGAAGTGTAGCCCTGCTGATGGACAAACGGCTTATTATTGTAAGTTAAAACCTTGGCATTGACTGGAATCTAATTTGAAATTGAAATTTCAAAATTTATTTAAATACTATCAACTAGATTAGTATTATACCCTGAACCCATTGAAAATGAGAATTCAGGATATAATGGTTTTGTGAAAATGTATGTAACAGACAGAAAGAGACGTTGGCGACTCCATAAAGTATTTATATTCTTGTTCAGCAAAAAAAAAAAAAAAAAGTTGATATAGTCCTGTCCGTCCGCCTGTATGCACGTTCAGATTTCGGAAACTACAAAAGCTAGAGCACTGAAATTTCTCATGGATACTCGCATGTTAAGCAGTACGAGTTTATTTATTTATTTATTAGACAACATTTTGGATATGCAGATTGTAATTTTCATATTTTTAATGCCACGCCTCCTTCGCCCCAACTTGAAAAAACAAAAAAATTGAATACTAGAGACTTGTAATTTGGCAAATAGACACATTTGAATAATATATTCCGAAAGTTTCATAAAGATCGTCCATCCAGAAATAGAGTTATAAGCGTCCATCTAGTTCGGCCCATCCCCCCCCCCCCCCCCCCTCCCTCCAAGTCATGCGTAAAGAAGAAGAGTGTAAGATTTTTCCAGGGTTCAGGGTATCTCGTAGTCGAGCCGACTCGACTAGAGTCTTCTTACTTGTTAAATATCTATTCTTGTATTCTTCATAATTTTTTTTTTTTTTTTTTTTTTTTTTATAATATATTTTCTTCTATTATTTTCCATTATTAACTTATTTATTTACATTATTTGTATTTTATTTTTTATAGCAAGCCAGCAGTGTGAAAAGGAAAAGTACACTTTCCTTGATTATGGACCCAATTCCAGCAGCAAAATTGTTTTGCTATACTTTTAATACTATACGAATATATACGGTGACGAACTTGCGAAACGGAACGATGTCTGTTTACGATTTTAACAATTCGGATTATCCCCAAATATTTAGCTTCAATATCTTTGAAAAACCCGCTTAAACTCTGTAATTATCAATTTATATAATAAATATGTGTAGTAATGTGTATTAATTAAGCGACGGCGTTCTCATGACAAAACTTTGTTGCAACCAGTGCTGTTGCACTGTTGGCTGTTGGCTTTGCCATTGGAGTTGGTGTTGGAGCTGAAGTTGAATCTCGAGTTGTTTACGTGTCGCCCACCACGCAGCAGCTGTGCGCCTTCTCACAAAAAAAAAAAAAAAAAAAAAAAAAAAAAAAAAAACAAACAAGCGCATGCTGCGGCAACTGCTTGTAAAGTTCAAAAGCCACGTTGGGGTTGAGTGCGTTCCCGGGTTTCTAATTTAATGACTGACGCGTGGCAGTCGCGTATTTGTGTACGCCCCAAAGCGAAAGTGAAAGCCAGGACCACCAATTCTGTCTCATATCATAGACTGCGTTGTGAATGAGGCAAATGGATTTCTCTGTTCTGCACAGTTGTTAACTGAACAGGTTTCGTGCTTAAATATTATTGCATATTAATGAAGGGACTGATGGGCGTGGGTGTGTTTTTTTTTTTTTTAAGAGGTGTTTGTGTGCTCAGCATGCCTCAACAAATAAAAATAAATTAAAAACAAATTTAAAAAAAAAGTGCTTTAAATGATGCAAAATAATAAATGGAAAACAATCAAAAGAAGGGTAACAGAAGATGTTTTAATTTGAGTTAATTTCAAATATCAAATATAAAAATAATTACGTTGTATGTATATATAAATATATATATATATATATATATATATATATATATATATATATTATATATATATATATATATATATTATATATATATATATATATATATATATATATAAAGTATGGTAAATATATAAAAGAATAATAACATCATTATAACCATGTCAGAGCAGCTCATCCATCAAATCTTTACAAACTCTTGAGCCTAGTCTACCTTAAAGTTGTGCCTTAAATTAAACATAAATATTCAAGAAATTACTTGTTACATAGAAATAACAAATGCAATGCCTTTTGGAATGAAAAAAATGTTTGAAAAATTGTGCACTTCAATCTTTTTTGAATAACTTAAGCAGCATAAAATATTTGTTGAGTGTTTCGAAGTGCAGAGCTTGACCATAAAATGAACATAAAATATTTGATAGGTGAACGAACAAAAAATAATAATAATAATACTATGCATAAAATATGCAGAAAATAAACACATATGAAATTGCCTTCAGGTAAATGGCTAAAAGTGCTGTCCAAGCTAAATTCCAAATATATGATAGAATTTTCGAGAAATATTCACGAAAATTGACCTGCCAGCAGCCAAGGGGACAATAAATGCTGAGGCGAGCAATCACTAGCAAACATAGCTTATGATAATGCCCAAAAATGTCGAAGTGTTAATATAAAATCGTAGTCACAGTCACAGCCCAGCTCGAAGCTGTACAACAAAAGGCAAAGGTCTTCGCCCAAACAGCCTTCTATAGCTTCAGTTGGCCAGCAACATTTTCAATTTCTTCAGAGAGGAGAAAAAAAATTGTATGCAAAATGAAAAATTGTACAAAAATATGCATAACGTATGCAAAAATAACAAAAGCCACACACAGAAAGCAAAGCCAACGGCATGAACATGTTTGTAAGTATTTTTATATGTGTATGTGTGTTTATATATATAGCAATTTTTATTTATTTATTTATTCTTTTTTTTTGCGTTTTTCCGGTTTTAGCGACGAGATGGGTTCGAGTCGATGAGACATGAAATAGCTTCATTTATGGATAGAACATGTAGCAAAACTCGTTTAATTAAAAAGGTAAAAGGCATGAATTTAGTACACTTTACGCTTTAATGTGCTCTTTATATTGGGCTCACAAAAAAAAAAATTATATTTTATTAAGAAACATGGCAAATAGAAATTAATAACTTAAAAAAAAAAAAAAAAAAAAAAAAAAAAAAAAAAAACAGAAAAAAAGAATTTTAATAAAAAAAAAAAGCCTATTCAATTAAAAAGAAATATTAAATGTTTCAAATATTTCATTTAATAAATTAATAACATGTTTAAATATATATTATAATTGTAATATATGTTAAGCAGCAATTCTATTATATTAATAAAATAAAACTCTACTAAATTAAATTAATAATTTAATAAAGCTAAAAAAAAAAAAAAAACAAGAACTCTGTATAATAATAATGAAATTTGCAACATAATTAATAATTAATTTCATAAATTTATAATATATTTAATATATATTAAATAAATTGAATATAATACAATAAAATTATAATATTTTTGATATATTGGTAATAGAAATATTTAAAATTGATTTAAGATAATATAAGATGCAGATAAAATGGAAAAATTTGATACAAGGAAATTTTTTATTATATGTTTTCTTTCACTAATAGAAACTAGATTAATGCGAAGTATAACATTTTAAATTTGTTTGCAGAATTATTAAAAAATATATTACTTATATATTTACTATAAGAATATGTTAATATTTTTAATATCTTTCAATTTAAAGCTGAAAAGTATTGTAATTTGACTTTCTCAGTTATTATTATCAGAACATGATTATGTTCTCTTTGCAACTTTCGAAACAGACCTCGCTCATAACATCATCATTCATGCTCAGGCTGCATGCCCATACTTTACGGCTTTATGCATAAGTAATATCATGTTAGTGTCAATAGTTGTCAACGAAACGTTGTTGACAGTCCCCATCTGCTAAGCTAATGTGACCTACCCAAAAAAAAAAAAAAGAAAAAAGAAAAGGAAAAGCAGAAGAAATGAACGACCCACCCACATATAGTGTGAGTTAATGTTTTTTCTTACATTTCTTCTTTTTTTATTATTTCATTATTATTATTATTATTATGTTTTTTTTTTTTTCTGTGTGCAATACATTTGTTTCGTAGCACTTCGTTATCGCCATAGACGGCGCCCATCTATGCTGCGTCGCCTCCGCAAGGCTAACACATGCTACACATTGTATTATTTTAGATTGGCATTACTTTTGGGGCCATTGGAGATGCCTGTGCTAAATACAACGAAGCTCGTTAGTTTTGCTCTCGGCGCTTGAATTCAGTTTGCTTCTTACGTTTTTCTTTCTATTTTTTTTTATTTTTTTTATTTATTTTTTTGCTGCGCTGCGTTGCCAACTTCCGGAGGGGCGCCTCACGTTGCCTATGGCGTGTCCTTCAGCCAACGCCTTGCTAGTTACTGTTACGTATACGCAGAGTTGTGTTGCTGTGTGTGTGTGTGAGTTAGTTGGAAGGCCGCATATGTTACTTTATTGGCATTCAATTTGAGTTATCGCTATTTTTTCCTGTTCATATGCGTTTTTTTTTGTATTTTTTTTTTTTTTTTTTTTTTTTTGTGCCAGTGAAAATGAATTTCTCTACATTTCGCATATACCATTGTTGCTGCTGCTGTTGCCGTCACTGTGGTTGTTGTTGCTTTGAATGCAACTAACCAGGAGTCTGAGATTTCAACAGCTAGTTCACTTATATATTTCAGCACGTTTTTGTGCGCCGGACAGTGCAGACACAGACACACACTACCACACACTCGACGTATAATCACATTTTATTTGAACTTTTCTTTCGGTTTATTTGATTTTATTTTTATGCCATTTTCTGTTTGGTTTGCCTTCAAGTTTATTTGGCAAAAATCGTTTTTTCTTTTGCTTGTTGTTTGTTATTGTTGTGTGCGCTAGGCCAAAAGTTCGTTTTGCTTTTTCTTTCGCCAAACGTAAAGTTTGAATTTTATTTATATTGATTGGCTTCTCAGGTCATTTGGGTATAGTGGCCGTCTACTAAAGAATCATTGTAAATGCTATTTGATTACTGCATTTGCTAAATATCAAACCATTGCCACCTGCCAGCTTTGTTTTAATTGAAAATAACTGACAATCAAATTCAATTTGGTATTTCTCAATTGAAACCAGAACAGATTTACATGTTATTCAATCAAAGTGAACAATGCAAATAATAATTTATTTAAATTATTTGACTAGTGTGCTTGTGATAACACACTTTAACAAGAAATAATTTTAACAGCATTTATAATTACAATAATAATCTCAAATTTGACCATTACATTGCTGCATATTCACTCTCCCTCGCTCTCGCTCCTTCTCTCTCTCTCACTCCCTCTTTCGAGATTTACTAAAAGTTTTTAACTGTTTTTGGACCATAAGCAACTATTATGCAGTCGCTGTCACCCGAATGTAACTTGTTTCGTTTTTCATCTTTGTTTGACGTCAATTAAACTTGATGCCCACAAAATATCTTACAAATTCATTAAATATGTATGTATATAGTATATTTAGCTGTTTTCTTCATCATAATTGACAGGCAACTGGGTTTCGTTGTTCTTGACGCTTCTGTCCCTCAAACTGATAGCTGTTCATTTTGCAGCGCTTGAGAGTTGATAAAGTTTTTGTAAAACTCCCAAAGCACAAACTTGGCTGCCACACAGACAAGTGGTCTCTATGGAGCGCCAATCGTAACGCTCATGAACGCCGAATTTAATTAAATTAACAACACAAATTGTCAAAAGCAGGCGTTGCAAATGTTGCACGAAGCTCAGGTAGACAGGGCGCAATAGCAACAGCAACAGCACAGCAAAAAAAAACCGAATAAATAAAAAAAAAAAACAAACAACGACAACATATAATCAACAGGAACAACAACGTGAACAACCTTATTAAAAACGTGTCAAAAACATTTTCATAAATATACCAAAACGAACTTTTTGCGGCATGTCAAACTGCCAGTTGCAAGTGTCAAACAAAGTATTTGCAGAAAGGCTGCGAAATCAATAAGCTAAGAAGTTTTTTTTTCCGCCCTCCACGCGAACGGGAAGCGGAAGGAATAAATGTCGATTGGGGTTCGCTATGTTATGTCCAAAAAAAAAAAATACTCTATGGGCACGCAACAAGTTTGTCCGAGAATAAAATTATATGCAAATGAGCTGCCAATGAAAATGTAAACAATTGCCAATGAGAGCTTATTGATATTGATTGCAGCTAATTTTAGATTACACTGGCTAACATAGAATTCAAATTTCTGTACAAATAAAAGAAAGAAATCTAAATAAAAATAGATATTTAAATATTCAATTTTTTTAATTAAAGTTACAAAGAAAAATAGGAAGAAATCTGAATTTGTACAAAAAGTTATCTTAATATCTAGCAAAATATTTGTACTAACAAAAAAAAATCAGATTCCAATTATGAACTTATATTTTAATTAAAATTACATAAAAGAAAATATATTTTTTTTCTTTTAATTTATTAATTTTCACGGGGATTCATAAAAACCCTTGAGGGTCAATTAAATAAAAAAAAAAAAAAAAAAAAAAAAAAAAAAAAAAAAAAAACATTTAATTGTTTTTTTTTTATTCAATTGGTTTGTACTAAGCATAAAAACAATTTATATATTTTATTAATTTAATTTAATTCTTAAAATCAATTAGGCTAAAAGTAAACATGAATATAAGTCTCTAAATATTTCATGAAATAACTAAATTATATTACGCTCATTTACAACGATTTATTAGTGCAATAACAAATTTTTTATTTTTTTTTTTATTTGCTTTTACGTTTATTATGATTGAAATAAAACATTAAATATTATAGAAACACATAATATATGTCCACAAAATATTATTATTAGTGTTATACATTTTTTATGAGTTGAGCAAAACTAACCAAATTTTTTGAGCAACTATGCAAAAAATAAAACAAATCATTGTAGCGTAGTGTTTACTTAATATTCGACAATAAACTGAGTCTGCTGACTGTGCCTAGAGTTATTCCATAAAAGGCTTGGCGCGCTAAGTTAAGAGCTCATATAATACTATAAGTGGCATGAATATAAATTTTGGTTTATTTAAAGTACGCGTGTATCCAAATGTAAATAAAAATTTATATGATAACATTTAAGGAAACTATTCTTTTGGGGACAATGTGGGGCAGGCACATAAAAGCGAACTTTGTACCAATTGGCGATAAGATGTGCACAGCTTTAGCTTTCGCTTGTTCTTCTCGAATCTCTTTGCTGAATAACACACGAGATATCAATAAGTAAGAAAAATAAAATCAATTGTTATGATGCCATAACATATCACGCCCCCATCTTTGCAAAGGAAATTCAGCACATTGCAATGTGTGGGAAAGTTTTTTCTTTCTGCCATTTGTGTTAGCGAAAAAGTTGGGTACCCTTGAGAGTGTGGGTTCTGTTAAGGTCCTATGCTTTGCTGGCCGAGGGCTGTGTTGGGTGTTTGGCAAATTTTTATTTTTGTTCTTCGTGTGTACGAATTGGGATAAACAAAGCCATAATTCAAGCAACGTTTATTCGCTCACAGCCTCAGACTTGCATAAACAAATTGTGCTCAACTGTGCGGCTCTCGTTGCTTACAGGCATGGGGGTTGCGGCCATCTTTACTGTCTGGCCATCTGAGAATCTGCGGGAGCATGCTCGTCAAGCTCAGCGTAAACATGATAGATTTATAGTTGGCTCTGTTTCTGTGGTCGCCGGCGACAACATTGCAGTGAGTGCGCAACGTGTAGCATACTTAATGGCGCTAGTCGGGTTGCCGCCAATGTTGTTGCTTCTGCTTCTGCTGCTGCTGCTGCTGCTTACGCCGCTTCAGCTTAGCTTATCATGGCTCGTAAACACATGGAGTACCCACATAGAGGAAGTACCCACAGAATCGCTGCAATCTCAGCTGTAGCCTCGAGTTAGGGTTTCTCGGCACTTGACTTTGTTTTCGTCAATAAATTTGGGGCAAGTTTTTTTGGTGTTTTTTTCTTTTTTTGTTCGCCGAGCCGTCTCAGCTGCCATTTGGCAGCTCGGAAAAACCACATGCTGGGCGCCTGTTGGTATGCCACAGTTTACAGTTTTCTCCCAATTTTTTTTTTGCACTTTTTCTGCGGCACCCGAAAGTAGGCAAGCGTTTCGCAAATTTGCGTTTAAATGGCGTGTTAACATTTAAATGTTATTTTTACGCCCCATAAAATGGCTCCATAAAAACAAGCCAAAAGTATTAAAATAAATAAAAATAAAAATAAATAAAAGTTTCTCAACTGCTTTGATATTTACCAGTTGTATGCATAGTAAAAGCCAAACGGTTAACCAATTCGCAGCACTTTTATTAAGTTTTCAAAAGTGAATTGTAAACCATAAAACGAGGTTAACCCAATCATAAGAATACTTGGGAAAAAATATATTTGGAAAATATAACAAAAAATCGGGGTACGATTTATTTATTCAACAAATTAACATTCATGGAATAATTAATTACGTACATATATATTTGATGTGTCTAGCAATGTGTTAGCTATGTATAGCAAGAGCTCATACTAATGTAATATTTTATCACTAGAAGCTCCATGAAACTATGGTACATATATGAACGAAATAATACTTGCGCATAGTATTTCTACCCTATTAAAGCAGCTAGAAACACACACTGAATATATAACGAGCTCCTAGGAGACTCAACCAGAAGCTACCTAGAGAAGCTACCTAGAGACATCGATCTCATATATGATTCTTAATAAAAATTGACGAATCACAGATGCCAGCTGCTACGTTCGAAATTCAGTATTGCACAACGATCTACACATGCCAACAATTGCTGAACTTATTGGACGTCACTCCTCTTAGCGCATCCAAACAGATTAGCTACCGACCTGGCACACAAAACCAATAGGCGAAGGCTTAAAAGAATTCACCCCTGGACCGCAGAGTATATACGCAGTAACTTAATAATTAAATAATATTATTAAATTATATAAAATACGGGCTTCTAGCCCATAAATAGGTTAAGGTATAGCTATATCTGCGCTATAGAGTCAATTAAAAAAAAAAAAAAAAAGTTTTAATGTAAATTCTCTAAATATTGTAAATAGTTATTTTAGTGAAATCAATAGCAACAACTAACTTGAAAAATTAAGTGACAGAATTAATAGAGATGAAGCCCACAAAGGGGTTATTAGAGTCCCGTATAACTTGAAAAAAAAAAAAAAAAAAACATTTTTGTGTAGAAATCATTTTCGATTGAAAGTTTTTCCACTACCTCAAGACCATATTGAGTCTATCTACCCAAACAGCCTGTCTAGGCATCTAGGTATTACATCTCAAAGATGAGAGTACCAATATTAGAACTAGCAGAAGACTGAGACACCTCCTACTGTAATCTCAACTTTAAATCTATCAAATACCCACTGGAATATTTTTGATAGTTTATATGTTCGTTGTCCTTCATTAAAGCACGAATATTTTAAATTCTAAATTAAAAGTGCTTCAGGTGAAAAAGTTAATTAATACATATACAAAATTTCTCTAGTCAGCCAAATAGTTTGCATTTATGTAGACAGTCGGATGGACTGATATAAAAACCAATATACTCCTTTTACTGCCTCTAAGGACTATTAAAATGACATACACCCCATACAAATTTGAACCAAACAAAAGTAAATCAAAATTGGAAATTTCGATCACGAACACATTGTGCTAAATCATGTTTTGTTTGAGCCCAAAAAAAAAAAAAAACTCTGGCACGATTAACATCAGCTCAAATATCTGAGCATATCGCATCGCTCACGCTGCCGGCCTCAAAAGTGTGCTGCTTGCATGGCCGTTTTGGGTATATTTGTATTTGCACAAAAGTATGCTTTGTTTTATTGCTTATGCAAATTGGCCGACTAATTTTGTTGGGACTGCGAAAGCAAATCCTTTTGCCTCAATCGCTTAGTGAACCTTTTCCCATCGCCAGGCAACTTTATCTAGTTCGCTTTTCCTTTTGAATTCACACAGACACACGAACAGCAGCAAAGTTGTTCTTTGCTTTATTTTATTTCCTTTTTTTTTTTGTTCTTTTTTTTACAAAATATAAACTTTATTTTCGCTTAATGCGCTTGAATGAGTTGTGCGCTATGTTTGTTGTTATTTTCTATGGCTTTCTTTCTTTATTGTTTCAACATTTTTCTTTTGTTTTCGGAGATTTCTTCACTAAGCAGCATTTGGCAGGTTATTTTGTTTTTGATATGCTCTTAACCAAAATGCCTTAAGCCAAACTTTGTCGGCACTCGCATTCGCCACAAAACTGATGTCTTCTCTCGCCTCAGGTTTGTAAGTCGTCATGAGAGGCATTATATGTTTACTTAAATTAAAGCAAGGTAGATATCTTTCGTAGATATCGTTTACTTGAATGAAAGAGTTGTAGCTTTGATAGTTAAATTTATAAAAAATGTGAATACAAATTCAATCAAATTGAGTATTCAATCATTTTTTTTTTTTTTTTTTTTTTTTTTTTTTGAGAATAGATCTTGTAAATCGATTCGTGATAAATGTGAATAGAAATTTAATAAAATTTAGAGATCAGATTATGTTTTTATAATAACGAATAATACTATATCTATTGGCAGATCATTCAAGAACTCCTTTAAAAAAAAGTTTTCTGGTATATGAATTAATTTCTTAGATATTTTTCGAGAATGAAAGAGTAGATATTGTAGATAGATTTATGATACACACAAATAATCATCAAAAATAATATAAACATTAAACAAAGAGCAAAAAGAGAGAGAGAGAGCCGATCACTCTCTCAATTTCAATTTTAGTAACTTAAAGAACATTTTGTTTTATCTACTAAAATTTCCTTTAACAACTTCTCTTTATTTTGAATGAGAATTGATTTTGTAACCACACGCACAGTTTTTAAATATTTTACCTGGATTTTAAAGCACTAAAAACTAGTATGCTGTATGGTTAGAGTGCACGACGGGTGCTTCCCATCCAACATAGTTTTAGTATGGAGCATGGAGCAAAGGCCATGCCTCGTTGCCGCCAAAAGGACTCGACTTGACGCCAAGGTCCTTTATCAAAGCGAAAGTTGTTGCACAGTTGCAGGGCCAAACACACACACACACACACGCACACATACATACACATTTGTAGATACGCTAGCACTCGCTCGCTTGCAGGTCAATTATCGTGCTTTGCATCCCACACTCAGCTCACCTATCCAACTGCAATTGCAGCTGTCCTGCTGTTGTTGTTGTTGCGGTTTTGTTGCCGCTGGCGTCTGTGGGTATCTGGTGAAAACCGAAAGCCAAACAAATTTGTAGCTTGAAGTTGGGCCATTGAGTTGGCGTTGCTGCACTGTTGTCCTGTTGCACAGTTGCTATTGTTGTTGTTTCTCTCACGCTGTCTGTGCGCGTCTATTTCGCGGTTTTCGTATGACCTGCGGTTAAGCTGGTATTGCAATGAAAAACTTTTGCTCTGTCGCTAATTAGGCATTACATATAAGCCATGGTTAAGCATCTTGAAGTGCACTAAATTGCGCTAATCATAAAACATGCAGAGAGCATTATACCACCCTCACCCATCCAGACTCACCCAGAGTCTCTGGCCTAAGCTCCAAAACCACTTCAACTTAGTTGTGTGGCCTTTGTATGCAACGGTTTGTTTCAAGTGTTGTTGCTATGTAAATTATGCCACCAACAGCAGCAGCAGCAGCAGCAGCAGCAGCAACTTCAACTACTACAACAATTGCCCAAGAATTGTGGCAATATGCACTCAGCGTCATTTAGTGCCACGCCCACACACACACACTTAAGTGACGCCCACATTGTGCGCATTGACGACGCGTGCAACGAAGTGAATGCATAAGTGCAAAAGAAACAGAAAAAAATGCGAGCTTGGCAGTGAATTGAAGTGGGTGTGATTAGAGTGCGTCGATGTGTGTGTATGTGTGTATGTGGATGGCACACATAGAGTTAGAGAGAGAGAGAGAGAGAGTGAAGCACTCACACAGACACACACATGTATAAATATATGCTAGTATGGCAAGACTTTCGCTTAAGTGGTTCACTATGTTAGCTTAAAATAGCAGCAATACTTGTCTATAAATTGCTTTGTTTACTAGAAATGAACAAGCTCGGAACACAATGAATGCAGAATTGTTGCAGCAACCAGCATGAGCATACGAATCGATGCCAGAAAATCACTTCAGTACAACATAAAACTGTTGACTAAATAAATTTAGCGAGATAATATTTATTACTTGTTACACATAAAATGAAATGCCAACAAGGACAAATTTATTTCGATTCATTTTCATTTTGTAAAGAAAAATTCTTGTATATAAATAAAATTGTATTTAAAGTTTTTATTACAGACTTAGCTAAATTGGTATGCCATAAATAAATTTGCTTTATATTAATAGCAGAGTATTTCTTAGTCAATCATTTTATAATTTTCTGTATTTATGCGAAGGAGGATATATGCTGTTGAAAGCTAACAAACTATTCTACTTAAACAGCTTTGGCAACTGAAGCCCCTGCCAAAGATAAGAAGAGTTAAGAATTTGATAACATTATTTGGTTGCCTGACAACCGGAACAATTTTAGTCAACCGTTCTCTCTTGCAGCAGTCAAAATATATATAATGTCTATTTTGTTTTCTGTATTTATACGAAAATTGGTTTAGTTAAAAGCTAACAAACTTTAGCAACTGAAGCCTTTGCCTAAGATAATTATTTAATATTCACACATTAGTTTGGAATTTTCAGCTGCCTGAAAACAGTTTTACTTATGCAACAAAAATTTCAGCTTTATCATAATTTTTTTTGTATAATTGACATAGAAACGAGAACATGGAGAAAATAGACTACTTTATTGAATAGTGGAATCTAGATATGAAATTTATATTAAAGATTTTTAGATTATAATTATCTGTTTTCTGTATTATTAACAACTAAAAACAAAAAATATATTAACTAAAAACAACTTTATACTCCAACGGCACCGACCATACTCGTTCAGAGTACTACAAAAATTGATTCTCTTTTGGAATATATGTAGAGGAAGTCTAAAATACGTTAATTTCGAATTTGAAAACATTGCAGCTTGATTCCTTTTTGATATTTTCCCAATAGATATGCCAAAAAGGCTATAAATTATAGTTAATCAATAGGATGGTCATACAAAATATTAATTAAATTGAAATTATAATTTTATAGATATCTCTTTTAGTTTAGATTTTAAAAATATGCCCAAAGATTTTTGTTAGGTGGTGGATGATGCCACTGTATGCAGACTGTTCGTTAGTAGACTATCTCCCACGCTTCACAGAACTCGCAAATATCTGTTGATCGTTTCGCAATGTCTGCAAATATCAGTCTCTCACTCACACTTTGAAAAAGAAGTTAGAGAGCAACCGATTGCATCGTTTTTTTAACGTGCTCGTTTGCGATCGGCTCGAAACGTTTCTCTTCACTTTGATTGTGCTCCGATCGTTTGATAAAGTAAAAAGTCTTTTGTGTATGTATTGGTAAGTATGCGAGAGTTATGTTCGCTGAGCAAATCGATTCCGTCTGTGAATTGAGTGCATACATGAGTATGTGTATGTGAATATCATTTAAATAGACTTTTTAAGTTACTTCGGGAAGAGAGCGTTACACGAATAGTTCAACACAAATCCGAACGCTAAAACGAAAATATACGAAGGTTCTTGTTGAGAGCGAGCGCAAGTGAAACTTTTTTTGTATACCCCGACCCATCAGCGAAATCAGAGCAATCTCTATGGGAGCATTCCTACTTGTTTTCGGTTTATCTCTTGGACAGAGCGCGAAGGTTCAAACAATTAATATTTATTTGTGGAGTATACTTAAAACATATAACATTTAATAGATATTTTTAGAGTATACTTAAAACAGATAACACTTATTTTAAATCATATAGGAGTTTCCGTTCTAAACGTATAATTTTTGGGAACTTTCAAAAATATAAAACTTATTATGTTACATCCTATATTACTTCCTGACTATATATTTTATATTCGGAAAAAGGACGTATTGGAATATTAACAATATGTGTTCTAAGCGGATAATAATGGAAAACCAAACGGGAAGATATCAAATAAAACTAATATACTGGTTTCAGTTCGTGAGCGAGTATAATGCTAAAACTTCAGCTATCCGAATTAAAAGCTGAAAGCTAAGCAGAATCAACTCTACAATATATTTTAATAAATAAAATATATAATTCCCAGTTGCCATTTACCCTTATCATATAAATAATAATTAAAAAATAATTTAAAATCTTTTTGCGCATCGCTCATACATATTTAATAAAAAACAAAGTATAAAAAAAAAAGCAAATAAATAATACTCTATATTTCTACTCACTTGCTAACTTGGAGCTGTTCCAACTCGTGGAGTAGCTGCTGCCAGCTAAAACCCATGCGGCCATCGGCCAAGTGCAGCCGACAGCGTTCGGGAATATGATTGAATAGTTTTTGAAAGGGTGTATAGCGTTCCAAGCACTTGATATCACCCAGTAAAATTAATTTATGCTTGGCACGTGTAATGGCAACAGTTAAACGACGCTGATCCTCAAGGATTTCAGCCTCACGCGAACGTTCCATATTCTGATCGGCATTTGAGCTGCCCGTTTTCGTACAACTATAGATAATTAGATTCTTATCGCGTCCCTGATATTGATCCACTGTATTGAATTCTACACCAGCTAGATTTTCGCCCAGCTTGCGCAGCAATTCCACCTGAGCACGATATGGTGCAATGACCCCAATGCGTTCAGCATCGTAGCCGGCCTCCAGCAGTTGGCGCAACAAATGCAACACAATGGCCGCCTCGCAATAGTTACTGTACTTGGGTACACGACGCGTACGGGTAGCTGATTGTAATTGAGTTGGTTGCATTGTTGTTTGCTCAACGGCTTCGCCATAATGCTGTTCAATGATGGCGCTGGTATTGCCCAGCTGTTTGGATCCGTCAACATACTCCTGACAGCGTTGGGCGCAATCATCGGTGTCCAACAAGAACACAGCTTGCTCTAAATGCGTTTGCAACGTGCGTCGCACCCAGAGACAGCATTTAGCTGGCGGCTCCAACTGAAGCTTCGCATTCTCAACCTGTTCATTGGCGCATTGCAGTGCCTGGCCATAGGTCAAGTGGTTGGCCAGACGTGTAATGCTGCGATTCATGCGATACTGCAGTGTTAGCACAGCTGTGGCCTCCTCACAATCTAAGCGCTGAAATAGACTCTCGTCAGCGCCGCGCAGTCGCGCCTCACGGCTACGTACCAATGGCGGCAACTGTTCCGGATCACCAACGAGCAGGAAACGGCTGCTGTGGCTTAACGCACGCAATACCGCCGGCTGCAGCACCTGGGTGGCCTCGTCCACAATGCAATAGTCGAACTGTCGATGCTGGAACAGAGCATGTCCCGCACCCAGACAGGTGACGCCCACAATGCTAGGCCTGTGCAGGGCTGCTGTCAACTGTTCAACTGTTTCACAATTGGCCGTCAACTGTGACTCGCTGATCTCCTGCAATTGCGGATGAATCCGGGCACTGTTACCCAGTCGCATCAACGGCAGATTATAGGGCAGCAGACGCAACAGCAGATTATCGACAGCGGAATGCGTTTGGGCTGTAATTAACACACTCCGCTCCATCAGATGCAGCAGCCGCACAATGGCCACCAGTGTCTGAGTTTTGCCCGTGCCAGGCAATCCCTTGATCAGCAAATGGGTGTCGGTGGTGAGCGCACGTAGAGCAGCCACCTGCTGCACCTTGTTCAGTGCGCGCAGCATAGGCCCGCCCTTGCTGCCAATGATGCGTGGCAAAACCTTTTGTTGCTTTGGCCGAGTTCGGCCTATCACAATGGAGCGCAATTGTGCCGCACGTTCGCTGGACGCTAAAAGCTGAGCCAGATTCGTAAAATTGAAACTGGCAAAACTCTGCGATTCATGCTTATCCACGATAAAGTGATCCAGCGCATAACGCTGGCCCAGATCACGCTCCAGTTGTAGGCACAAACTGCGCGGCTCCAGCGCTGTTATATAGCCAGCTGCTATGGCCAGCCGCGAGCTGCAGCTAATGATGACATATTCGCCCAGCTCGAACTGGAAAGGGATTATGTGCGAATTATTTGAATCAAAGAAGTTAACTCAATTTTCAACTCACGCCGCAGAGCGTTAAATTTAGTTCAGTCTCCGCATCCGCTGATAGAATTAATTTCTGCTCATAGCGTCCATCCACGAGCACCGCCCGATGATCCTTAGGTAATTGCAACTGCTGTATGGCGCGACCCTGCTGCTGCCTCTTGGCAGGTGTCTCTGTCCAAAGCGCACGCAGCTGATGCGATTGACGCGCCTGTTGCTCTTCCAGTGCCAACAGGCCACACCAATGGAACACATACTCATAGTCTGCCTGTTTTAGATGCTCCAAGACTTGTGGCATTAGCCTACGTAACGGATGCGATTCACTCAACTCCAGTTGAGCATCTGTGCTGGCAAAGCTGCAGCAGAGCGTGGCATAGGCACAATTGCCGCATGCGCTGTGATGTGAAATGGGCTCAGGCAGTTGCAATGGCTGCAACAGCTTGCCGGGCTGATCGGCCAGCGAAATGGTTTCCTTGCTTGCCGGCAGCTGCACATCACGTGTGAGATAATACGCCAGATCGTTGCGCAGCAGGATGAGATCACGTTGCTCATTGCGTCCCTCGTGCACCTCACGCAGTATGCCTTCGCGCAGGTAGAGCAATAGGCCGCTGCGCGTCTCCTGGCCCAGAGCCGAGTGCATTAGTTGATATAGCAGCAGCTGACCCTTATGCTCCATCGAGAAACTGGCACGCCCAGTTTTTAACTCCAACGGAATTGGCTGCTTCTTATTGCGCACATGCACAGAGACATCGACTTTGCCCTTGAGTCCCAGCTGCGGCACCCATAGATTTTCCTCAATATCGTGTATACGATCAATTCGACCTTTATACATATCCGCCGGCTGCACAGACGGCAGTTTGCCCTCCACATATTGTGCCACAAAGTCAACAATGGGTGCAACAAATTTATATAATTGCAACTCGATCTCAGCACGATTTAGCTGGCCGGCATAGAGCTGCTGGGCTAACGATGAGCTATGCAGCATTTTCTGCAGTGCATCCTCCACTTCAGACTTCTGTCGCAGACTCTGCGATAAAACCGACTGCAGCAGCTCATGCACCAAGGTGCCAACGATCATCTAGAAGATATGGTATTTGAATCTGATCTGATATGAATGCCGCAACACACTCACCACCGCATTAGTGGAGTCAACACCACGAAAACGATCCTGCAGCACGGCCTTGCGACGGCAAAAGAGCGAACCCGTCACTGAGGTGCTCGAGATGAGCAGATCTGGATGGATTACACAATGGCCCTGCTCCTTGTTAATCACATAGGCAGCCAGTGTAGGCTGCCAGTGTGCTTGAAGCGACAGTAGATCACCCTGTTCTACTGGTGTTTGATTCCATGGTGTCTGCAAGTGGCAAACTGCTTTGGCATCCGCATCTTCATCACTGCGCAATTGCAGCATCAAATCCCGTGTCCTGGGCAGACGCTCCACTTGCAGCACCACACAGCGTTGCCAACTGCTCAGATCAATGCTCTTCGCAGTAATAGCCGCATCTAATCCACTCACATCAAAGTCATTGTCGTCGTCCAGCAAAAAGTCGTAGTTCTCCTGCTCGGTTGGAAGCGGCGGCGGTTGGACGTCGAGATCAATATGCTTTTTGTACTTTTTGCTTGTCGCCGGCACATTGTCAACCTTACTGGGAGACAAAACGCGCTTTGCTGATTGCATAGCAGGTTTTACGTTGACTTAATTGTTATTCGTTTTATAAATCCTTGCATATTATTCTTTTCCCGCACATTCTATTTTAATCGCGCCAAAATTTTCAATCCAGTGTTTACACACGTGTGTTTGCACATATGTTCGAAGTTGTATCGAACCAGCGTTGGTTCGATTGAGCGAACGAACTGAGCAAAACAACAATCGGTAGTTCGATCGTTCGCTCATTTAATACAAAATCACGTTCACGCTGTTGTTCGCTCTTTGTTTTGTTCTTTTGAGCTCGATCAACGTATACGTTTCTGTTCTGTTCTCTTGAGCTAGTTCATCGCTTGGCGGTCTTTTTGAAAATTCTAAAATTACTCGCGCAAAACGAGAACTACTTCTGTTCACTTAAGTTCGATCACCCATTTTTGTTGAACTTGAATCGCTTTTTGAACGAATTATGTTCTCTAGAGTTAAATCACCAAATATGTTTGGCGCTCGTTTTGAATAAGCAACATTTATTTGTTCAAGTTACTGGTGAGAACTATTTAACTTAAAATCTATTACTTGCATCACAACATACATTATTAAAATGAAATTCAAAGTTCTTGTAATTTTCAATTTCTTAGCATTTTCTAGAGCCTCTTAGCAAATTTGCCTCCCATTAACTAAAGAGCCAAAACCAACTGAGACGTAAAATCTCTTTTACTTATTCACACTATTCAACATTTATAACCCTAATGACCACACACACACACACACACACACACACCCACACAAACACATACACACATAATATTCTCTCATTAAACTACCAACTAATTGGCTAAGAGGATAAACGAGAATAACACGACCATAAGAATAAAATGGTTCACACAAAAACGAGCATCTTTACCTAGTCCCAGACGGAGATTTCACTGTCGCACTTTGCCGCGCAAGTGGAGCGCAAAAACTCGAAATCCGTAACTGCTTGTGGCTGTCAACTAAATTTCATATGCAAATCCTTGGCTCTGACTATCGCTACCTGATAATCTACTTGATTTATGCGGCTGCACACAGCCAGACACCGAGCCCATGGGCCCCATGGAGTGAGGCCCGCCACATGCGCAGCGTCGCTAATAATGCCCAGCGCCTGTGGCATGCCGGGCACATCATTAATCTCGGCCCATGCGGGACATGGCCCGTCGCTCCCTTCGCTCCCGTCGCTCCAGATGCCCTTATTGCTTGCCTGACTGCCTGCCAGATGGGCCACTTGGCTGTCCACTGTGGCCACGTGGCTGACCTTCAGCATAATAATTCAATGTTAGTGCCTAGCTAGCTAGCCGGGCTTTCTCTGGCTTGGCCCCCAAAAAAGACACGTGCTAATTGCTAATCAGTATAGATAAGGCAACGCCCTTGCCAGCCATTAAACGATGATGCGAAGCGAAAGGCATTTTATTTTTATGACCAGTCACTCAGTCAGGCAGGCAGCCAGCTAGGGGGAGGATGGACTCAGGAGAGAGCAACTACCCCATCTCTAACACAGCCCTTTCCATATGCTTGCATTCAGCTGTTATTGTCGCTGCTGAGTGTTTTCATAATGGAAAGCACAGATTTCGGTCCCCACTTGGTTTGGCAGCTGACAAATGATCTCTGCTTATGGAAATAACTCAAATTGTTTGGGCGTGTGTGTGTGTGTGAATGTGTGAGTGAATGTGTGTGTGTCAAGCTTCTCCCTTCACCAACAAAGCACTCTATGCTCGTATTATAGTTATAACCACTTGACTTTTGTTAAGGGGCACTTTTTGGCTGTTGTTCGCGCACACTCTCGCTCTCTCCCTCTCCCTCTCCCTCTCCCTCTGTCGCTCCCCTTTTTTTCAGTTTCATTTCTTTTCACATGTCAACAAAGCCATCAACACATTTCACACGCGCTCCTTTGTTTAAATGTCACATTACACAATGACACTGAACACATGTGTGTGTGTGTGTGTGTATGTGGGCTGGCCACGCCTCCCAATGCCATTTTATATGGCTGACTAACAAAAGGCAAACATTTGCCAGCCTGGCTGTCTTCGTTGTCGCCACTTAAATGCCAAATTAAGTGTAATTTTTATTGTGTTTACAGCGCCACAACAACAACAACAAAAGCAGCAGCAACAACAACAACAACAATGAATTCAACACTTGACAAATTTGATTTTTCCCGACTGACTTTTACTTCTGCTTCCTGTTCCGCTGCTCCATCTCACTCTCCCACTCTCTCTCTCTCTCACTGTCTCTTTCGCTCTGTCAACGCTTGGCTGTCATTAGTGTTTGTTGTCGTTGCCTTGTAATTGTTTACGTAATTGTTATGCTCATGTGCGATAGAGAAAGAGAGAGAGACGGAAAGCGAGTGAAATCCTTGCTAAAAGACAGCCAGCACAAACTGTGCATGTGAGTGCCTCTGCCAGAGCTAACTCGTTTGCCTGCCATTTAATGGCTGCCAGTTATGAAGGATATACTAAAAATGTCAGCAGACACGAATGTCAAACATTTCATAAAATTGAATCAAAGCGTTTTTATGAGCTTACTTTATTTATTATTTTCATTTTTTTTTTTTTTATGGTAACATTTTTCTAAATGCCAAACAAAATCTTCTGTCTAATTGGCTAGAGTATCTGGGAATTTAGCCCACATCCTTTTAGCCAAATTGCAAAAAGTTTATCACACATTTTCAAGAAATTATGAACAAGACGACGCTGATGAACACATTCCATTAAACATAAATTGTTGAGTGTGAACTTTGTGAAAGTTATTTGTAAACAACATATTTTAACAGATCTTAATTCCGTTGCTTCCATATTTGTGTTTATATAATATTACCAAAAAAAAAAAAAAATCAGGTAAACAAGGTATTTTTAAAAGCACCATGGAGACACGAGCAATATATATGTAGAAAATATTTGAATACATTTTAAATTCTGAATAAGTTTTGAATGCTTACAAAGTAACCTATTGCCTATTATTATTTTATTAGTATATAATATATTCTATAATATTATTATTATTACTGTTATTATTATTATTTAATTGTGTAATATATATTTTTTATATTGTATGTATTTTCTAAAACTTTGTACCAATTGATAATGGGAAATCTGGGCAGATGGAGGCATGGCCCAAAAAGTATACACGATCGATATGGCCATGTCCGTCCGTGCACCTGTCCGTCCATATGTATGCCACCCTCTCACTTGTCATTCTCAGATTTTTAATACGATATAATTTCAATGTTATTATCTCATTCTGAAAGTTTCATGACGATAGCCGGCTTACAAGGCAACTTATACAAGAATTAAGATTTTATAGCAAAGATTATATTGTAGTTAGCTGAGCGAGTGTATTTGCATATGTTCATGTATATCCCTCTGGTAGCTTGGGAAGCTGGGGGATCCCAAGTCTCAACTAGAGCACTCTAACTCGATTTATTTTACTTTTTTTTTGTTATTTTGAATGAACAACATGTATATTGCTTGAGTAATATTTACGTTCTCAGCAGCATTTAGTACATTAAGATTTCTTAAAATTTACAAATTTGTTGTTCATTCAAAATAAAAAAAAAGTATATATATATATATATATATATATATATATATATAAATATATAAATAATAAATATTTCTTTATGTGTGAATGAACCTCAATTTATTTTGTTCCTCTTTTTAATACTAATTAAATAAACCCATAAATTGAGCAATTGAGCGAATTGCTGTACGTAAACACTTTAATATCATGATCATGAATATATTGTAGATCAAATGGATATACTTATACATTCTAAGACTAAAAATGAAAACAACAACAAAATTTCCCGTTACTTGATGCAATTAATCAAAGCTAAATTTATATCGTCAAATGTAGAAAAGTCTCGGTCTATTCAAAAATTTCAAAAATATAACAACGAACGATTTGGAGCAATATATAGAACAATCTTTCCACAGAAACTACAAATCAATTCCACGCGTGATAAATGCAGAAAGTATTATGAGAAAACAAATAAGAAGGCTCTAGTCAAGACGGCTCGACTACGAGATACCCTGAACCCAGCAAAAAAAGTGATAGTCTTCTTCATTACAAACGTATGAGCGCGCGCTCTGCTAACCGCGCAATTGCTGCCGTAGCTTGAGGGTGGGTCAGGCTATCTAAATGTATCTATTTGCCAAATTGCAAGTCTCTAGTATTTTTTTTTTATTTTATTTTAATTAATGTTTTGACAAAACTAGAGTCAAGCTTAAGACAAATATAATTTTAAATTAATAAAGCCTAAAAAACAAGTACAGAAACATTTAAATAATCATCAGTATCACCAACCCGATGGGGGTGTTTTATTTGCCAGACCAGCCAGCTATGCCCCGATTCACAGCCATAAATGATCAATGATACTAATGAAAGTATGACAAAATAGTGTTATTTGAAGACTTAAAATTTAGTATTAAAAGTTCTTATTACTAATTATGAACTAACAATTTGAAAATAGATATTTAGACTAAAGATTAGCAAATAAAAGAAAATATTAAAAAAAAGACAAAATTCAGAGTGAGATGAAGAGAGTGAAATAAAATAGATAGCAAAAACAAAAACTATGTTCACATCCGGGCATTTAGATGAAGTTCCCTAAGATAAGCTGAAAGCAATGATTTTATTAGCGGAAGAGAGAGCTCTAAGGAGAATACGTGATAATATTTATTATAGTTAAGACATAAAACATGGAAAGCTGAATTTAAAGAATAATCCGTGGTGCAATGTGAAATGCGTTTTTTTTTTCAAATCTATAATATCTATGTACAAATAATTATACAATTTTGAAATTTCTAGCTAAAGCGGTGTAGAAGTGCTCAAAAAACGTAAAAAAAAAAACAAATCACCATTATTTTCAATGGGTAATAATTAAATAAAAGAATCGGCGGGAATCGAGTGCGCGCAAATCTAGCACAACTTGCATCGCATTCACCATCGAAGCCACTTCCTTCTTTTACTTGATGCGTGTGTGCACACGTATGCACATACATACATCTGTATGCATATATGTATGTATGCTTGTGTAGGAAAAACGCCTGCAGCTTGCCACGTGCTCTTTTTAATTGGCCAAATATTTTGTTTATTAAATTAGGGGGCATGGCAAATCGAAAAATCAATGGGCCATAAATAAGTATAGAAGAATATAGAATCTTTGTAAATATTGTAAAAAGGGTTTTATGGTATCTCCTAGTTGAACAACCCGAATAGAGCTTATAGAAAACAAAGCTCATATTAATTTGTTTCCCATTTTAAATTAGTTTCAGTTTATTGGATTGTGAAATACCGTAACAAATGCAGATAAATAGCATATTCATAAGTACACAGCGCTTAGTACATTTCGGGAATATCTACAAGTACAACCAATATGAGCTGGAACTGGATTTTGTTTATTTTGCTCCATGGGATACTAGTTGTAGAAACCCATAAATTGAGCAATTCACGAAATGTAGTGTGTAAACAAATTATATCATATAATTGCGAACTCATAATATAATCTTATTTTGCAGCGATCTTTAAAATATGAGAAATACATCCCAAGAGGAATAGGCTCGCTTGAGTCTTTAGGGAAATACGGGATCGTCCCTGACTATAACAGAAGTCACAAGAGCAACAACAACAATAACAACGGTCCGAAAAACAACAACAACAATAACAACGGTCCCAAAAACAACAACAACAATAACAACGGTCCGAAAAACAACAACAACAATAACAACGGTCCCAAAAACAACAACAACAATAACAACGGTCCCAAAAACAACAACAACAATAACAACGGTCCGAAAAACAACAACAACAATAACAACGGTCCGAAAAACAACAACAACAATAACAACGGTCCCAAAAACAACAACAACAATAACAACGGTTCGAAAAACAACAACAACAATAACAACGGTTCCAAAAACAACAACAACAATAACAACGGTCCCAAAAACAACAACAACAATAACAACGGTTCGAAAAACAACAACAACAATAACAACGGTCCCAAAAACAACAACAACAATAACAACGGTCCGAAAAACAACAACAACAATAACAACGGTCCCAAAAACAACAACAACAATAACAACAACAATAACAACAATAACAATAACAATAACAATAACAATAACAATAACAATAACAATAACAATAACAATAACAACAACAATAACAACAATAATAACAACAACAACAATAATTACTATAATAATAATAACAATAACAATGGCCCCAAAAACAACAACAATAATAACAACGGTCCCAAAAACAACAACAACAATAACAACAACAACAACAACAATAATAATAATAACAATAACAACGGCCCCAAAAACAACAACAATAATAACAACAATAATAAGGGTTCCAACAACAACGACAACAACAACGACAACAACGGTTCCAACAACAACGACAACAACAATAACAATGACGGCTCCAGCAACAACATTAACAACAACAACAACAAAAATTTTAACCACAACTGCGGTTACAACAACAATAACAACAACAATAACAATAATAATAATAATAACAACAACAACTACGGTTTCACCAACAACAACAACAACTACGGTTACAACTACGGTTACAACTACGGTTACAACTACGGCTTCACCAACAACAACAACAACTATGGTTACAACTACGGATTCCCCAACAACAACAACAACTACGGCTATAACTACGGTTTCTTCGACAACAACAACTACGGTTTCAACAACAACAACAATAACTACGGTTTCAATAACAACAACAACGACGATTGCAACAATGGTTTTAATAACAACAATAACAATAACAACAACAATAACAACAACAATTTCAATATCCCAAAGAAAATATCTGATCTTATTAATTCTAAAATTGGACACTACAAAGGCAACAGAGAATACCACCATCACTTGAATAAATTAATCAGAGCAAAGAAATCGAATAAGTCAAATTCATGGAAAATATCGGTCATTCAAAAATTTGAAACATATAACAAGCGTCGAATAGATTTGGAGAAACGGATGGAAGATCGTGTGAATGAGATCAACCGTACAATTAAATTACTTCCACGACAGCATAAATGCATAAGTTTTTATTCGAAACAAAAAGTAGCTCTTACAAGAATGTATAAAAGGAACAACTCACTGAAGCAAAAGGTTTTAAACCAAAATAGGAAATATTGCCCATTTAAACATAATATCAACAACAAGGAGAAAAATAACCGCATGCTCAATAATGACGATAGCGGAATAGACGTTTTATATATTCACTTTGGCGGAAAACAAAAGTAAAATGTTTTAATTGAGCATGTAACCTAATTTTGTTAAAAATCCATTATTAATGTTTCGACTTAAAATTTTCGATTTTCGCATAAAATGTACGCAAATATTGGCTATCATTTGAAGAGACAATAAAACAAAAAGCTGTAGTCACAAGTGTGTAAACATTTATAGTTACTTCAGAAAATAATCTTGAAAGTCACGTTCGATTTTATAATGAATGTTGAATAAATCCAATAAAACTCTTAAAAATTAACAAATTCATATATATGAGTGCATTTGCCAAATCGTAATATGAAAAAGTTGTTTTTTTTTTTTTTTTTTTTTTTTTGCAAATTTGTGGGGAAATGGTTTGACCCCCAAAATCTGCAAATTACAAAATCTCTGTAGGCTGATATCCAAAATATAACACAAATCGAAATTGCTTTAAATACACATAAATCAAGTGTAATTCACTCACACTTGGAACATTTTGCGATTAACGGATTGTAGCCGTCCATAACGAATTGGCGCGCACTTAGACTGAGACGCTTTGTTTTTTGGGGTTTTTTCGGTCATCGAAACGTCTTTTGTGTATGTATTGATGTACATGCAAGTGTTCTTTTCGCTAAATACATCGATAGCGTGCATGTGTGCGAATGTGTGTGTTGGTATGTGAGTTCGAAGTCGGTATGTTAGTATGTAACAGGCAGAAGGAGGCGTGGCAGACCCCATAAAGTATATATATTCTTGTTCAAGCTGACGATATAGCCTTGTCCGTCTGTCCGTCCATCCGTATGTATGAACGCGTCAATTTCCGAAGATATAAGAGCTAGAGGTTCATTCATTTTGTGTTAGAATCGTATATTACACGGGCAGTACGGGTTTGTTTCAGAAATTTGATAACTCGTATATTTCCAGAGTTATCGATAAAAACAATTATCGACAATACATTATAAAATTATATCTCGCTCATCTTTAGAGTTAGAATCTCCAAGTCTTATGCATATATATAGATCCTAAATTGATAAAATTTGGCAGAGGTCTTCAAAAGAAAACAAGTAAGAACGTTGCAGTTAGGCGCAACTAACTGCGAAACCTATACTTAGATGAGTGGGTTCAAATCCCGCAGAAAACTGTTTTTCAAAAATTATTATTTAAACATTTTTTTTTAATATTTGTATATTTTTTTATAAAATGCTTGCTGCCAATTGATAATAATTTATAAACATACGCATATGAATTGTGCATTTAAGCACTAGAAACTGCTTTTCCGATTTGCCACGCTGACGTGAGCAAGCAATTTTTCTATGCACGCATACATGCATATATGTATGTATGTATTGTGTATACAGATGTTTCTACATATAAACACATCTAAGTGATTTAGCAGCGAACTTTGTATTTAGGTTTAGCTAAAGATTACATGTTATTTTCAAAAGACCTGTGTTCAAATCCCGCAGAAAACTTTGTGTTTATTAATCGAAAACTTATATATTTTGTTTTTTAAATTCATTAATATTTTTATAATTATGTTGAAATTTTTTCTGCCATCTTAGCAATTACTACTAAGCTATTATATGCATGAATTATGCAGTTGGCCACAACAAACTTCTTTGCCGATTTGCCACGCCCCCAGTGGGCGTAGATATATCTACCATATCTTGGGTTGTCAACCCGAGTATACATGCAAAATTTCAAGTCATATATATAATTGGCAATAACACCCCTATCGGAGCACAGCCTGATGCACAATTTGCCTCCACGCTTCTCTGTCCTGTGCGCAACTTCTCCAGTTGGTAACACCATTCAGGATTGCCTCCATCTGATCCTTCCAACGGGTTCGAGGTCTACCCCTTCTTCGTTCTCCTCTAACTACCGCATCAAAAACCGAACGAGCTGGAGTGTTTTCCTCCATACGAGCAATGTGACCCAACCAACGAAGACGCTGAATGTCAATTCGCTTGCCAATGTCAACATCGCCGTATAGCTCGTACAGCTCGTCGTTCCACCTGATACGATAGGTTTCGCCAACGCAAATTGGTCCAAAGATCTTGCGAAGAATCTTTCTCTCAAAGACACCAAGAGCAGCTGCATCTGACTGCGTCACGGTCCAGGCTTCCGCTCCATAAAGCAGCACTGGAATGATGAGTGTCTTGTAAAGGGTTACCTTTGTCTTTCGAGAGAGGGCTCTACTGTTCATTTGCCTACTGAGCCCAAAGTAACATTTGTTGGCAAGTGTAATTCTCCGCTTGATCTCCAGGCTGACATCATTTTTGTTGGTCACTGCAGTTCCCAAATAGACAAAGTCCTTGACAGACTCAAAGTTATAGTCTCCAGCAGTAAGGTAAGAGTCAAGACGCCGCGACTCTCTAGTACTGCACACCATAAACTTTGTTTTGCCCATGTTTACTGCAAGACCAACTTTAGCTGATTCCCTTTCGATAGCTCCAAAAGCCGCAGTTACATCACGCTTGGTACGACCAATGATATCAATATCATCAGCGTAACCAAGGAGCTGGACACTTTTGTATCCCAGTATTGTGCCCATCCGATGCACTCCAGCTTTCCTTATTATACTCTCCATAAGTAAATTGAAGAGCACACAAGACAGCGAGTCGCCTTGTCTGAGACCCCGCTTGGTATTGAAGGTTTCGGATTGGTCATTTCCTACCTTGACAGAGCTGATGGTGTTGCTCAATGTCATGCTACAAAGCCGTATTAGCTTTGCAGGAATACCAAGCTCAGACATGGTAGCGTACAGGCAGTCTCGCCGTGGGCTATCAAAAGCAGCTTTAAAATCGACGAACAGGTGGTATGTGTCGAATTGGTTCTCGTGTGTTTTCTCCAGGATTTGGCGCAATGTGAAGATCTGGTCAACTGTAGACTTGCCAGGACGGAAACCGCATTGATAAGGACCTATCAATGCTTCAGCATATGGTTTCAGTCTCTCACACATTACGCTCGTGAGAACCTTGTATGCGACGGGAAGAAGGCTGATGCCACGGTAGTTGGTGCGTTGTGTTGCATCACCCTTCTTCAGGATTGGGCAGATCATACTGAGGTTCCAATCATCGGGCATGCTTTCCGTTAGCCATACGCTGCTGATAAGTTGGTGCATGCACCCTACCAGCTCATCGCCTCCAGCCTTAAACAATTCAGCCGGTAAGCCATCTGCTCCCGCGGCTTTATTGTTTTTGAGACGCTGTATAGCTGTCTCGACTTCCGTATGGCTAGGGATGGCAACTTCAACACCATCATCTCTGATTGGGGTTAGTGGACCAACTTCGTCAAGCTCATTCTCACTGTTTCCAGCCAAAAGACTCTCAAAGTGATCCCGCCATAACCTCAGTACAATCTCCGCATCAGTAACCAGGTTTCCATCGTCACTCCTGCAGGCAAGCGATCCAGACTTATACCCTTGGGTCATGCGCTTGACCCTCCGGTAAAAGTCACGGGCATCGTTCTTGCTTCTGCTACTCTCCATCTTCTCACACTCAAGCCTTTCCATCTCCCGCTTCTTCCTCCTGAAAAGGCGCTTCTCGTCTCGTCTTCGCGACCTATAAATATCCACCACCGCTCGAGTAGCTCCTGCTTGCAGCGTTCTTCTGTAGGCGGCGTCTTTTGCTGCAGTCGCTTCCCGACACTCCTGGTCGTACCATGGATTCCGGTTGGGAGGGCGTTGGAACCCAAGTACTTCCACAGCAGAGGCGTTTATGGCATTGGACATGTACGCCCACATATCCGTTGTATTTATAGGCATTGGAGGGAGTTGGCCGAGTCGGCCCGAGAGTCGAGTGGAGAAGGCATCCTTATGTCGTTGTGATTGCAGCTTTTCGATGTCCAGCTTTCTTGGCATACCTTGACGTGAGACTTTCGCGACACACAGCCGTGCGCGTACCTTGGCTGCAACAAGGTAATGGTCAGAGTCGATGTTAGGACCCCGACAAGATCTCACATCAAGTATGCTAGATGCATGCCTTGCATCGATCACAACATGATCAATCTGATTTCGCGTCAGACGATCAGGCGACAGCCAGGATGCCTTGTGGATGTTGAGGTGACGAAAACCTGTACTACGTACAATCATATTGTGTGCGGCCGCAAATCCTATTAGTCTAAGTCCATTGCTCGATGTGGACTCGTGCAGACTAAACGGGCCAACGGTTGCTCCAAAGATGCCCTCCCGCCCTATTTTGGCGTTAAAATCTCCTAGAAGGATTTTAACGTCATGTGACGGGCAACGGCCATATGCTCGATCGAGCTCTGCATAGAAAGCATCCTTGGTAGCATCGTCTTTCTCTTCCGTCGGGGCATGCGCACAGATTAGGCTGATGTTGAAGAATTTGGCAGTTATTCGGATCGTCGCAATCCTCTCGCTAACTGGTGTGAAGTGCGAGGCTCGGTGCCGCAACTTGGGCCCTACGACGAAACCACAACCAAATTCACGCCTATCATTAAGACAACTGTAATAGATGTCACAGCTGCTTTTTCTTATGCGCCCCTGCCCTTTCCATCGCATTTCCTGGATGGCTGTGATGTCAGCCTTCAACTCATTGAGGGTATCCGCTAGTTGTTGAGCAGCACCGGGTCTGTACAATGTCCGTACGTTCCAGGTGCATACTCTCAAATCATTTTCCTTTTTCCGTTTGCCGTGGTCGTCAACGTTTTCCGGGTTCCTTTCCGAGGCTCCTCTTGCTTCATTCACTGATGAGTCTTTTTTCTATGGGTGGATATCAAGTCCTACGCCAAAACCTAATTTAAGGATTAGGATCCCGCCGCGCACTTTGGTTTATAACTCAACGGGGGCTGAGTCATAATCCAGGAGGAACCACGTGGAGGTAGTGTGTCGACTTGAGAAGAGCAAGAACAAGGATCGCACTGGCACTCACCAAGTTGAGCACAATCAGAAACTTTGCCTTGCCTGCTCTCCCCCATCAAGTCTCTAGTGTCAATAGTGTTCACAATATAGCACAATTTGAAAAATCACTATGTATTCAGGCTCGATTTGCCATCTAACTTTTTTATCGATCTTCTAAGAATCATAACATTAACTCACATGCAAAATTTTAAATACAATTTTCCCGATATTTAAAAAAAAAAAATTTTAAATACATATATCCGCCATAGCTTTTTGAACTTGGGTTATCACCCCGAGTATACATTCCAAATTGCAACTCTGTAGCTCATCATCGAGTATGATTACTTGGCTATGGGCGCAAGAATTTTCCGATTTCCCACACCCCTAGTGGGCAGATCGGGAAATTTTTTACACTTTATAATTCGGGGCCATATATGAGTATATGTTTAAAATTTCAAGTCTCTAGCTCTAATAGAGCCGAAAAATATTACGTACATACGGACGACGGACAGACGGACGGACAGCAAGACGGACATTGCACAAACCCAATATACTCTTTTTCCCTTTGGGAATAGAGTATAATGAACCATGGCAATGAATATATTGTAGATCAAATATACTTGTAAATTCTAAGACGGGACACTATGAAAACAACAACGAACCGATGTGGAGCAAAATATAAAACAATTTTTGAGTGTCATCAACAGAAAATACAAATCATTATAAAATTATATAATCTGCGTACCCATAATAGCAAAAACGGTGTAGAAGTTATGCTCAAAAAACATATTGGGACGAAGGGGGCGTGGCTTCATAATATCTATCTAAATATTCGAGCCTCTAGCTCAAACGGTCTAGAAGTTATGCTCTAAAACAAAAGAATAACTGATTTCCGGTTTTTATCGATAATTTGGAAATGGGACGAATTATCGAAAAAACAAAAACTCGTACTGCGTAACTAACATACCGAGTATTCATCTGAAATGTCAGCTCTCTCGCTTTTGTAGTTTCCGAAATCTCGACGTTCATACGGACGGGCGCACGGACGGGCGGACAGACGGCAGGGTTATATCAACTTACTTTTTTGTGCTGATCAAGAATATATATACTATGTGGGGTCTGCGACGTCTCCTTCTACCTGTTACATACATTTTCACAAAACCATTATACCATGAATTCCCATTTTAAATATAATATAAATATTACGAATAACGAATAAATGAACCGAAAATAAATTTATTTCCCTTTTCAAATTAGTTTCAGCTTATTGGATTATGAAATACCGTAACAAGTGCAAATAAATAGCATATTCATCAGTGCACTGTGCTTAGTACACTTCGATAATGTCTGCATGTACAACCAATATGAGCTGGAACAGGATTCTATTTATTTTGCTCCATGGAATACTAGTTATAGAAACCCATAAATTGAGCAATCCAGGAAATTTGGTGTGTAAACAACTTAATGTCAAATTATTTCGAACTCATATTATAATCTCATTTTGTAGCGTTCTTCAGATAATGAGAAGCACATTCCAAGACAAATAGGTTCGAATAAGTCATTAGAGCAATTCGACAAACCCAGTTACAGGAACAACAACAACAACAACAACTTCTACGGCCACTTCTGGCCTCTCTACCGCCCCAACAACAATAATAACAACAATCGTAACAACCGTAGAAACAACAACAACATCTACGGTTTCACCAACAACAACAACAACTACGGTTTCAACAATAACAACAACAATAATAAGAAGAAGAACGGTAACAAAAACAACAACTACGGTTTCACCAACAACAATAACAACTACGGTTTCACCAACAACAATAACAACTACGGTTTCACCAACAACAATAACAACAACGGTTTTACCAACAACAACAACAACTACGGGTTCAACAATAACAACAACGGTTACACCAACAACAACAACAATTACAACAACAACAACGGTTTCAACAATAACAACAACGGTTACACCAACAACAACAACAATTACAACAACAACAACTACGGTTATAACTACGGTTACACCAACAACAACAACAACGGTTACAACTACGGTTACACCAACAACAACAACGGTTACAACTACGGTTACACCAACAACAACAACAATTACGGTTACAACTACGGTTACACCAACAACAACAACAACAACGGTTACACCAATAACAACAATTACAACAACAACTACGGTTACACCAACAACAATAACAACAACAACTACGGTTTCACCAACAACAACAACGGTTACAGCTACGGTTTCACCAATAACAACAACGGTTACAGCAACGGTTTCACCAACAACAACAACAACTACGGTTTCAACAGCAGCGTCTACGGTATCACCAACAACAACAACAACTACGGTTTCAACAGCAGCGTCTACGGTATCACCAACAACAACAACAACTACGGTTTCAACAACAGCGTCACCAACAACAACAACAACGACGGTCTCAACAATACCGTCTACGGTATCACCAACAACAACAACAACGACGGTCTCAACAATAGCGTCTTCGGTATCACCAACAACAACAACAACTATGGTTACGACGGCAGCGACTACAGTGACACCGACAACAACAACAACGGTTACGACGACTACGATTTCAAAAGACTTAACAATAACAATAACAACAACAACAACTTCAATATCCCAAAGAAAATATCTGATCTTATTAATTCTAAAATTGGACACTACAAAGGCAACAGAGAATACCTCCATCACTTGAAAGAATTAATCAGAGCAAAGAAATCGAAAAAGTCAAATTTATGGAAATTATTGATCATTCAAAAATTTGAAACATATAACAAGCGTCGAATAGATCTGGAGAAACGGATGGAAGATCGTGTGAATGAGATCAACCGTACAATTAAATTACTTCCACGAAAGCATAAATGCAAAAGATTTTATTTGAAACAAAAGTTAGGTCTTACAAGAGCATATAAAAGGAACAACTCACTGAAGCAAAAGGTTTTGAGCCAAAATAGGAAATATTGCCCATTTAAACATAATTTAATCAAGAAAAACAAAAAACAAAAAACAAAAATTACTCGACTTCGATAAGGACATTTATAGTTACTTCAGAAAATAATCTTGAAAGTCACTTTTGATTTGGATAATAAATGTTGAATAAATCCAATTGTAGATGGGTAAACTAAATCAAACTTTTAGAAAATAATAATTTCATTTATATGGGTGCATTTGGCAAATCGTAATATTTAATACGTTTTTTTTTTTTTTTTTGCATATTTGTGGGGAAATGGTTTGACTTCTCAAATCTGCAAATTACAAAATCTCTGTAGGCTGTTATCCAAAATATAACACAAATCGAAATTACTTAAAATATACATAAATCAAGTTTAATTCAACACTTTGCGATTAACGGATTGTAGCCGTCCATAACGAATTGGCGCGCACTCAGACTGAGACGCTTTGTTTTTTGGCTTTTTTTCTTTTGAGTATGTATTGATGTGCATGTAAGGGTTCTTTTTCTTTTTTCCTAAACACATCGATAGCGTGCATGTGTGCAAATGTGTACATTAGTATGTGAATTTGAAGTCGGTTTGCATTAATCTCCTGAGATTTCCGTCTTCGGAGTCTCAGTGTGCCAGCGTCATTCTTATCACTCCCGAAAGAAGACACTTTGAAGGAGTGCAACTTGAATCGCTCAACGCAATACGAAAACGGAAAAGAAATACGCGAATCGTATGCATATTTTCCGTTTCTTTCATAAGCTGAGCATGAGCATCTAAACGGGTGACAGTTATCTGCTGTTTGCGAGCAATGATTAAAATAAATTCAAGATTTTGAGACTCTAGTTTTAAAGAAGTGCAAGACGAAGTTTAATAATTTACTTTTAAAAACGCAATTGTTTTCGATTTTGTTTTTAATAATCTCGACTTGCGTAATCTGCAAAATTTCAAGTCTCTAGAGGATCTAGGTTGTAAAATCGGCTGGCAGGGCTAAACCCAAACATTGACAGACAAATCAATATATGTGAGTATAAATGGTGTTCCTTGAATAACTATTAACGAAAGTGAGATGAAGGTATACAATTATGGACATGCACGCGGTTTAAATATAGGAAGTATAGTGACAAGTCTGCAAGTTGGACTCTTTGAAGCCTGTATTTGGAATGATGTAAACTATCAAAGATGAGTTGAGAGCACTAACGCTTTCTTATGAGTTTTCTAATTGAATTGTATGATAACATTTCGACTAACTTAATAACAAAAGTCAGATGAACTAGCAAACGTAATAAAGATATTCCTTTAATACTTCAAATTTATATAATATATAAAACCACATACATAATATAATATTACGAATAACGAATAAGTGAACCTCAAATAAATTTATTTCCCTTTTTTCCTTTTTAAATTAGTTTCAGTTTATTTGATTGTGAAATACCGTAACAAGTGCAAATAAATAGCATATTCATCAGTGAAAGTGCTTAGTACACTTCGATAATGTCTACAAGTACAACTATTATGCGTCGGAACTGGATTTTGTTTATTTTGCTTCATGGAATACTAGTTGTAGAAACCCATAAATTGAGCAATCCAGGAAATTTGGTGTGTAAACAAATTAATGCCAAATTAATTCGAAGTCATATTATAATCTTATTTTATAGCGTTCTTCAAATCATGAGAAACACATCCCAAGACAAATAGGTTCGCATAAGTCATTAAGGAAATCCAGGGTCGTCCACGACAAAGCCAATTATAGGAACAACAACAACAACAACTACATCGGCCATTTCGGGCCTCTTTACCGCCCTAACAACAATAATAACAACAACAACCGTAACAACAACAACAACAACAGCCCCTTCGGCAGTTTTCACCGTCCCAACAACAACAACAACCGCAACAACAACCACAACGGTTGGAATAACGGTAACAACAACAACAACAATAACGCTTTCTACGGTTACTGTGGTCTCAACACCAACACCAACAACTACAACAACAATAACAACAACAATAACAACAATGATTGGAATAACGGTAATAACAACAACAACGGCTGGAATAACGGCAACAACAACAAAAACAGTTTTCGCAGTTACGGCTACGGTCACGGTTACCTCCAGCCGCACGGTTCGTATGGCTCCTATGGTTCCTATGGTTCCTATGGTTCCTATAGTCCCTACGTCTCCTACGTTCCCAGCTATCCCTACGTTCCCCAAGCTCCCTACGTTCCGCACGTTCCCTATGTTCCAAATAACAACAACGGCAACAACAACAATAACAACAACAACAACAACAGCAACAACAACAACAATAACAACAATAATAACAACAACAACAATAATAACAACAACAACAACAACAACAATAACAACAACAATAACAACAATAACAACAATAACAACAACAACAATAACAACAACAACAACAACAACAACAACAACAACAACAACAACAACAACAACAATAATAATAACAACAACAACAACGATAATAACAACAACAATAACAATAACAACAACGGTAAGCTGAACAATAACAATAACAACAACAACCAAAACAACATCATCGTTCACATTAATAACAACAACAACAACAACAACAGCCCCAACGGCGGTGCCAACAACAACAACAACAACAACAGCCCTAACGGCGGTGCCAACAACAACAACAACAACAGCCCCAACGGCGGTGCCAACAACAACAACAACAACAGCCCCAACGGTGGTGCCAACAACAACAACAACAACAGAAATTTAAACAACAACAATATCGTATCTAGCCTTCTTCGTGCTAGACTCGGATACTTTAATGGCAACAAAGAATACTTCGACTCTGAGAATAAATTAGTCAGAGCAGTACAATCAAATATGAAAATTACAGAAAAAATAAATGCCGTTGAACATTTTCAAGCATATAACAGCAAACGATTAAGCCTGGAGAATGATATGGAACAACGTGTGTGTGATATCAATACTAAAATGCGTAAACATTCAGCTGGGCATACATGTATCGCATTTTATAGCAACCAAAATAGGCTTCTCACAAAAACATATACAAAGAAAAACTCAGAAAAGGAAAAGGTTTTATTGGAAACTATGGCGACGTGCCCAAACGAACCTTCATCCAGCAACAATAGTACCAATAGCACCGACATCGTTGGGATGTCCATGGACTATCCCTTAATGGACGTTTTATATTTTAATTTCGGCTAAAGATAATTCTAAAATGATGGAAATAATATTATTTGAATTATGCATAAAATGTATTGGCTAATCTCTTGCTATTCAATGTAATCATAAATATCAATAATTCCTATCATTTGATGAATCAATAAAACATATAGCTGTAGTCACATGTATGTAAATCATGAATACATAAAGTGATCGTAAAAGTTGTTTTCAATGTAGATAATGCATGGCTGCATTTCTATAAAAATTATTAATCCAGTACATAGTCTTGAATTATAAACGTGAGCGCGGTTTAAGTATAGGAAGTGGCAGGTGTCTAAGGTGGACACATTGAAATCTGTATTTGGAAGGATGTTAACTATAAAAGATGAGTTAGAATGAGAACACTAATACATTCTTATGTATTTTCCAATTTAATTTTATCGTACAATTCGATTAACTTAATAACAGAAGTCAGATGAACTAGCAAACGTAATGAAGATATTCCTTTAATACTTCAAATTTATATAATATTTCAAATTTTTATAATATATAAAAAAACACATAAATAATATAAATACTATTTAAACGAAATAAATTAACCTTAAACTAATTTGTTCCCCATTTTAAATTAGTTTCAGTATATTGGATTATGAAATACCGTAACAAGTGCAAATAAATAGCATATTCATCAGTGCACTGTGCTTAGTACACTTCGATAATGTCTACATGTACAACCAATATGAGCTGGAACAGGATTCTATTTATTTTGCTCCATGGAATACTAGTTATAGAAACCCATAAATTGAGCAATCCAGGAAATTTGGTGTGTAAACAACTTAATGTCAAATTATTTCGAACTCGTATTATAATCTTACTTCACAGCGTTCTCCAAATCATGAGAAACACATCCCAAGACAAATAGGTTCGCATAAGTCATTAAGGAAATCCGGGGTCGTCCACGACAAACCCAGTTATAGGAACAACAACAACAATAACAACAACAACTACCACTACGGCCACTTCTGGCCTTTTTACCGCCCTAATAACAATAATAACAACAACAACCGTAACAGCAACAACAATAACAACAACAACAGCCCATTCGGCGGTTTTTACCGTCCCAACAACAACAACAACAACAACAACAATGGCGGCTATATAGGTTTTCACCGTCCCAACAACAACAACAACAACCGTAAGAACAAGAACAAGGACAAGAACGGTTGGAATAACAACAATAACAACACCAACAACAACGGTTGGAATAACAACAACAATAACAACAACAACAACAACGGTTGGAATAACAACAACAATAACAACAACAACAACGGTTGGAATAACAACAACGGTTGGAACAATAACAACAACGGTTGGAATAACAACAACAACGGTTGGAATAACAACAACAACGGTTGGAATAACAACAATAACAACACCAACAACAACGGTTGGAATAACAACAACAATAACAACAACAATAACAACAACAATAACAACAACGGTTGGAATAACAACTACGGTTGGAACAATAACTACGGTTGGAACAATAACAACAACGGTTGGAATAACAACAACAACGGTTGGAATAACAACAATAACGACACCAACAACAACGGTTGGAATAACAACAACAATAACAACAACAATAACAACAACGGTTGGAATAACAACAACAATAACAACAACGGTTGGAATAACAACAACAATAACAACAACAACAACGGTTGGAACAATAACAACAACAACGGTTGGAATAATAACAACAACAACGGTTGGAATAACGGTGACAATAACAACAATAACAATAATAATAACAATAACAATAACAACAACAATAACAATAATAATAACAATAACAATAACGCTTTTTACGGCTACTGCCGTCCCAACAAAAACAAGAACAACAATAATAGCACCAATAATAACAACAACAATAACAACAACAATAACAACAACAATAACAACAACAATAACAACAACAATAACAACAACGGTTGGAATAACAACAACAACAACGGTTGGAACAATAACAACAACAACGGTTGGAACAACAACAACGGTTGGAACAACAACAACGGTTGGAACAACAACAACGGTTGGAATATCGGCTGGAACAACGGTTGGAACAACAACAACGGTTGGAACAACGGTTGGAGCAACAAACGTAACAACAACAACAACAAAAACAACCGTAACAACAACAACAACAACAACAGCCCGTTCGGCGGTGCCAATAACAACAACAACAACAACAGCCCGTTCGGCGGTGCCAATAACAACAACAACAACAATGGTTTTTTCGGCGGTGCTAATAACAACAACAACAACAACAATGGTTTCGGCGGTGCCAACAACAACAACAACAACAATGGTTTCGGCGGTGCCAACAACAACAACAACAACCATGGTTTTTTCGGCGGTGCCAACAACAACAACAACAATGGTTTCGGCGGTGCCAACAACAACAACAACAACAACAACCATGGTTTTTTCGGTTATTACCGTTCCAACAACAACAAACACAAAAATGGTTTCTACCGTTACGGTCCCTACATGCCCTTCTATCCCTACGTTCCCAGCCCCCTCTTCGTCGGTGCCAACAACAACAACAATAACAACAATGGTCTCGGCGGTGCCAACAACAACAACAACAACAACAATGGTCTCGGCGGTGCCAACAACAACAACAACAACAACAATGGTCTCGGCGGTGCCAATAACAACAACAACAACAACAGCCCGTTCGGCGGTGCCAATAACAACAACAACAACAATGGCTTCGGCGGTGCCAATAACAACAACAACAACAATGGCTTCGGTGGTGCCAATAACAACAACAACAACAATGGCTTCGGCGGTGCCAATAACAACAACAACAACAATGGCTTCGGCGGTGCCAATAACAACAACAACAACAATGGCTTCGGCGGTGCCAATAACAACAACAACAACAATGGCTTCGGCGGTGCCAACAACAACAACAACAACAGAAATTTAAACAACAACAATATCATAGCAAAAGTATCTAGCCTTCTTCGTGCTAGACTCGGATACTTTAATGGCAACAAAGAATACTTCGACTCTGAGAATAAATTAGTCAGAGCAGTACAATCAAATATGAAAATTAAAGAAAAAAAAAATGCCGTTGCAGATTTTCAAGCATATAACAGCAAACGATTAAGCCTGGAGAATGATATGGAACAACGTGTGTGTGACATCAATACTAAAATGCGTAAACTTTCAGCTGGGCATACATGTATCGCATTTTATAGCAACCAAAATAGGCTTCTCACAAAAACATATACAAAGAAAAACTCAGAAAAGGAAAAGGTCTTGTTGGAAACTAAGGCGACGTGCCCAAACGAACCTTTTTCCAGCAACAATAGTACCAATAGCACCGAAATCGTTGGGAGGTCCATGGACTATCCCTTAATGGACGTTTTATATTTTAATTTTGGCTAAAGATAATTCTAAAGTGATGGAAATAATATTATTTGAATTATGCATAAAATGTATTGGCTAATCTCTTGCTATTCAATGTAATCATAAATATCAATAATTCCTATCATTTGAAGAATCAATAAAACATACATCTGTAGTAACATGTACATATGTAAAACATGATTACATAAAGAGTCTTCTTACTTATTATGTACCGAATCCATTGAAATCGAATTTTGTCCTCAAATGAATTTGTTCCTCATCTTAAATTAGTTTCAGCTTGTTGTATTATGAAATACCGTAACAAGTGCAGTTAAACAAGTAAGAAAACTCTAGTCGAGAGTGCTCGACTAGATAATACCCTGAACCCAATTTTAATAAAATAAAATAATAATCTGTACTGTGGTTTGGTTTTTTGTAATTATCTTGAAAATGCATCAATTTTAGTGCTGAAAATGGCAAAAAACTTCTTTATTTTGACAATTGCTCTTGATTAGTACTAAAATTAATCCGTTTTCAAGATAATTACAAAAAACCAGTGTCGAACATGACAAAAAGTTGTCTTTTCTGGAGAATTACCCATATGGATAATCAGAAAGTATACATAAGAATGTATGCGTGTAACGTTCAAAATGTACATATGTACATGTATATATACATTGCATTGACAAAAAAAATAATAATAGATGGCGCTTATATTAGTTGAAATTCGAAAAATGTTATATTATTAAATATCATTAAAAATAGACCCAACAAATAGACGTTCCTCGATTAACAGGCATTACCTTAATTAACACAGACACTTTATAATTGTAAAAGAAATATATCAATGCCACTCGAAGCTGTAATAGCCATAGTAAATAAGTTCACGCTAAAGCGCCATCTATCAAGTTAAAATTTTTAGACCATGCTACACTACTTTTGAATGTACATGTGGGCATACATATAGGAAAACCGCAGATGTCACGTGCTGTTTATTATTTTCTGTTGACTTAACGGAATAAAAATATAATTGAAACAAAAACACTTTCAGAAATGATGCTATTAAATATTTGAAATTAAAAAAAACGCACTTATTCACAATTAGTTAAACTACTAACTGACTTTCAAAGGTATCAAATACAAAAGAATAAATAACAAAAAAAAAGAAAGAAATAATAAAAAAAGAAACAAAAATTAAAATAAGAAATTATGAAAGGCTTAGGCGAGACTAGAACCTGCGACACCCCAATATTTGTTGCTTCTGCCTAACCATCTGCACCACGGCTCACTTGAACGGCAGAGTAGCGAAAACGAATCAAATTCGCCATATACGAAAGAACACTAAAGCAGTGGCTGAAAATACAAATACAATTCAAAGACAATTCTAACGCAATTCAAAAACAATTGTGATTCTTAGAATTTGCACGCATAGCAACATAGAAAACGGCCCAAGATTTTTTGTGTGTATATGTGCACACGCATACGAAAATTGATTTGCATTGCTCAACGTTGCTTGCATTTCCATTGTTATTTTAATTGTTTTAAAATTTTTAAAATATATAATGGAATGTAATGAGAGTTTCAGCATGATCTACATATTCTATTTGACATTTTAGGTTTTTTTTTTAGAAATCATAACTCTTTTACAATTAGCTTTACATGCCCAAATATGTACATACATACATATGTATGTACAGCCATACGCTGATCTGCGATTGTACCCATATACACACAAACATACATACATATGTACATATGTATGTATGTGTGCCCGCAATGCGTCTTGCTTTGTCGCTGCCTTGCTTGCTGCGCACCATGGGTTTTGATGAGAAAACTTTATAGACTAATAATTCTGTTTCTAGATGGACAATCGTATTGATATGTTCAGATTAAGATTATGATATTCATATCTTTATGCCAAACCAAACTGTATGTCTCTAGTATTTGAAATGCATTTTTTACACATTTGGGGGTGTGGGGGCGAATTGGGGACCGGAATCCAAAATCTGACAAAAACCGAAATTGTATTAAATTGGTATCTATATATATGCAGAAGACTTGGAGACTCTAACTCTAAAGATGAATTAGCTAGAATTTTATAACTGGTTCCCGATAATTTCAGTTATCGATAACTAAGCAAATATACAAGTTATCGAATTTCTGAAACAAACTCGTACTGCGCGCTCAATATACGGACCTAACACAAAAAGAATGAACTCTCTAGCTTTTGTATCTTCGGAAATCGACGCGTTCAAACATACGGACAGACAGACAGACGGACAGACGGACAGACGGACAGACGGACAGACGGACATGGCTATATCAACTTTTCTCGTCACCCTGATCAAGAATATATATACTTTATGGGGTCTGCCACGCCTCCTTCTGCCTGTTACATACTTTTAACAAAACCATTATACCCTGATTTCCCATTTTCAATGGGTTCAGGGTATAATAAAGCTATATATAGGCATATTCACCAGTGCACGGTGGTTAGTACACTTTGAGAATATCTACAAGTGAAACTAATATGAGCTGGAACTAGATTTTGTTAATTTAGCTGGGGGAATTTTGAAATTGAATCAAATCAATTAGGAGAAAATGCGTAAAGATTTCGAAAAAAACCCGTTGCTTTTTCAAGAACTTATATATAAGGAGAAACTCTTTCAAGCAAAAAATTGTAATTACAAACAGCAAACCTTGCCCATTTGAATCTAGTGTCAACGGTTAGAATCAAAACGGCCACAACATCAACTATGTCGAGGACAGCAACTTTAATGAAGGCAACAATAATTGCCAAAACAACAACAAGCACAATACCATTATAGCCAAAATGGATTTACTTATTAATTCCAAGTTCAGACACTACAATAACAGTCATCATGACACATAAATCGAGAAACTCAAATTCATAAATGTTACTCGTCCTTACAAAATTTCAAGTATATAAAATCCGACAATTAGATCTGGAGGAACAGATAGAAGAACTTGAGAGTGACATCAACTTTGAATTGAAATCACTTCCATATGAGCATAAATGAACAAAGTTTTATACGAAACAACAGATAGTACTGAAAGATTCGTATAAAATTAAAAACAAGTAAGAAAGCTGTAGTCGAGACTGCTCGACTACGAAATCCCCTGAGCCCTTCCTCGAACGAATAATATTCCAAGAATTATTCGATTCGTTTCTGCACGCATTAAGAAACTATACATGCAAAACATGCATGTAAACAAGCATTACACGCGTCTTGCTGTCTCGCTGCTTTGCTGCTGTGTCGCATGGGTTTTGATGAGAAAACTTTGATGATTAATAATTCTGTTTCTAGATTGACAATCGTATTGATATCGTCAGATTATGATTATGATATTCATATCTATATGCTAAGCAAAACTGTATGTCTCTAGTATTTGAAATGCATTTTTTACACATTTGGGAGTGTGGGGGGAATTGGGGACCGGAATCTAAAATCTGACAAAAACCGAAATTGTATTAAATTAGTATGTATATATATGAAGAAGTCTTGGAGACTCTAAACTCTAAAGATGAATTAGCTAGAATTTTATAACTGGTTCCCGATAAATTCGTTTATCGATAACTTTGGAAATATACAAGTTAATGAATTTCTGAAACAAACTCGTACTGCGCGTGCAATATTCGGACCTAACACAAAAAGAATGAACTCTCTAGCTTTTTTATCTTCGAAAATCGACGCGTTCAAACATACAGACGGACGGATGGACGGACAGACGGACATGGCTATATCAACTTTTCGCGTCACCCTGATCAAGAATATATATACTTTATGGGGTCTACCACGCCTCCTTCTGCCTGTTACATACATTTAACAAAACCATTATACAATGATTTCTCATTTTCAATGGGCTCAGGGTATAAAAAAAAGACGGTTTTGGAAGAAAATGTACATCTAGTTCTAACAGCCCCAATGGCTAAAATGGACACAACAGCAATGGCCACAAAAGCAATGGCCAAGAGCAACCAGAACAACATAAATAATAATAACAGCAACGACAATGACAGCAGTCAACATCTTGAGCGTCGTCATTGCTCAACTTTAAAGCAATGAACGAGATTAAGTTCTGGAATCGTTTGATTAACCAGAAGTGTGGAAACTAATACAAATATGCTTTCCCACATAGCACTCAATACTCAGCATTAACAACTGCATTTTATCCTTCTGCACATACATTCACACACACATATATATATACTCAATGATCAAAGTCACATAACTAATTCATTGGGAATATCAAAAAAAAAAAAAAAAAAAAAAAAAAAAAAAAAAAAAAAAAACATTGTCAATTCTCTGTGAAATACCACTGACCAAACATACTTAAACATTACACATACACCCAGTCACAAACATTTCCCCACTCACACACATTCACACATACGCATACTTTCACTTTTTGTTGCCTATTTAGCGGCGCAAATATTTGGCTTGTCAGATCAAAATAATGCACACACACACACACACACCCACTCACGCATAGTTGAAATGCCTGGCATGAATTTTACTTAACCCCAGCATATCACTTGACTTTACCCAACCCAAAGCCAACCCCATCCCAGAGCCACCCATCCACTCATTTAGCCTCGCCTTCGTGTTCGCCAACACATTTGCTCATTAGCATTATTGTCTGGCTCCACAGTTTGTTTGTCTCTGACGTTTTCTTTCTGTCCCCCACGACAATGAGAATTTCATTACGTTATTAATATTTTCATTGTTGAGCGTTTTGCATGCCTTACAGCTGCGCTACTGCCACAGATATGTACATGTACATACATACATATAATAACATGATTATGATGTTTGCTGACTTGGCTCATAACTTTTGTATTATTATATGCATATATATATATATTTTTTTTTCGTTTTTTTTTTCCAGATTTTTGTTGTTGTTTTTAAATATTTTCATGGCTTAATAATTGCTCATTTCAGCTGTAACAGACGCTTTGTTTGCTTTGCGCATTGTTGTTAACAATTATGAGGCCACTTAAATAAATTTTATTGCTGCCAGGCATTGTCCTGTCCGCCTACTAACAAATTGACAATTATTTCGCCGCTTGCCCAGGACCCACCCAAATGACAAACGAGCCGCAGCCCGAAAGTTTTCGTGCCATTTATTAGCTTTTGAAAGTTTTACGGGTGTGATTTTGATTTAGCCTCGGGCCATACAACAGCAACAACACTTCTTTCTGGGCTAATGAAGTTTTCGAATGGCCAACGAGAGTTGAGAATTGAGTTAAGTTTTATGCCAAACAATTGACCGAGGCAAGCGTGCCGAAGAAGTGGCCCAAAAGTTGGCAGCTGAGTTATAAATGGTATATTTATCTTTAGTTACCTTTTAATAGTTCTCATTCACAGAATAAACTTGGAGCTGATAATTTTAATTACTGTAATAAGGTAAACTAATGAATCTCAAATTAACCACAAACACTCATAAATATAATCGACTGACTATTTCGCTTTCCACCTGTGGGCGATTAAATTATGAAACTAGAGCAGTTAGTCCAGGTAAATTGGCTGGAAATAGGCAGAATAACTATTTAGGACAGCGGTTAGTTACGTTCATTATATGTTAGCTATGTTTTTATAAAAAATATTAGGGATTTTCATAATTTAAATTTAACTTAACATTATATCCGAAAACGGAAGTAAGAACTAAGTCAGGTGTGCGAAAGTATTTTTAAAATGTTTTACAAATTTTATACAATTTAAAAAATTAACATAATAATATTGTAAAAACATGTTTCAATAATTTATAAAATCAATATAATAATATTTTAGAAGCATGTTTCAAAATTGAAAATTTGTTGTGAAATTCCGCTTGTTTTAAGTAACGCCCTTCTACGAGATTCTCATGAATTCAAGCGACATTTAAAAATTCGAATGAATTACTTATTTTTTATGCTGCGGAATAACAGAATGAGCAATGAATTAGATAAATTAAGCCATTAGCTTAAATAAAGTTCTCTAAATAATTTGTTTTTAATTTTACAAAGTGTTATATAAAAGAATAATAAAAATTTCTAAATTTTAGAAATTATATTAAATTATTTAAAAAAAAAAAAATCTTAAAACAGCGCCTATACAATTTCGTTTCATATAATTTTTTTTTTTTTTTTCAGTTTAATACGAAGATTCTTTTTAAAATTAAATAAAATTTCAAGTGAAGCTGAAAACTTACAGGTGGCCAAGATAAATTCCAAAATTACTTCGTATTTTATAACATAATAAAAAAAATTAATTTTTTATACAAAAGATTATTATAATAAAATTAATAAACAATGAAATAGAGCTAGCAACTATGATTTAAAAAAAAAAAAAAAAAAAAAAAAAAAACAAATATCAATTAATTATTTATCCAATTGATGTCATAAGAGTCGGCTTCTATTTTAGATAAGTCTCAAGAGAAAGTTTTGCAGTTAAGTAACTTAGATTCCAATGATTAAAATTTCAATTTCAAATATCTATTTGAATCAATAGATATACCTATAATGCCACATTATTTATGAAAACAAAAGTTCACTGACCCATTTTTCATTTCAGTCCATGCCAATTCTCTACTTCAATTATACTAATCGATTGTAGTAGTCACATATTCTATATAATCGCAAAAGTTGTTAAGCAAATCTCTGCAGAGTTAAGCTACGCTTAGCTGCTATTTGACTCGCATAATTAAGCGTCAGTTTAACAATTTAAGGATTATTCTATCATGATTAAATTAACGCTTTTAACTAATTCATTTAGCTTCGCTTCGTTCGCATAACGCCAGCTAAAATGTCATATTATATATGAGAATAACATGCGATACACAATATTTACGTTGGTTTTGCAATAATTGCAATACAATTAAATAAATAATTAAACTGATTGGGTCTGACGGAAATATTAAGAGGCAGCCGCAACCAAAGCTGTCGATCAGAATGCAATTATGTAATGAAAATAAAAATATATAAGAATATGGCAGACGGAGCTGAAATAACTGTTGAATACTCGTTCACAGTGAAATTAAATTTAATGTGGATATTACAGATTTGTAACGATTGAATTTATAAATTTATACATGACATCGAAAGTGTATATGTTTCAGTACTGAATACCAGCTGTGGAATTTGTAACTAATTTTAATCAGCTACAGCCTTTTATATACATACTTAAAAGTTGATATTTAGAGAATATCAATAATGAATGACTTATTATTAAATACTGAAAATACAGACATAAAAGTTAACTATAAAATATATAAGTAATTTAATAAACTTTATAAGATACAGCCCATCGGATAAATAAAAAATAAATATTAGGACAAAATGGTTCAAAAGAATTAAATGTTGTATTTATCTAATAGGCGGTACTCTATAAACATTTTATTTAATTAATATTATATTTAATGTATGTATGTATTTATGGCTATGCATTTTATAAGTATTCATAGTAATTATAGTCCAGTATTTTGGTATTTTATAAACGTATTATTTCATTAATTTTGTACTGTAGATAAATCTGATATTAGATACATTTCAATTATTGATCCTCATCTGTTTCTTCAATGCTTATGATGTCATATGCTGACACCCAGCAACCGGAGCTACGTCTACACATTTTAGCTCAGGAACTGCAGTCGCAGTTGCTCTAATCAAACCATAGTACATTTCTCTTAATATTTTGACATGATCAAGTAAGTGTCACTTTGAGAACGAGCACGTATATTGGCAATACATTTAAAATATGGAGCGAATAACCGCAATCTCTTTATAGATATAAATCTCTTGCAAAGCTAATCTATGGACGACGACGCTCGTAGTTCGTACAAATACGACTGTTGTTTGATTTGTGCAGATGCTCAGGCTCGGATCACGCCTAAGTCTCTTTTAAACTAAGCTGCAAATGAGTATCAAACGTTTCTTCTCGTAAAGCCAATATACTCTCTTAATTTCATGAGCGCGTATAAATATAATTATTATATAAAATCTTTCCACTCACCATTGTTGACCGTAGAGCCGCCGCCCACGCTGTTGACACTGCCATCGCTGCTCAACGCCAGGGTTGTCAGCGTCTGCACGATGAGCAGAGTTGCGAGTAGAGCAAAGAGCTTATGCAACATGTTGTCAAGATATAATTACAGTTTATCTTTATATGATATCGTTATTGCTGTATAGTTACAGATTTATAATAAATAATTCACTTATGTTCCTTACTTTTGTTCACTTTTTTAGCATTTTATTTCGATAAATAACGGTATATCTTTTCTTGATTAATTGAATTTTTTAAAGCGATGTTAAATTTATGTTTGGATTTATTTAAATGTTGTACATTTAATTAATTTAATTTTCCTTGTTTTTTTTTTATTTATGTATATTATATGTATTTTTTTTTTTTTCCTTTGTGCGCTGCAAATAGAGAGAACACAGAAATTATGAAATGTCATGGCATATTTTTATCGACGGCTCACATAAATTTGCTATGAAATTAAAGGACACGCTCCAATTTGTTTATATTTAATATAGCGTCTAAAAGCCGACTTTTCTGATTTATATGCCCCAGCCGAATCCGAGACTGAGCGGTATTTAAAAAAAAAAAAAAAAAAACAAAACAAGCAGTGCAAATTCTTGATTGAATTTCGCCTGACGTAAGCGGATTAAAACGAAATTCTATGAACAAAAAAAAAAAATAAAAATAAAAATAAAGAGAAATAATAATAATAAAGCGAAGCATAAAACAAAAATAGCGGTCAAGTCATAAAAACGCAACAGACAAATGAAAAGCTATGAAGCCATGGCCGAGGCAATGAGCAGCACATAAAAGGACAACAGAGCAGCTACAGTGGAGAGCGCTTTAGAGCCGAAGATTGCCCTTTGAACCAGACGCTGTCTGCTGGATTAATTCCCAGCTACTTCCGTCGACACGTAGCCAAAGGCCAATGGGCAATGGGCAATGGGCAATGGGCAATGGGCAATGGGCAATGGGCCAACGGACGCCGCTTCAATTACGATAATAACTGAGCTATGGACGTAACGCGTGCACGGATTTTCAAGCTGAGCTTAAAAACAAATTCCAATTAACATGTATTAATTATATATTTACTTTGCAATTATATTTCATTTTTGAATCATGTTTTCCCCCATTCAATTGTCTACCTTATCCCTGCTGTTTCTGTTTGTTTTTTTTTTTTTTCTATCTAATCAAGTGGCCTCTTTATATAATACAGATAAACGTAGCACCGTCTGACCATTATGAACTGCCTGCAGCCACCCCTGGCCAATAACTCGACCGGTTGTCCGGCACTTGGGCAGGCTCTCACTCCAGCAGCAAGTGCCATGACCATCATCATCATCATCAGCATCAGCATCAGCATCATCATCATTGAATCCCTCGTCTCGGGGCATCATCGTTTGCTCTGCTTTGCTTTTGCATGTTAAAGAGCAGACGACGCTACAGACACGTTGCCTTTACACTCAATCACATATACCCTATATTCTAATAATTCATGTCTAAATATTTTGATAAATTTAAAAATAAATAAATAAATAAATATTATAAATAATATAATACAAAAGCAAGTATTTTTAAACTGTTAGATAAAGTATTTTTAAGCCCAGATAAACAAATAAAAGCAAAAATAAAAAATAAATAAAATAAATCAATTTGAAAACAATGTAGACATTAATAAATGTTCTTTAACTTAAGAATTTAACAAAATATATATGTATATATATACGTATATATGTAAATATATACATATATATTTGCACCCATTTTACATTCCATAATTTCTAAAAATATTATATTTTAAATTTAAATATATTTAAAAATTTAAATAAACAGGTATATATATTTTTTAGAATGTTTTTATGTAATTAAATAAAAATTAATTATGTAATATAATATTTTTGAAATTTTATTTTTTTCTTTTTAATTATTAAAAGAAAGTCTAAGAATTGTAAGTTAATTGTGTGTTTGACTTTTTTGTAATATATTTTTTAATTCAATATATTATAATACATGTAACTTCATGAGTTTCTTATTAACATTTCGAATCGTTTTTTTATTTAGTATTTAAAAATAACTCAATAAGAAATTTTAAAGCCCAAAATGAAAGAAACCGCGTAATTAATTATTATATTGCCGTATTTTTTTTAGAATTGTAAAAAAAAAAAATATGAAATTACAAAAAGTACCAAATATTTATTTTAAAATGTTAAAGCAATTTTTTAAAATACACCACAAGAAAAATTGTTATTTTAAGGTTTCATCAGCATAAAATAAATAAATAAAATAACTTTTTACTGAATATGCCATTATCATACATCATTTTTTTATATGTAATAAATACGATTCAAAATAATTTCAAGTTAAATTCAGATGTGCATATAGTATAAGAGTAAAATGTTAAAATACAAAAATTGCATGAAGAAATAAATGTAAAGTAAATAAATATATATAGAAATAATACATAAATTAAAAAAAAAAAAAAAATGTTAAACAAATTTCATTGAGTTTTATGATTTTATATTTCTAAAAAAAAATTCATCTTATGAAATTGTATAAAAAGAAATATATATGTATACTTAAAGACAAAGGGTATCTATCCAACTCAAGTAACTTTTCCAGTGCCAGCTGGTTATCTATTTGACATTTTCTTCTGTCTGTTCATGTCATAAGCGCAAAGCAATTTGCTTCGCCAGCTGTAGTTCGTGCGCTGCAGACCTACAGCCACGATACAGGACTCAACTCTAGTCAACTATTTTGCCATTCAAGTTTTCGCTCTATTGCAATATGAATGCATTTCAATTAAAATGCTGGCGATGCTTTCTTAATAGCAGCTGTTGTGTGGTTTATGCGCTGCATTTCTCGTGTTTTTGTTTGTCTTAGCTTTGTCTGTGTTATTGAAATCAATTTGTAAACTTAATTGAATTTCAGTTTTGGCTTTAACTTACAACTTTTCAACATTCACTTGCAATTTGCCTAAAAGTACCCGGCAAGGAGAGCGAGAGAGAGCAGATTCGAGTTACTTACATGTTTGACATGTGTATTAGCCACCAGATGGGGGATACACTATGTACCCAGAGCATGGGCGCTATGCATATTTTAAAATGTTTGTTCACAGCCCAGCGAATTTGGTTGAAGGCAGCGCCACGCCCACACCCGTGCAGGCAAGGCAAGCAGTAGGCTTTTTGTATTATTGCCAAAAGTTATTATGCCGTGGCATTCCGTGAATTTCGCTTTGTGTTGCATACCTTGCGGCTGGCTGAAAGTTGAACTAGTTTTTTTGTATCATATATATATTTATATATATATAAAATGGTTTTGTTGTATTTGCTTGAAGAACTTTAAGCGCGTGATTTTTGCAATTTGGCTAATAGCGAAAAGTCAACGTTGCGCTGTCGGCTTTGAATGCTCGCTGACAGTGAGTAATGGTAGAAAGAGGGAGAGAGAGAGAGAGAGAGAGAGGCAAACAATGCAACGAGCATAATGGGCACAGTATTTATCCTTTTCCACACCCTCTCTTGCCCACTCTCCCTCAATCTCTCACCCGCTCAACCATTTTGTCTCGCTTTCCTGCTGAGCGCATTTAAATCAATATTAATAGCAATGTTTACGCCCCCGCACACTGGCCAAGAATGCAACTGCCACACGCGGCAACTCCAATTGAAGATTTACCTACTTTTTCTCACCGTGTTCTTCTTCTTCTTTTTTCTCTTTTTTTTTTTGCGTATTGTAGTTTGTGTAGTGTATTCTTTTGGCTGGCCAGCCTGGCAAAGCTCCGGCAAGCGGTGCGTGTGCAGGACTCGCCTCCTGCCAAGCTCTGCATTCAGTCGCTTGTGCATAATAAATCAATTTACATTTTCTCTCGCCACACGCAAAAATGAAATGCAAATAACGGCAACAAACCATGAACGATGCAGCATATAGTACTCTCTATAGCATGAACACCAAGAACTGGCAGGCCCAGGCCGAGCTGGATGCCATGGGAGATGGCAGAGTGGGATGGCAGAAAGTCAGAGCGAGAGCGGGGACGAGTATGGGTGAGAGAGGGAGAGAGATAGCGAGGGAGAGAGATAGCGAGGGAGAGAGAGGGGAGCGCGCGCGCGGCACATGGGCTAAGGAGCTGGCAACACTTTTCACCGCAGAGATTTACGCGCACTTAAATCACAGCCACCAGAATTGATCGCCATCAATGTACATAAGCATTAAAAATAAAACATGCACCAATTGACAGATGATAGCTGCTCGACTGAATTATACCCTGCAGTCAGAAAAGTCAGCTGTTTAATATTTTATTTGTAAATGAATATATATTTAAATTTACATATAAATATATAAAAAATATATGCATTTATATTACTGGTTTGCATATTAATATATATAATTATTAAACTATACTTATTTACAAAAATTAAAAAAAAAAAAAAAAAAACTTTAAATTTATAAAAAGTTAAAATGAAGAATATTTATTATGTTCAAATACTTCTTCCAATTTGCAAAAGGAAAATGAAAAAGAGGCGTTCTTTAAATAGATAAAAGTTACTAGCAATAATATTGAATATTTTTCATCTCTTTATACTTATCTCACGCGAGCCGTTTCTCTTTTACTTTCACTCTATTTAATTCCCGCGCACTATATATCTTTATATATCTCTCACTCTCTTTTACTACCTGCCTCTTCACGTCCTATAGCCCTTTATATAGAACATATCATTTACAGGGTATAAACGGCAACAACTTTGAACAGGAAGCTGCCACGGTAGCCGCCGAAGCCGGCGGCAGTTGAACATTTCAGTTAAAGTCGAAGAGTTTGCACTTAATGTGACACTTAATGAGCATAAAATATGTTAAATACCAACAGTTGTTGTTATTGTCCTGCTCAAAGGACAATTCCAGATGTGAATTTTATGTAAAATTGTTGATGTGCACCAACAGTTGGTCGTTCAGATCATGTCTTTATAATGCTGTTGTTTCATTGTAATGTAAGTAGCAAATGTTTAAAGTTCAACAAAATCTGTTTTCTCTTAGTGTTTTCATAAATTCAAGTGGATTTTTGTTAAAAAAAATTTGTTTTCTAGTATATTTAATTTCATGTTGCTCTTAACATTGACTAAATGGTTACCAGACTATACTAGCAAAAATAACTTTTGTTTTGCTTTTTAAGCTAAGCCATTTGTAACCTTTTGGACAAAAGCTGTCAATTTATAACTTATTGAGAAGATTAGATAAAGTACATATATTTCTTTTATTTATTATTTATAGCTCAGCCAAGTACTTGAGTCTGGGATTATACTGAATTTGTGCAAATAAAATAAAAATAAAACTAGAAAATATATAATTTTTTTGTTGATTAAACATTGTTTAAAATTAAACTGAAAATATTGTAAAAATTAATTAATATAAAATTTTATTTTGTAAATTTACAAATGCAAGAGTAGAATTCGCCAAAATTTTAATGGAAACTAGTTAAACCTATATAGTAATACATAAATAGTATATTCAAGTCATTCGTAAATATATCTTAAAATAAAAAAAATAGACTCTCAAATAGACTAAAAATCAGGCAAATTACTTTGCTCACATAATTGTACATACAAAGGGTAAACATATATTTAATAAATTTTTCTTTTAATTTTATTTATTTATTTAAGCGTTGAAACCTTGCATTGCAACTGTAGTAACTTAACAACACATTAGAGACTAAAATATAGAAACTAACTTAAATACTATTTATTATTATTTCTTGAATATATATATTTATTAGTATATATACAAAATGAAGAAATTATTTAAAATGAATTGGCATTGTGAATACTTTAAACACCAATTAATTGATATATAAAAAAATTTTTTCTTAATAAAAAATAAAATAAAATATATTTCTAGCGTTTGAAAGAAAAGAGAGAAACACTCATGGCACACTAAGCACATTTCATTTGAAAGCTTTAAAATCTTTTTCTTTTTTTTTTTTAATACCAAACTGTATTTAAAATATCTTGCTTAATTTTGATATCAATTCGCTAAAAACACTGTGTGTTGCCTTAAATAAGCCTTTAGATTACCTCTGTATTAAATTATTTATATGTTAGACATGCTTTGTAAAGAATATAAGTTCAACTAAAGCCAAGAAAACAAAAAAAAAAATTGTTTTTTATCGATAAGCTACAAAACAAAAACAAACAAAAATTAAAAAGAAAAAAAATGCATTCATAATAACATATTTCTAAATCTTTTTCATTGTCTAAGTTATTCAATAGTTTTCTACTACTATGTATTATTTAATTTGCTTTGATTACACAAATTTATTGTTGCTGTTTCTGGCATTATTAGACGTGAGCTATTGAACTGCAATGGGTTTATCCCGAGCTCACTGCAAATGGAAATGCATTTATTGACTGTTATTATGCCACAATTGCAGAACATTTGCTCAAACCGCACACATATAGAGAGAGAAACTCAGAGAGAGAGAGGGAGCCAGAAAGCACACTCGAATACTTAATGGCACTCAGCACATGGTACACTTTAACGCCTTGGCTAGTCTAGTGTGGAGAGTGAAAAGTTCGGGATTAAGTTTTCAGGCAATACTTGATTTTTCATGCGTAGTTGTAGTAAAACTTGCTTAAGCAGTTAAATACGACGAAATTGCCATGGGGTGAGCATGCAGCTGACGTTGCCGTTGAAGCTGCAGTTCGAGTGGGCGTTGGAGCTGCTTAAGCACTGCAACGGAACCAACGCATAAACAAAACAACACAAAGCGAAAGCACACACAAAAGGCAACATTTTGCAGCATTTGAGCATTGGTGCTGCAGCACGCATTAATAAACACAGCAGACAGCCAAAAGTGTTTAATAACTCACTGCTGCAACCAGAGGGGAAGCGAATGGCATTCGAATCGGACTCGAATGAGAATGGGCGAATGAGCGAGTGAGCAACTGATCTGGCTGACAGCTGCTTGCGATGCACTTCTGTTCACATATATTGATTCATTCAACGGAAATTTCTAAGAAAATCCAGTGAATATCAAAGTTTTTGAAAATGAGACAAAAGAAACGATTTTATAATTTCAAATAAAAAAATACAGAAATTACTGCTATTAATTTTATTGAAATTTATATATTATTTATATTAATATATTACTTTAAACTTTACATATATTACTATGATTTATATATTTATCATTCAATATTTATCTAACATAAATATTATCATTGTTGGAAGCTGCCAAGCTTTTTCGGCAACTCTGGCTCCAATCATTTACGAAGGCACAAAATAAAAAGCCAATACGATTTAATTTAGCTTATTATTTATTAATTTAATGCCGAGTCCGTGATATTTGTTTAGGCAAAGTTAATTGTATGCGAAAAGATAAGAGAGATGTTGCGCGCTTGCAGACAACTTTCGTACAGAATTAGAGAATTTAAAGAAACAAAGTTACAAGTATAAGCAAGTAAAAGGAAGGCGAAAATTACATATGTATGTCTGTTATGCTTTCTTATGTGTATGAGTGCATTAACAGCGAATGAAATGATATAGAGAATGGACTAATTTAAGAGAAACTTATTTAAGAGTATTTATTAGCTGCTGCGCCGAACATCCTCCCCCCCGTTGAAAGACCAAGTCTTTCAACAGGATCATCAACCGGAAGGACGCACAGCTTATTGACAGCTCGACGTGTAGTTCCAGTGGGCGTACGTAGAACAGCAACTCTCACGACACCATCAGCTCCAGCAATGATCTCAACGACCCGGGCTAATGGCCATTTCAAAGGTGGCAAGTTTTCGTCTTTCACGCATACGACATCGTTGACTTTGATAGAAGACTGCGGGGTGCGCCATTTTCCACGCTGTTGGAGAATGGTGAGGTATTCATCACTCCAGCGTTTCCAAAACAACTGCTGTATGTACGTCATGCGTTGCCAGCGATCAAGGCGATTGTGGTCCAACCCAGTTACGTCTGGCTCGGGGAAACTGATGAGTGGTCGACCAATCAAGAAATGTCCTGGAGTGAGAACTCCAAGATCATCGGGATTTTCTGAAATTGCAACAAGAGGACGAGAATTGATTATGGCCTGAATTTGGCATACCAAAGTGCGCAGTTCGTCGAAGCCAAGAAGTGCCGATCTCATAGAGAGATATAAATGTTTTTTAGCTGTCTTCACTGCTGCTTCCCATAGGCCGCCGAAGTGTGGCGAACGAGGAGGTATGAACTTCCAATCGAAGCTGTTGTTGATGCAGTAGTTGTGGACTTCAATGCGATGTTCCTGGCTCAACAATAGGCGCCGCAAATCCGCCAACTCGTTCCGTGCACCCACAAAGTTAGTAGCATTGTCAGACCAAATGCATTTTGGAATGCCACGCGTACCAATGAAACGCTTGAGGGCGCCCAAAAAAGCAGCTGTCGAAAGATCCTTTGCGAGTTCCAACCATACAGCCTTGGTTGCGAAGCAAACGAACACGCAGATGTAGCACTTTACAGAGGCTTTGTTTCGTCCATCAGGCTTGTAGTAAAAAGGACCACAATAATCCACTCCAGTGACTGTAAATGCCGGTGAGCACTGTGCACGATCCTTGGGCAAGTCCGCCATTATATGCTCAACGAGACGAGGCCGAGATCTGCAGCAAATTATACATTTTCGCAATGCTCGGGCAACCGTTTTCATGCCACCTATGGGCCAGAATTGCTGTCGAATTATTCCAAGCAAAGCCTGCGGTCCTGCATGGTGATACTTCTGATGAAAATGCGAGATTATAGCGAAGGTTAGGGGATGCTCTTTGGGCAAGATAATTGGGTGGCGCGCATCGAAGCCGAGAGTAGAGTGTCGCAAACGACCACCGACTCTAAGTAGACCAAAATCATCCATAAATGGAGAGAGCGAAAGAATGGAGCTTGACGAATGTATATTCTTTCCATTCTGTAGGGCAGAGTATTCTGGCTGCAACTGAGTTCTTGAAGAAGACGGCATAGTAGGAACGATCCCTGACGAAGATCGTCTGATGACAACTCAGCTGACTTTATTTTTCTGATAAATTTGTGAATGTAGCCAAAAATGCGCTTCATTATTCCGAATGAATTTATGTGTTTGAATGACAAAGAGATATCTACGTGCTCAGCTGAGAATAAAACCTTTTGGCGCATTTCAGGAAGACATGCTTCAGACAAGCAGTGCCTTGGCCAATAACATTTCTCCTTTTGCAAGAAAGAAGGTCCATGCATCCATAATTTTGAGTGCAAAAGTTCCAACGGTGCTGCTCCCTTGGATAACATATCCGCCGGATTCATCTCGGTTGGCACGTAATGCCACTCCATGCCGATCGTGAGCTGCTGTATGGCACAAATCTTGTTAGAGACAAACACATTGAATTTGGATGGCTCTTCCTTTAACCAAGACAAGACCACGGCTGAATCTGACCAACAATGCATCTCACACTCGAACAAGTTCATTTTGTTTATTTCGCTTACCAAGTTCGCAAGCAGAAATGCAGCGCATAACTCAAGTTTAGGCACAGTAAGAGTCTTTAGTGGGGCGACCCTGGCTTTGGAACAGAGCAACTGAACTTGAACAGCATTCTTCGATGAGCGAACATAAACACAAGAGCCATAAGCCTGAAGACTAGCATCGCAGAAGGCATGCAGTTCGACCCTTGCTTTAAGTTGGAGTACATAACGAGGAAATACTGCATGGCTCACTTGCTGAAAGTCCTTACAAAACTCGCTCCAAGCCGTTTCCAATGGTTGCGGTAAGCTCTCATCCCATTGCAGCTTGTCTCTCCACAGGCGTTGCAAGATGATTTTGGCCCTAGTTAAAGTTGGTCCGATCAAACCTAACGGATCGTAACATCGCGCAATGGTTGATAAAACCGAGCGTTTTGTGTGTGTGCCAGTATTAATTTTGGGCTCGAAAGTGAACACGAAGCTGTCCTTCCGAGGCTCCCAGATGAGTCCAAGTGTTTTTGTCACATCGCTGCCGTCGTCGAGTTTGAGAAAACTCTCCTGCTCAGTTTCTGGAACTCCGCGAAGTATATCAGTTGAGTTAGAGCACCATTTTCTCAATTTAAAATTTCCTCGGTCAAGAAGATTTGTAGTTTGTCGCATCATGTCTCGAACTTCTTCAACTGAATTGCCTCCTGATATCAAATCATCAACGTAGAAATCTCGCAAGACAGTTTTAGATCCTAATGGGTACGACGAAGACTCATCCATTGCTAGTTGATGCATTGCACGAATTGCCAAAAAGGAAGCGGGTTTGGTTCCATACGTGACGGTATTCAATTTGAAAACTTGAATATCATGGTCTGAAGAGTCTCGCCACAAAATGCACTGAAGCATAGAATCAGGCTCTGAGACTTTAACACACCTATACATTTACCGATATCTCCTGTAAGTGCAATGGAAAATGTGCGAAAACGAACGAGCGTGTTAAACAATGTAGCTTGAATAGTCGGTCCTGACATAAGCAAATCGTTTAATGAGAGCCCAGATGTGGTAATGGCTGAGCCGTCAAAGACAACTCTCAGCTTTGTTGTCGAACTCTCTTCTTTGTATACGCAATGATGGGGTAAGAAATATTTGCATTTATTGATATCTGCGCTGGGCACCAGTGACATATGTTTGAGGTCAATATATTCCTTTATAAATGCTGAATATTTCTCCTTGAGAATTTCATTTCGAGCGAATTTACGCTCCAAGTTTACGAGTCGACGCTTGGCCTGCAAATAAGAGTCGCCCAAAGATTCGACGCCTAGCTTTTTTGGCAAGCAAACTGAATATTCCCTTGATGACAATCGACGATAGTTTGCGATGAAATGCTGCTGACAATGGAGCTCCTCGGTTGTTACCTTGGCTATAGGCTCGAAGACGTGCTCCACTTCCCAAAATTGACGCACTAACTCATCAAGCCGAGTGCTGTGATTAGTGTCATCCGAAGCTCTTTGGGTGGCGATGAACGATGAGAGTTTGGGGGCTGATTGCCCGCCACCTGACACGATCCAGCCGAGTTGAGTTTTCTGCAAAATTGGTAAACCAGGTGCTAACAGAATTTGACCAACACACAACAGCTCGAAGAAAAGACCAGCTCCGATGAGAAGATCAATCCGTTGTGACTTATGGAATAAGGGATCAGCTAGCTGTATGTTTGAGGGTATATTCCAACTATTAGTAGACATTGACATCCCAGGCTGATTGTCAGTAATCATTTGGGCAACGATTGCAGTGATAGTAGTAGAATAATTTGAAATCCGCGATTTCAAAACGAGATCGACTGAGTATCCTTCAGTTGAGAAGCTAGCATCTCCAATGCCAGAAACTGCAGTGAGCGATTTGCTTTTTCGAAGCTGAAGCTGATTTGCGAAACGACTGGTGACGAAGTGAAGTTGAGATCCTGAATCCAAGAGTACACGACACGGAACGAATGTTCCAGCTCGATTCTTGACAAGGATTATTGCAGTAGCTAGAAACACAACATCAGACGAACTAGGCGATATGTGGGCTTGAGGCAGAGAAGGTGACATTGCAACCATGGCAGTGGGGTGTATTGTATGTGCTTGTTGATCAGGTTTCAACACAGCGTTGGATGTAGCTATCGAAGACTGATTGTAATGCAATAGAGTATGGTGCTTCGATTGGCAAGTACGACAGGAGCTAGATTTACAATCCTTTAGCTGATGACCTTTTCTCAAACAATTAAGACAAAGCGCGAGTCTCTTGGCCTCCTTATGTCTTGCCATTGGCGACAATTTCTCAAAGCGCTTACATTGAAATATCATGTGACTTGTGTCTTCGCAGAATACACAACAACTAGGAATCTTGGAAGCAACAAATGATTTTCTTAAATGTGTACTCACGATCTTCCCTGACTTGCCAACCTGACCATCTTGCAAAACTTGATCCACATTTTCAAGCATTCGACATCGCCCTTGCAAGAAAGCTGACAATTTGGCCCACGATGGTAACTCATTAGCAGACGAGCTTTCCTCCCATTTGACCTGAGTTGACTTATCCAATTTCTGCAACACTGTCTGCACGATGATAATATCAGCAACTTCTTCCCTCGACGCTAAAGAATCCATAGCACGAAGGTGAGATGTCACTTTATCTGTTAATTGCCTCAGCCTGCCTACAGAGGTATCAGCCTTCTCAAGCCCAAATATCGCTCTGATGTGTGCCTGTAAGATAAAACGTTTATTATCAAAACGACGTTGAAGAATATCCAGAGCGACGATATAGTTAGCCTTGTTAATTTCCAAAGAGCTGATGGAATCCAAAGCAGAACCGCTTAAGCAAGATCGAAGATGCTGGAACTTCTCAACAGGATTGAGATCAGGATCAGTATCTATGATCGTTTTGAACATAGAGTAAAAGTTTTCCCACTCAGTGTAGATTCCATTAAATTTTGGCAGCTCCAGCTGCGGCAAACGCGATCGATTAGACATGACGACCATTGGATGAGCATTTGTAAAACTTGTATTGAGCGTTGAAGATAGCTGTGGATTCGGCCGACTTCCCAGTTCACGCTGAAGCAAGGCCTTAAACTTTAGTAGAGTTGATTCAAATTTCGCAGGTAAATCACTAGATATGGATTCAAAATCTGATTCCTCTAAGCTAGTGTGAACCGCTTCAAAATTTGACTCTAACTTGGTGATCGAATCCAACAGCACACGTAGCTCACACGAATCCATATGACTTAATTTTTCCACGTCTAATTCGGCATATAACCTTTCAAGTCTGTCGAAAAGAGCTTTCGTTTTAAGCCTTAAATAAGTGACCTGAGATGCAGGCACTCCATCAGCATTAGATTCTGAGTTATTCATTTTGATACGTCACAAATTCACTTAAGTTATGCTCAATTCAATTCAATTCACAAGTTCAATTGCAAAGTTGATGCACAAGCTAATAGACTCACTAATGCACTTCCAATTTAGCTGCACCTTTTATATGCAAGCTCACTGTGTGTGTATGTTTGTATGTGTGTGATCTAACACAGCTATTTTCGGATTAGCGGGCCTTCTATGCAGACGCTGCACAAAAGGCGCCAACGGCGACGAACGAAGCGAACGATTAAAAGAGAATGAGAAAGACAAAGATAATGCTCGCACAACTGCATACACTGAATTATGCACTTTGAACAAAATTATTTGTTCACAAATGCTAATGTTTTACACTGTTGCGTTAGGATGAAATTAATTGTTAATTTGAATGCACTATTTTGCACAAATGTTTATAAATTTCACGGAGAAGGCTAATGTTTTACACTGTTGTGTTACGATGAAATTGATTGTTAATTTGAATGCACTATTTTGCACAAATGTTTATAAATTTCACGGTTGAGCGACGACGAAATAGATTAATAACTTTTAGCGCACTAAACGAACATCACGAAGTGTATAAATCACGTCGGGGTCACCAAAATGTTGGAAGCTGCCAAGCTTTTTCGGCAACTCTGGCTCCAATCATTTACGAAGGCACAAAATAAAAAGCCAATACGATTTAATTTAGCTTATTATTTATTAATTTAATGCCGAGTCCGTGATATTTGTTTAGGCAAAGTTAATTGTATGCGAAAAGATAAGAGAGATGTTGCGCGCTTGCAGACAACTTTCGTACAGAATTAGAGAATTTAAAGAAACAAAGTTACAAGTATAAGCAAGTAAAAGGAAGGCGAAAATTACATATGTATGTCTGTTATGCTTTCTTATGTGTATGAGTGCATTAACAGCGAATGAAATGATATAGAGAATGGACTAATTTAAGAGAAACTTATTTAAGAGTATTTATTAGCTGCTGCGCCGAACAATCATATCTATTACAATTAAATTATCATTATGTATTTAATATATTGAGTTGTTCCTTATGTTAGCCTTCTGATGGCCGAACACATAAAAAGCAATCAACACGATATCACTACAAACTGCTCTCTCACCCTAAAATAGTTTCCAGAAGAGAGGCAAAATACTCTAAAGCATATAACCATCACACATAGTGAAACACTTCATTTGGTTTTCAACTCAATATAGGAATCTATAATAAATTATTATCTCAGTAATAAACAACTCCACACCTCGACTAAAAGCCTTTTCTACACGAAGTAAAGTGTCTACATAACGACAACGAACTAGAAAAGCATTTTTAAATATGTGAGGTAAACTTTTGCATTAGATATTGTTTTCTATATTCATAAGAGTATAATAAAATCTATATCCATACAAATTTAACTAACATATTTGATAAAGCGTTCATAAAAGTTAACTGTATTATCTTTGTACAGAAAAATGCATCGACTATTAAAACTTTTATGAATATAGAATTTATTTCTAGACTCTCATTCTCTATCTCTACTCTCACTCTCACATTTGTATATCATATTATTACTTTTAATATTATATATTTTTATGTTTATTCCTTCAGTTATTTCTTCCGCTGGTCTTTCTTTCCCTCAATTTTTTTTTTTTTTTTTTTTTTTTTGCTTTTTTTTAACCAATCGTACTTTTTTTTCAAAAATTTTGAAATTATCATGAATTCATTAAAATATATAAATGCGTATGTATATATCTTTTACTGTAATTTCTATGAAGTTCAAATATTTTGTTTAAAGCTTCGTAGCTCAAAGCGAGATTAGTCAAATAAAATTAGAATAAAAAACCTTCAATGCGACCTTTGCAAAATTGGTAAGCTCTCTAAACTTTATTAATATGCAAAAAATATCAATAAAAATTAAGTAAAAATTAATAAAGCGCAAACAGAGTATCAATATTACGAATTGACCATAATAATCTCAAATGTTAAAAAAAAAAATAGGTTTTTACATTTATTTATATTAGCTTAATTAATCCGTGGCTATCTCTTAGGATGAATTTTAATAACATCAAAGCATATTTTGAAAAATATATTATCACATTATTAATTTTTCTTTAATTAAATGATGTAATTCTCTAGCTCTAACATATATTAATATTTACCTAAACATAGCTCATATTAAGATCATTGCAATTTTAAAGCTAATCATGTCCATATTCTATCTGCTTCTCTTATATGTTATTCCTTTTGATAACTTACCGAGTCAATGTCTTTGTTGCAGAAGGGAGAGAGAGCGTTTCTGGGCAATCATCAATTTATAAATAAACCAACGAGACAACAACGCGACGCATTTTCATGTTTTGTCGCTGATCTGTTTTTGCAATATTTGCACAAGAACTTAATTAGGCAGATGCGATAGATACGATAGAGAGCAGACACAGTGACGCCGGCAAACACGCACAGATACACAGGGCAAACACACGTACATACACCGACATGTATTTTGTGATGATGTACATCTAAATATATACATACATTTAAATATATATGTTTGGGCGCAGTAATTGCTTAAAATAGCATCATGATTAATTGATAAAGCTGCATCTACTATCTAGCAATTGTAATTACAACATTAGGATTAGAATGCAATTATTGTTGTTGCCCGATGCAACCGCTTGAGCAAACAACAAGCGAAATACGCATCAAACGAAGTGAAACACAGAAGCACAGAGAACAAACTGCGACAAGTGGAGGATAACCGCGCGTTACGACAGCCGATTTGGCACTGAAACGAAGCAACAAACGAATACAGCATCAGCATCAGCAGCAGCAGCACCAGCAGCAGCAACATCGACAGCAACAGCAGCAGCAACACCAACGGCCGACGATGCCGAAGCCGAGCAGCATTCAAACACCCGAGACGAAATGCAGACAAAATCCATCGTTGGTCTTCGTCGACGTTGTTAGGCAACGAAGACCCAACCAAGCTACTTGGTCCCAATACAGTTTTAGAAAATCAGATTGGATACGCAGATGGCATCGTGCTATATTATTCCATTTGATAGCTAATTCACTTATCATAACATATCACTTAGCCATATGCATATCACAAAATATAATATCTACTAATAAGCTTATACCAATAAGCAGTGTAGTCGACAGTCAAATGTGATTCTGGGAAACCCTTTTATAATATATAATATATACGTATAAATTTCAAAGTATTATTTACATTCAAATTAAATTTTCGCAACTGTTGGATTTTTATATAGATATAAAAATATTTAAGATGAAATCTATTTAAAAGAATTATACATTTTTTTATTTATTTTTTTATTTTTTTTTTTTTAACATAAAAATCTGTTTAGAAATTATAGATACAAAAAACATAGCCCTTTAAAAATTAAAAAAAAAATGTACTTGTGCTAAAAAAAAAATGTGGTTTTAAATATATGATAATTTGTAGCCCTAAACGACATTTAGTTTAAATAAACTTGAATTAAAAAAATCTCTAACGGAAAAACTCAATAAATATTTTTTAATATTATTACTAATATTATTTTATATAATAATGTTTTGTTTGTGTTTGATGTTATTTTTTAGACTTAGACTTATATGAATCTGAAGAAAATTTCTCGTTGTATTAAATATTCAGTTTTTGACGAGTTTGAGGAAAAAAAAAAAATTAATAAATAAAAAAAACTATAAATAAATTATGAAAACTTCGAAATAATATGTCTTTTGACTCATTAAATATCATAAAAGTAAAAGTTTACTATTTCTTATTATTTGAATAGTTTTGGATACTTTTGCTTTATTTTTTGAAGGAGCCAAAAAACATTCTAAAATAATTAGTTTTGACTCAAAAAGCTGTATGCTATAAAAATGGTCCAAATTGCCAATTTCTTTGAATAATTTAAAAAAAAATTTATATTCTCAAAACTTTTTTAAATTTCTTTGATTCAATCTTTTAAATGCTTTTATGATTTATAAATAATATTTAAATAAATATATTTATTTAAAATTTATTTAAAAATGTTTGCTAAGCTTATGAATTATTATATTATTAATATTTGCTGCTAAAGATAAAGTAAAAACTATATATGTAATATGAAATGTAAATATAATGTTTTCACATGTATTTATTCATAAGTGTATATGTTTAAAAGTATTTATATTACAGTACACATGGTGCATAGTTCGTATGTAAAAAAAATTAGTTAGCTTTTAGCATATATATAAATAAAAGCAGATAGTTTTCAACATACAGCAGAGTTTTTACATTTGATTCTCCGCATTTAACATGCGCATGTTAAATGTAAGTTTAATGTATGTTCAGGCTTTGAATGCGTACCAAATCTTAATGTACTTCGAAATATGTATGTGCTAAATGTGATGTGCTGCGTTTGAAGAATTTGGAAGTAGTGCTAGTTTTTTATGACTAACATGTGAGAAAAATGTAGAAACATTTTAAAGGGTGGAAAATTATGAGTGAAATACACGAAATTTATGATTTTAAATTAAAAAACAAACATTAGATAAGAAGAATACATATGTAGTTTTTAAATAAATCAAATTGGACACGGCTTACTAGATATAATGTAACATTTCTGTTTTGAAACATTTACCCATCAACTCTTAAGTTGTTCTGTTTAACGCCTTACCCCACGCTAAAGTAACAGCAGTGGCTAGATAACATTATGTTTCCCATAACAGCGCACTGTTAATACTCACCCCTGCAGCAAAAGCTTAACATGGCTGTTATGTTAAAGAGTTAAAATTTACCATTATTACCCCGAAAGCTATAAGGAAACTTTAACAGTTGCATGGTTGAGCTTTCAACTCTGTAAGCTCAACTTTGATTTCGACAGTTAACAGAAGCTTTTCACACTTGACGCTTCCCTATTGACTTTAACAACTGACAGTTCGAAAGGCAACGGTAGAAGCAGCGAATCTTCGGGAACAGCTGATTGTCAAAAAATGAACAACCCCCTGCCCGACCCATAGGTCGAAGTTGCCAAAGCCATCAGCTGGAGCTAGAACAGAAAGTTTCTGTTCGATGTTTCAGTTGGCAAACGAATGGAAACCCGTAGAATCATGCGGTGCGTCACCAAGTGACGTCCACACTTAGTCAAAACAGTTACGCGCGACTCAATGAGTGTGTGTGAGAGCGTGTGTGTGTGTGTGTGTGCGTGAGTGTGTGACTATTTGTGTATGGAGTAACATTGAAAAACGCCTGTGCCAGACAATTGCCAAAAAAAAAACAAAAAATAAAAAGAAATGAAAGAAGAAATATAAGTGCAAAGAGCAAACAACGAAGAGAGTGAGCCTTGACCTCAAGCAATGCAAGTGCAATACGAACAACAACGGTGCAACAAAGGCAGCTGGCAAAACAAAAGCTAGACAATCGGAAAAGTCAGAAGTCGGCGCAACATGACGCCCACAGCGAGTCAATTAAGCCACGCGCAACTGTAAAAAAGCAGAAGAAAGCTTTATTAATAACGCAAAATTAAAGGTGCAACCGAAAGGGAAAATCCTTTATAGAAAATCGACGACGAAGAAAAAGAGGAAAGCGGATAAAGGAACCACTATAAAAACAAAACAAAACAAAAAACTGTGGCAACAGCAGCAGCAACAGCATCCGCTGCTGTGGAGCATGGGTTCATGCTTTAGCAGCTGTGTTGCCGCCACCACCACAAACTCCACAGCCACAAATTCCACAGCCTCGTCGTCTTCCTCCTCGGTTAGCTCCACCAACTGCGTGACGGCCGTCGCCAACAGCTGGCTTCTTTGGTAAGCCCCAAATGCGCTGCCCTCAGCCACTACACTTCGCCTCCACCATTCGCATAGTGCATACAGTTAATTAAAATTGCATTTTGTTTACCTTGTGGCATACACGCAAAGAGCAGGGCAAATCCAATAAGCGTGCTGCATGCTGCTGACTTGGCAATCAATAGAAGCTTAGAGGCACCGACACCGTCCCAACGCACGGCTTGTAATTAGTGCAATTCGTGTGCTCGATTGCTATTAAACGTCACGCTTTATGGCAGGCTAGGTTCTTCACTTTAAATTGCATTGGCAAACATATTTTGCGGCACAACACCACCACCACCACCACCCGCCATGACGCTCTGTGGCAGGGTCAACAGCCTAAAAGTATGCAACGGTTGAGTGCGTGCTACCACAAAACAATGGCCGGAAGGGGCTTCACTTGCGTTCACTGTTCCCATACATAAACAACAGAAATGAAAAGCGATTCCCACGTGTGACACTCACCTCATAATACTCTAACTCAAGTCTTATAGCTGTTGGTAATAGAGAGCGAAAGAGAGAGTGATAAACAGAAAGAAAGAGACAGATGAAAGGAATGTTGAAAAACATGTTTCAAATAAAAATATTGCATTTCAATTAGAAGCAATTAACCTAAATCTAATCTAGATTGAAATTATAGATCGAAAAGAAACTCTGAGCGCTTGCTAATAAAAAAATAATAATATTAATATTACAAAAATTATTTTAAAAAATTCATTAAATAAAAATAAATAAAATAAGATAAAAACCTTTAATAATATTCTAAATGAAAGTTTCTTAAAATAAGCTGAGAATTTCAGCTCATCTAAAAATCAAGCAATTTTTGTTTTTAATATTTCAAAATTTTCTGAGAAATCCTCTTAAAACAAGCTAAGAATTTACGCTCATCTTAACTCCTAACTCTGCTCTCAATATCTTGCATGTCCCTGAACAAATTAAAAAATTCCATATCCATGATTAGAATATTTTAAATATATAAATAATAACAAACAACAATTTCTTATAAAAAAAAAAAAATAATAATAATAATATTAAAACAAGCTAATCATTTCCCCTCACGTGAACTACAAAATTAACTTTCAATATCTTCCATGTCACAATCTACTTGACAAATTCATAATACCCAGCATGGGATGTAAGCTGTAGAGTAGAGCTAACAGATTGAATTGTGCTTTTTGTAGGCGTCGTCCCAGGGCGAGAGCTCGTGCAGCTGCAACAGCAGCAGCAGCGGGCACAGATGAACCGGAAGCGGAACTGCTGTCGGCCACCAGTGAACGATGCCAGCGACGTGGCTTGGTCTATCGCATATTAAAGTTCAAGCGGAAACAACAATGTCCACAATTCCTGGACAGATATTGGGAACAGCAGCCGAGCTATGCGAAGCTGCAGAACGACAGGTGAGAGCGACAGCTAATCAAAGGACACAATCAGTTGAATAAATATTGTCGTCTTGCAGTGGTGCCCTGACGGATATACAATTGCAGAATCTGGACGTGAACAAGCTGCTCAATGCCACGACGACACCCAGCAAGGAGACGGAGCTGCAGAACTACACGCGCATGACCAGCTCAAGGGCCAGCTCCTCCCTTGATCTGGAATGGGAGCATGAATACTCACAGCTGCGCCAATATCAACAGCGACAGTATAAGGAGCAGCAGCAGCCTCAACAGGATATACCGCCTCGTGAGGCCGCCCAGCCATGTTACTCATCTCTGGACCAACTGACAACGGCTGCATCGCTGGCGGCCAGTCATGGACGCCATGCGGCGGCGCGTCAAGCACGACTGAGCGGTCAACGTTATGGCGGCTCCTTTACGCGCACCTCCTGCTGCTCGTCGACACAGAACTCCTGGTCACACATCTCCACGCCCGAGTCACTCGAGTGGGACATCGATGCCGAGCAGGAGCAGCAGCGACAGCTGCGTCAAGAGGATGATAACTTGGATGACGAAACACTTAAGCTACTTCATCAAATCGAACAGCTCAAACATCATGTGCTTCAAGAGACTGGCGATGGCCTGAGCATAGGCATGGGCGCTAATGTGGGCGTGGCTGTGGAGGAGCTCAGCGAAGGACTACAATTTCGAGCATCGCATTTTGGTGTGGCGAACGGCTCTGAGCTAGAGATACATATTAGTTGATCTGTGCACTGTGTATATACATATATATATATATAGATCGTGTAAGACATGTATAAATAATGAACAAGAGACCTACAAAGGACCTGTAAGAAATGGACTAAACGAAATGTTACAGACGTGCTTCAAAAAAGCTCCAACAGATCTTTTAAAATACCTTTTAATAGCAAATATTTAATGCCTAAGTTTATAGCACCAACAATCGAAAAAGAAAAAAAAAAAAACATTTTTGAAATGTTCAACTGAAAATGTCGGTCAAAGAGAAATACTTCTAAATAGATTGATCTAGCTATAGGAAGAATTTATGTAAAAGAGAGAAAATCTCTAACAAATGTTTTAAAATACCTTTAAAAAAATATTATTTAATGCCTAAGTTTTAAACACTCACCAAAAGATAGAAATATTTATGAAATATTCAATTAAAAATGTCCGAAAAAATTAAAAATACTTCGGACTGTCGAAGATACTCTTGCAAATAGAGGATTTTTTTAGCTATAGCTAAATGACTAAATAGATCGATCTAGCAAGAATTTATGTACAAGAGAATTATAAAATCTTTAACAAATTTTGTTTTCTTGATAATTTAAAATGTCAATTATTTAAAGCACTCACCAAAAGAAACATTTATGAAATGATCGACAAAGAATGTCGGAAAAAAATTATAAATGCTTCGGACTACCGAAGATACTCTTGCAGATAGAGGAAGAGATATTTAGTCATAAAATTGAAGCTATTAAAGTCTATGTTAAATGTTTTTTTTAGATTTTTTTATATTTTATTAGAATTTGTAATATAAATAAGTCCGATTGAATCATTTCCAGCTAATATTTTTTAAAGCTGAAATGTTTTATAAATTAATTCCATTATAATATATTATAAACCCTACTCTGAGCAGGTAACGCTGGACTATAGAAGATCGCGACCAAGCCTTAGGCATATTTATATATACAACCATTCGAAATCTGCAAGTGTATATTGGCTATTCCTAAACCAACCAAGAAATCTTCTAACTAAATTATTGCGCAATTTAAGTGCCTCGCAAACTACAAACACTCACACACACTTTCTTTTAACTCTGGGGCTACCAAGTAGCTTCGCACACACACACACATAAGAACCATCCTATGAATGTCAACTAACTATGTTAACGCCTTTGAATTCATATCGCAACAAAGTTTTGACAACCGAAGAAAAACTCACTATATTGCAATTATAAAGTAAATGCTAAATTTTAATTATTTTAATTATATTTGCTAAATGATTTTAAGCAAAAAAGATACACCCACTCGAACAGAAGAGAACTTACAGAACTTATATATATATAGCAGTTAAATATAATATAATTAAATATGCTCCATTTCGTTATGTTTTAGAGATTTATGCTTAATGCAGTTGATTATGAAAATTAATATGAATATGAATATTGGATGCACACAAGAAGTAATAATTAGTGCAAGAAGTAATCATTATATTTTGAAAGTTTATTAGGGAAATGCAAACAAAATACAAAGGTACGTCCTTATAGAGCGAGTATTACATATGTATCTATATGTATATGTGTGTATGTATATTTAGTAGTAGTTGTTGTTGCGGTTCAACTGCGACCGACAAAAAATCTTTTCCTTTTAAGACTAAAACTAAACTGATTAAAGAAACGTTTATAGAAAACAATTTATTCACATTTGTGATTAGTTTCTACTTTTTTTTTTATTCGTGTTTTATTGTTTTTGGCTCGTTTTCATATTGTTGCATTTAAGTCTTTATGGCAGTTCTCGTTGTGTCTCGAGCTCTAACCGAAGATGCCGGTTATCTTATTCTTAATTTTATCGAGCGTACTGGGCTTCGGCTGCAATTAAAGATGAAAAATCGATGTGTAAGTATATATTTGATATATAAAATAAAAAAGCATTAATTCTAATTGGAATGTTCCGTTTGCTTTCTATAGATCTACACCAGAATATAAATTCAAAAAATTCTCTTGGATTTTTGGATAGAATTGTTGTTGTAAAATAGTCCACAAGTTTATAATTAGAGCAAATGAAAGCCAAACAAAATCTCCTGAACAGCCTTCAAAATTTGGGAAAATAAATAATATTTAATAAAATAAATTATAATAATAAAATAATTCAATAATAATTCAACAATAATTCCACTCTGAAAAAAAAACTCCCCAAGCTAAGCCATTTGATTTTGAGCAAATAAAAAATTTCCAAGCTAGAATCTAATATGATATAGTGGAAAGATTCGAAAGATCCGTCGTATATGCAGACTAAATAATAGAAATTCAGATCCAAGTGCAATATTTTATGGCAGTCTTTAGTAGAGACAAGCAAATCAACAGGTAAAGATGTAAGAATTTATACATAATACATATTATTTTATATATCTTTTTCTACTGCTAAATTTGAATACCCAAAGAGCATAACATGTAGTTTTTCCATAAAACTTAAATATCATTTCTGGCCGTCTTCAGACAAATGTTTGTTAGATTCTGAATTATTTTTGTTGATTTTGCGATTATAATATTATGCATGAATATATCAGCAAAATTCAAACTTCATCAGAAACAAAAATAATATAAATAGTATATAAAATGAGCCATGTTCATTTCTGAGCATTCTTTTACTACTACAAATATAATTTTTCCTTCAACAATAAATTTCAATTAATTTCTCATAGTCCTATATACGAAGGCATATCAATCCAACAAGTTAGAAAGCATCTAGTGCATTTAATATATAATTTAAATAATAATTTTTTATAAATTTCCGGAGAATTCAATAGCTGTGTTTAGCTTACCGTTGGTTCATCTGGCTGCGCCTGTTGCAGCTGACCATAATTGGAGCCATAGCTATGGCCATAGGCTTGGCCTGTCAAGTCCTCGACTTGCTGCTGTCCGAAATCATCTTTATCGTCCAACAATTGTTGTTGAGTTTGCCCAGCATCGCTGTCAAGTTTATAGTTAGAGTTCCAGCCATGTTCCTCCTCCAGCTGTTGTTGTCCACCATCGATTTGATCCTCATTCCAGCCCAAGTCCACTTGCTGTTGCTGACCCAAGTCATCGAGCTCAACTTGTTGTGTCTGTGAGGTGGGTTCATCGCCAGCGGAACGGCTCCATTTGCCCAATGTGGCGCTAGCCGAGGCCGATGAACCATCGGCTCCGCCAGTGGCCGAAGCCGAAACGCTACCAACGGGCACATTGAAAGTGTAATCAGTGCGACGATAATCGTAACCAATTTTGGCGTTACTCGGAATGCTGCGTTGATAGGGCAACGGTGCTGGTGTAGACACTATGGGCATTGGCAGAGGGCGTGGCGCCTTTGTTTCACCCTCCAGGCCGGGCTCATCGTCTTCGTTGTAGGACTCCTCATAGGCATGAGGTGGCTGATCGCCACGATCCTTGGAGAATATTGGTTTATGCACAGCGGTGGCATTGGTGGTGCCCTGATCGATGACATAGCTACCATTGCCTCTAGGCAAAGGGATCCATCCCTGACTTAGCAGATACAGTGTACGACGCCAGATGCTCAAGTCTTGGCCATATTTCTTGTACTTAGTTTGCAGCTTTTGCAGACGCCAGTGCTGCTTGGACTCCCAGTTCTTTATCTCGGACTCTGGCAGCAGTTTGCGATGATTCAAGAAGTTCAGATATTGAAGTTCCTCCTCGCGGAACTGCTGCAGTTCAGTGAGTGTGATGCCATAGTAACGCGCCACGGCCATGATACGTTCGAATTCCTTAAGCTGCCAATCTTTGATTTCGCGTCTCGTTTCCTCACTCTGACGCTGCCAGTCGCGCAGCTGGCGCAATGTCATGTTCTGGGTGCCAATGAAACCGTAGAGACGATCACGTTCCTTCTCCTGCCAGGACGTCAGCACAATAAGGCTGCGGTGTTCAAGCAGATGCTCTTTGGCCATATTACCAACGTGTATGCTTTGAATCGGCGCCAATTGCTCCAATCCCACACCATAGAGACGGGCCAACTCGTTCTGATAGTTGGTGTCTGCAGCGAGTAGCCGCAAGAGCTCCACATCGGTAATAATGACACTGGAACCAATTTGACGTAAACGCTGACGCTCCTGCTCCTTCCAGTCACTGCTCACTACCGTGGAATCCACAATTAGACCCATGTCGGCCAAGCGCTGCAATTTCTCATGAATAAAGAGACGCAACTCTTCGACAGTCACACGATACTGAGGCGCCAGTATGGAAACATCGCGCAACAACAATTGCTCCAATGCATTGCGATTGATGGGATGACGCACAACGGTCTGGTAAATGCGTTCCAATTCCTTTGTTTGCCATGACAGCCCATAGCCTCGCTCAATCTTACGCAAATCCAAGAGACGTTTCAGCTCATTCTTATACCACAATTTCAGCTCTTCGATGGTGATTTGATACTGACGCACTACGTCCAACAAATGCTTCTGGTCATTAAGCAGCTTCAATTGCAGCTCCTCAATGGTCCATTTCTGACGACGACGCAACTGTTGATTGATCAAATCTTGAATATGTTGCTGCTCCTTCAGCTGCCATTCCTCAACGGTCACAGTGCCAGTGATGAGGCCTTCGTCGGCCAACTGACGTGCTGATTCCTCCAGCCACAAATGAATATCCTCGATGGTGATGTGATATTGTTGTGCGAGTTGCTCATAGATTGGTTTGTTGCGTCGCAAATACAATTGGAACTCCTGCCACGTCATTGGCTTCAGATGTGCTTCACTGCGCAGGCGCGCCGTCACATATTCCTTCCAGGCCTGCGAATTAGCCGACTGATCCGTAATGCTTACGATCTCTTCGTAACGAAAATTATCTTGTGGCTTCTCAATGACACCAATTAGCGATAGTCGTGCCGTTTCCTTTTGCACCCACTGTTCCACCTGCTCCACGGTCAGATGATAGTCATTGGCAATGCCATTCAAACGTGATTTATCGCGCTTCAGGAAATCCACAAACTCTTGATAAGTAGCCGAATCCTGCTGTTGTTTGAGCCAATTGTTAAAGCCATTGCTGATTTGCTTTTGCCATTGGGTTTGCTTTTCGAATTGCACAAGTCCCGAGTCCTGCAGACGACGCAGCTCATCGTGCAGCCAATTATCGACCTGCTCAATGCTCACGTGATTCTTTTGCGACAAACTCTCTAGGTGAGCGCGATCCTTGCGCAGCTCACGCTCCACATCCTCATAGTTCAAGTCCTGCTGGTGCTTCAATAGCAACTCAATCAGACGTTCCTGTTCTTCAATCTGCCATTTGGCCAATTTCTCGACCTTGGCATTACCCGTGGTCTTCAGGTTGATCAGCTGTTGGCGCAACCATTGCTCAATCTCCTCCACATTCACCGAATATTGATTGCCCAGCTGTCGCAGACGCTCACGCTCCTTCTGCAATTCCATTTCAAATTCCACATAGCTGATGTGAGTTTGCTCTTTGAGCAAATTCTGCAGACGTTCCAATTCCGTCACTTGCCACGCGCTAAGCGATCTCAGCGATGTCTCTGTGTTTCCTCTCAAACGTTTCAGCTCCGATATCATCCATTCCTCAATCTGTTCCACATTCAGACGATACTGATCCGCGAGCTGATTAAGATGTGCACGATCGGCCAGCAATTTCTGCTCAAACTCGGCCGTGGACAATCCATTCTTATATTCGGCAATCAACGACTTGATATAATCGCGCTCAACCAATTGCCACGTCTGCAGTTTCTCAATTTCAAATTGTCCCTTCTTCTGCAGATCGTCAATGACTTGCTGAATATATTTCTCGATTTCCATAACACTCACATGATGTTGCTCAGCTAGGCTGAAGAGGAAATTACGATCGTTTTGTACCTGAAAATTGGGAAAGAAAATGTTATTGAAAATATGATCTAATCGTTCATTCACAGCTATAATTATATTTAAGGAACAAATATTTCCGCCCCAAAAAATTTAAATTCTTAGCTCAAAAATAGCACGGCATTACGAATTCCTGGCATTTGGAGTTTTAGGTATTTTTAGTTTGATAATTAAAAATATATTTTTTTAGTTTAAAAATAGCAGCAAAAATGTATGTATAAATAGATTGCAATTAAAATAATTGGTAAATCGTGTCAATGTAGAGATTTAGGTTAAATTTTTGACATTAAATATTATAAATTAATAATTATGAAATGAAAATCTATAATTTTTTATTTTTTATTAAAAAATATAAATAATAAATTATATTGAAATTTATAATAAAATTGATTACCAAAAATACTATTCTAATTTCATATGCCAAAGTCTTTGACTTTCCTCTCTCTATCAGTTATAATTCATTTCAGTTTAATATATAAAAATTTAACAAACAAAAAAAAAAATAATAATAATAATAATAATAAAAAATTAGATTAACTAATAAAAATAAATTAAATTAATGAATAATTGAATACTTGTCTAATGATTAAAATTTAAAAAGAAATAAACAATTGTATAAAAAATGTTTAAAAGCATTATTTAAATGATCTAACTAACTATATACACAACTGCCTAGCATTTAAAACATAAACAAGTATCGTCGACTCACCTTGGTTACGAACTGTTCCATGGTTATGTTGGACTGTGACTGTAAGAGCGATAGAATGCGCTGATGTTCGGCCTGCTGCCAGGCTGTCAGCTGCTCAATGTTGAGCTTACCCTGCTGCTTGAGACGTTCGATCTCAGACTGTACCCAGCGTTCGATCTCCTCGACTGAGGTGTGATACTGGAAGGCCATGGTTTGCATATGCTCACGATCTTTGCGCAACTCGGCTTGCAGATCTTCGGCGCTCCATTGTTTGTTCTGTTTGAGCAGTGTTTCCAAGCGCTCACGTTCGGCCAGCTGCCACGAGGTGAGATTATCGATTTGAAGCTTGCCTTCGTCACGCATGCGTGCCAGCTCTTGTTTCATCCAGTTCTCAATCTCCTCCACCTGCACACTGTACTGAGTCGCAAGTTTCTCTAACAGCTCACGATCCTGACGCAAACGTGCCTCCAGTTGCTCGGTGGACTTGTATTGCTGTTGAGCGAGATTCTTTAGATGAAGTCGCTCCACCTCCTGCCAATTGGTTAGCTTCTCGCTGGGCTTGAGCAGACCCATGCCAATGAAACGCTGCTCCTCCTTCTTCACAAACTGTTCGATTTCCTCGATCTGCACGTTGTGCTGCATGGCCAGACTTTGGAGACGTGCCCGATCCTCGAGCAGCCACTTATGGAACTCCTCAACTGTATAGTCACGCTCCTGCACCATATTCGTCAAATTGCCACGCCATTCCAGCTGCCAGTTCTTCAAGCGCTGCATCTCGATGAGGCCTTCACTTTGCAGTTTCTGAATTTGCTGTTTGATCCACTGCTCGATCTCCTCGACGCGCACCTGGTTCTGTTGGGCCAGGCTATACAAATGGGTCTGATCCTTGCCAATCTTCATCTCCAGCTCCTCAATGGACAAGTCGTTCTTGTTGATCAGATCCAACAAGCGCTGACGTTCAATCTTTTGCCAATTATTCAGCTGCGTCTCCATATGCAATTGTCCCTCACGCTGCAGACGCTCGCCCTCGGACTGAATCCATTGCTCAATCTCAGAGACTTGCACATTGTAGGTCTTCGATAGATCGTTGAGACGAGCACGATCAGCCAATAACTTGCGTTCGAATTCATCAATAGAATATTTATTTTGCTGCACAAGCTTGGCGATTTGCTGACGCTCAGCCACCTGCCAATCCTTCAGGGCCTCGGCCTTGATCAGACCCTCGCCTTGCAGGCGCAACAGCTCCTTCTTCAGCCAATCCTGAATATCCTCCACACGTACCTGATACGTATTGGCCAAATCAAAGAAGTGCGACTGATCATTCTTGATCTTTGCCTCCAGCTGCTCCACAGTCAACGAGTTGTGCTGCACCAAAGCCTGAAGTCTCTCGCGTTCACGCTGTTGCCACGATGCCAATTGCTCTTCGACCTCCTTGAGCAGACCCTCAGATTGGAATTTCTTCAATTCGCTCTTGATCCATGATTCAATCTCCTCCACGCGCACCTTGTATGTGCGTGCAAATTGCTCCAAACGCGCACGATCATTAATAATGGAGTTCTGGAACTCCTCAATCGTCAACTGATTCTGGCCAATGATGTTGCGCAGCTGTGCACTAACACCGATCTGCCAATCCTTGATATGACTCTCCAACTGCTGCTGGCCAACCAATTGAAGTCGCTGCAGCTCCTCACGTTGCCACTTCTCCAGCTCATCGACACCCACACGATATTTGGCTGCCAAATTCTGAACATAGCTGCTATCTTGAGCCATTTGCTGTCTCAATTCACTCAGGCTGCCACGATGCTGTTTCAGCATCTCCTCCAGGCGAGCACGCTCAGAGCTCTGCCATGCACTCAATCTGGTTACCTGTTCGTTTTGCTCCTTGATGAGATCACCAATGCGTGCAACCTCACCGCGCAGCCACTGTGTCTGACTCTGCATGTCGCCCTGATACTTGATCGAGAGATCTTTGAGTCGCTGCTGATCGGTCAGTATGGAGCTCTGAAGTTTGGCAATCGTAGCATTATGCTGACGTATCAGCTCATTGAGACGCTCCTGCTCTTGAGCATTGTTGGCAATTAGAGAATCGGAATCATGTATAGGGATTTGGTTTGGTATCTGAGGAAATTGTGGACTGAGCGATTCATTGACCTTGTTGAAGTAGACATAGAGACGCTGCAATTCCTGACGCTGCCATTGGAGCAGTTGCTCATATGAGATGCCATTCTTCTGGGCCACCTGACGCAGTTTGGCGCTGTTCTCTCGTTGCCAGCGATCAAAGTCCTGGGACGTGTAGCTATTCTGATGTATTAGCCAATCGAGACGACCACGCTCCTGTTGCTGCCAGGCAGTGGCATCCTGCACCTGTGCCTGATACTGGGCCAGCAGTGCCTGATAACGCGACAGTTCACGGCGATGGAACTCCAATAGAATGGGCAACGTTATATGATAACGTAGCGCCACAGCCAACAAACGATCCTCATGCTGATGCTGCCAATCCTCTAGACGTTGTGGTGTCGTTAGATACCAAAAGAAATGTTCACGCTCTTCGCGCTTCCATTGGTCATCGCGCGGCACCGACGATTGGCCAAAGGGACGACTATTATCATAGACCAGCTGACCGTTCTCCCAGCGTTGATGAGCCTCCGAACCGTCCACAGAGCTAGTGCCATCGGGATGCGTTGTAATGGTCTTATTGAAACGCCTGACTGTCACCGTTGATCTCGCACCGGGTGCACTGGGCTGGCCAAACGAGGGCATTGCCGTTATTTGGCTATATGTCGGCAAAGGTCGGCTATTATCAATGCTAACCACCGATCTATAATCCACCACACTTGGTTCAATTCGATGTGCAATCCAGTCCTGCAACGACGCCGATGATTGCCGATTCAGTGTTGTGGCTCTGCTAGAGGACGGCATTGTAATCGGATTCTGTGGGTAATAACCATGAGTCAACTGAGAATTTGCATTGCCGCCATAGCTGTTCGATATTTTGGTAGCCTCTGTGCAGTTGCGATGCACCAAATAGGTCTTGCCATCTATTACCTTCACCTCAGCTGGATATTCATAGTTTTTCACCTCATCGAAGCCGCTCAAATCGACGGGCTTGAATGGATCCAACTCAACAATTTGCTGTGTGCTGCCAGTGGCATAATTCTCTAGCACCTCAGCTGCTTTACTATCGAAAAATGCTGGCTGCACAATATTATTATAGCTGAGAAGACCCTGGCGCATATCATTCACCAGTTTCTGACTAATCTGCAAACAGAGAGCATCCAATTCGCTGGCGCTCTTGCCACTCAGCTGTTGAATATTGGCTGCAAGAAACAGAAATACATAATTTGTTTAGTAAATTTGTTATATTACAAATAATAATAGTAAAATTATATTCCTTACGACTTTATCTTTAACCAAACTCTCACGCATTTACCTCCCTTCTTCGATTTTTTCTAACTTGTACTTCTAGCCAATTTATTGAGTTCAACTGTAAAAACTTAGTATAGGGTCAGTTCCATTTGACGATTACGTCTTCTGATAGAGAATTGTACCAGATTAAAGCATCACATGGTGTCACGGCCAATAATGATGTCACTTTTTATTTCAGACTCGCATATAAAAATAATCTTCAACAAAAAAATGTTGTCAATTGAATATAGAATATATATACTCTGGTTATTTCCAGCAATTAATTATGCTTTCTCTTAGTATTGATACCTCTATCACTAAGTAGACCGATTAAGGTATTATTTTGACTACACTATGAATTGGGCGCAGTGAACAAACCAAATGAACGATGACCCTTTCGCTATTATCAAAATTTCACAATTATATATATATATGTCTATTGAAATGTTTAGTAGATTAGAGTAATCACGCCTTGTTTTATGGTGTCCGGTAATAAAAATACAATAATTTCAATTTAAGTAATTTATGTTTACTCTCTAGACTATGAATCAATGAACTTCTCAGCAGCATATTAAATGCATCCTTAGATTATATATGTATATTTATATAAAAAGAAAAAATAAAACGTCATTTCCGATGACTATTAAAATATTTTAGATTATTTTGCCGTTCTAAAACAAATAAATAAATAAATAAATAAATAAATATTTTATATATTTACAAATTACCAATTACACTTCTGTTTGAAAACTAATTCAAGCATATTTCAAATATCAACACATATGCAATTACATATGTATTCATTTAACCCCATTTAAATATAATCTGATAATAGAATACAAATATGTTTTGCTTTTGAGTAAACGCAGTAATAATATTACCGCGAGGCAATACCAACAGCATAATACTTGTTCGAAGGCATTTAAATATAGTAATTCTTAGGCGGAAATCTACTGTAAGTTAACTATACAATTTTGTGGAGCTCTAGCGTCTCTTATCCCATTTTCCCATAAATATATAATTTTTTATAAAATCAATAGAAAAGAATCATAGAAACAGTCGTTTATTTTCGAGCTTCTCTCTATATAACTGTACAACATTTAGAATAGAGGAGCGCAGCTGCACTAAGCTCTCCTAAACTATCAGTATTTAGATATTTTTTTTTTTTTTTATTAAATTCTATTTTATACTAATTATCATTTTTAAATTTAGATATCGCCCAAACATCAATAGCATTCAAAATATAAAATATAAATATACAAAGCATCATGTATTCAGATTTGATTTTTCATACCCTAACGGTCCTGTACATACGTAATTTTCGGCAAAAATTTTAACGCAAACTTATCTTATTTGATTGATATGGTTCTTAAATTCTGAAGGATAAAGTTATATAATACTTTAGTAGCTACTATAATACTATAAATACTGTAAATACTTGATACCAAGAGTATATATTTAAAATTGTTGATCTTTGACACTTTAAACAATAGTATTTCTATTATATATAGCGTAGTATAATAGAAATAGTATTTCTGTTATATATATTGTATTATAATAGAAATACTTTTGTTTAACGTGCTAGAGATTTGGAATATATAATAATGTTAACATGTATTTCTAGTATTCTCAATTTGCCTTACCCCCACCGGACCTATCTGCTAAATTCTTACACTTTATAAGCGAGAACGAGGGAAGTATAAAAAGATAGTTATTATGCAAAACTAATATACCCTTGCAAATGGCGTCTAAATAGAGGCATATGAGTATTAGAAGGCTAGCAAAAAACATCTAAAAATTTAGCTGATTTAAGAGCCCTTTTTAAAGCTTCTACAAATTTTCTAATATTTTCAAAAACTTATCCGTAATTTTATTTATTTATATTTACATAATTGTTGAGTCCCAATAAATTATCCGAATTTGAGTTAAATTGGCTATAGAGTCAATCTTATCCATAACTAACGAACTAGATGAAACCCTAACATATTTATCAAGCTACTCACCACTCCAAGGCAATGAATGCCCCATGATGTTGCTGCTGCCCGTGGACATGGCATTATATTCCTGGGTTAGTCGATTGGCGAATTCGCGCACCTCATTCAGATGATTGTAGGCCCAGCTATTGAGCTGCGCTTGACCCCTGGACTGGCCGCCGCCGCCGCCGCCATATGATGAAGAGGAACTGCTGCTATAGCTCGATCTGAAGCTGTTGTAGCCCTGGCAGCTGGCCAGAGCCAAGAGCAACGCACACACGCCCAGAGCTCGCATGCTGGGCTAACTAGAACGGAGTTCAGAAGACAAAAAAAAAAAAACTATGTCATTCATAAATATTAAATGTGTTACAAATAATTACATATATATTAAGTACATATTATGTAGCTACAAAAAATTGAACAGAAAAATTGAAATGTTTTTTGTTTTTGTTTTCGGTTGATAACCGCATGGCGCACGAATCTAGTTCACTCAGGGATTATCAAATAACTGAGGATCACTAAAGGTTAGCCAGCCGATAATGTTCATGTTAGCACATCAACATTTTTTCAATTTCTTTCAGTTTTTTCGTGGAAGCAACTCGCTGTTGTCTTTTGACTAATTCACATGTTTTTTTAAATAAATTTTAAATTTTTATATATATATATTTTTTTTTTTAAGTTGAGCAGCTTCTTTCATCCGGTTGATAAGTCTTTAATGTGTACGTGTTAATTTTTGTTATTTTATGCAAGAATTCATTTCATTTCATTTTAAAATTGATATATGTAGACATGGCATCATTTACACAATATTGATTTATATATGCTCTATTTGTCGATTTATTCTGAGATCATAAATCAACAGCGTTTTCGATGCATAAACAATGTTCCATTTGTGTCACATATGCTCGTATGTCTATTACGAACAATCATTTTATTTTATTTCTGGAACAACTTATTTTGGGGGCTAACGCAGGTAATGCAGTCAGAGTGCAGGCGGTGGCTATTTTCGGATGCAGTAAGATATATGCATACACAAATATATATATATATATATATACACTAATAATACTGCAATCTGAATATATATATATATATATATATATATATATATATATATATATATATATATATATATATATTTTATTTTATTTATTTTTATTTTTTTTATTGTACTCACTCTCACTTAGAATTCACACTGCGAGCGTTCAAATTTGCGCTCTGTATTATTAACTAAGAAAACTGATTAGAATTGACAGGATGCGCACATGAGACACAGTGTTTGTGATTCACTTTCACTATAGCCGCTTGTACCGTTAGTTAATCCACCGATCTCGAAGACAAAATGTTGCGCTACGTTGCGCTGCCGAACAGCAACTGACAGCCGAGCGCATAGTGTAAAGCTTTTATTTGAAAATGTTTGTGACAGTTGAAGAGAGAGGGAGAGAGATGGAGAGCAAGAGAGTGAGTGAGAGAGAGAGAGAGAGAGAGGGGGGGTTGCTCTTAAAGAGCTGTCTGTCTGTTATCAATTGACTGAATTTTTTATTTTCATTAAGAAACATAACAAAACATTTGAAAATCTACTAAATATAAAACTCAAATCATTTCGGACGTCACAGTTCAAGAAACCTGTATTGGGATCTTCTAATGAGGTCATTTGTGACTCACAAGCCGGTAAGTAGCTCTGAGCGATTTGATTTTGTTTACACCCAATAATGACAATAGATCAAATATACAATGAATGTATTTGCAAATGCATATAAGTACATGATCTCATATAAGCTACTGGCTTGCTCAGAGCGCATCTGTTACACGACAGCGACATACCACAGAATGTTCCAAGTGATGGATGATCTAAGGAGGCGCGACATTTGAGTGGGTGGCTCAAGTGTTTAAAAGTGATTCAAAACAATTAAGAAGAAAATATTTATTTGCATAAAGAGATATATTTACATATATATGCAAATGCAAAGATTTTTTAGTGACCTTGCCAAAGATTAACCAAAAATTTTGTCATTTCCATTGAATTGGCTAAAACGAAAAAAAAAAAAACAACCGCAAGGGAAAAACCATTTAGGTATATATTTCACATCCTAGTTGATATTGATATTTAATTTGAATTTAGAACGAGTTCTACATATAGGAAACCACAAAACAATTAGCTCGAAAATCCACAAGACATATATTTATTATTACGCTTTGTGACACAAAAAAACATAGATCAAATAAAAATTCGTTTTTGACAAACTGCAAAGCAATTGAATGCAAAAATCGCTATTAATAAAAAATTCAATTCAATTCAAAATGTGACAATAAATAAATAAATTAGTCATAAAATTTGATAATTCTACGAATTTAATACGTTAAATTACAATATTGAATTGACATTAAAATTCGTTTAAATTGTCCGTTTATCCGGTTTTAAATTCGCGCAATTTTTCAACGATGACTAATCTAAGATCTATTAGCGCCATCTAGCGCCACGTAGCGCATTTAATTGAAACGCAGCTTTAGCAGAAGGTAAAACCAGGGCTGCATAAGCAAAAAAATGCGCGTTAGCGATGAGCATACAATTTATTCATTTATGAAACCAAATGAACAAATAAATTTATACATTTTGTATATTAATGATGTTCAAAATATTTATAAAATAGGCAAAATTGTAATTTTTCTTAATATATGTAATTTTTAATTTAGTTTAAATGTTATCAAACAAATAATTAGTTTATGAAAATGTATTAGATAATTTATACATATACATATATTTTTATGAGACAAAACTAAAAATTGAATATAGTAAACAAACAAAATATAACAATCATTAAACATAACTACGAAATACGCCAAAGTACAATAATATAAAATAATATAAAATATTATTTTTATTTATATATATTTATATTAAACATTTTCCCAACCTAAGCTAAGCAAACATTTGTTTAAATTTCTTTGTGAAATAGATAATATTTTTAATTACAATTTGAATTTACTGACTTAGCTCATTGCTACACCAAGTTCATCGACACGTTCAATATTCATCGCACACACTGCCATCACTAGGTAATGGGCTAGTATCTATGAAATACGTGGTTGATTTGTTTGCAAAACGCCCACGAACAGGCCTACAATGTATCAGCTGGACAGCGTGTTCAAAACTACAGTGAAACAGAAACGGGCCAAGAACTAACGCCGAGGCCCCAGCAAGATAATGGTTAGTAACGTGGCATGTGAGATACATATGTTTAAATGTGAATGAAATAAACTTTCGTTGCCCTAGGCAATGGCAACAGACAAATCGACGGAAGAGGAGGAGCAGCAACCAAGACAACAACAACTGCAGCAACAGTATCAGCCACATCAACATAGAACGACGCTCCAATCAACATATCGCTTTGCCCTATTCTTCATTTCGGGCTGCTTGGCTGCATTTGCCTTCCATTCGCTGACATCGTCATCGGGCTCTCTGCTGGGCTGGAGACTGCGACTGCATCATTTGCCAACGGCTCACTATTTGCAGACGAGAGATGAGTTCGCCGTTTACTCGGTGGATGAGCTCAAGGCCTTCAAAGAGTTCTACGATAAGAGCGTGAGTGATAGTGTCGGAGCTAGCTATTCGGAGGCGGAAGAGACGAACATCAAGGAGGCAATGGGTGCATTGCGTCTCGCTCAGGAGATGTATATGACGGGCAAGGATGATAAGGCAGCGCGTCTCTTTGAACATGCACTTGCCTTGGCGCCCAAACATCCGGAGGTGCTGTTACGCTACGGCGAATTTCTCGAACATAATCAACGGAATATTGTGCTGGCAGATCAGTATTACTTCCAGGCGCTCAGCATTAGTCCCAGTAATACTGAGGCGCTGGCCAATCGCCAGCGTACAGCGGATGTGGTACAGACACTGGATGAACGTCGTCTGAGCTCGCTGGATGAGAAACGGGATGCTCTGTCGGCCATACACGAGGCGAACTCTGCTCTCAGGCGTGCCAAAAAAGAGGCTTACTTCCAGCACATATATCATTCCGTTGGCATTGAGGGCAATACAATGACGCTGGCACAGACTCGATCCGTGCTGGAGACTCGCATGGCCGTCGATGGCAAATCCATTGATGAGCACAACGAAATTCTGGGCATGGACTTGGCCATGAAGTATATCAATGCAAGCCTAGTGCAAAAGTAAGTCCTAATATGCCTGGAATAATTCCTATGAATCGTTGAACTTCATCATGTTCCATTGCAGATTATATATAACACTCAAAGATATTTTGGAGCTGCATCGCCGCGTTCTAGGTCATGTAGATCCCATTGAGGGTGGCGAGTTTCGTCGCAATCAGGTCTATGTGGGAGGTCATGTGCCGCCTGGTCCTGGAGATTTGGCTATATTAATGCAACGCTTCGAGCATTGGCTCAACTCGGAGCACAGCAATTCGCTGCATCCGGTCAAGTGAGTGACTGATCTCAAGCCTAAGCAGCTTCCAAAATTAACTTTTCCATTTCCCGCACAGCTATGCAGCGCTGGCCCATTACAAACTGGTGCACATTCATCCGTTTGTGGACGGGAACGGGCGCACCTCACGTCTCCTGATGAATACGTTGCTCATGCGCGCCGGCTATCCCCCGGTAATTATACCCAAACAGCAACGTAGCCAGTACTATCATTTCCTGAAACTGGCCAATGAGGGCGATATACGGCCCTTTGTCCGTTTCATTGCCGATTGCACGGAAAAGACGTTGGATTTGTATTTGTGGGCTACCAGCGATCTGCCACAGCAAATTCCGATGCTCATTCAGACAGAGAGCGATGGCAATGTATTGGCTCAACTGCAACCGCACAATTCTCTGCATACCAGTTCACCGGAACTATATGAAAGTAGTTCTGGTTCAGGTGCCGGTTCGGGGCAAAATGGAATGCCCTGACCCCAGCACTCAGTGCTAAAACTAATCAAATGGCTGCTCAAAACATTTAGTAAATTATATGTTGTATTTTGTATGTATTTAGCATAAAATTTGTGTATATTTGTAATATGTATAACAACAACAACAAAGCCGTTTGTCAGACTGTGATCATATTTAAGCTAAAAGATCTAACCAAAAAAATATATATCAACAAAATGCTTTATAGATAGCATAATTAAAACGATTGCACAAAAGCAAAAATGCAGAAATTAGAAAATATATACATACATATGTAAGTAAAACAAGTTTTAAATTTCTTTTCAAATGTTAAGCTGGAAGCTTATTTAAGTGCGAGCATTCATATGTATATACATATCTATGTGTATATACATATCTAGAATTTTACTCACTTCCAGTAAGATGTAATAAATATGTATGTATGTATGTACGTTTGTGTGTGCTCACAACTGAGCAAACTTCCAGTAGAATGTATTAGATATTTATGTGTGTATGTTTGCGTGTGCTCGCTCACAACTGAGCATACTTCCAGCAGAATGTATATATATGTATGCATGTATGCATGAACAGACTTCAACTGCAATAGATATCCATGCATGTGTGTACGCCTGTGTGTATGCATGCATAGAAATACCAAAGTATTGTCAAGACAAGCAGACAGGACGAACATTCCAGAATAGTTTTCACAAAATGAATGCATTAAAATACAAATATAATTTAAGTTTGTATATAAAATTATAAATTTTAAATATAAGATATTTATAATATATAATTTGTAAATAACATTTATTGCATTTAACTGTATATTAGAATAAGTTTGTTTATAATGTGTTTTTTTTTTTACTATAAATACATATATATTCAAATTTTAATACCTGAGCTTACCTTTCCAGTGCATATCCATCTACATACATATGTATGTATGTATGTACATATATTTATTTAAGTGAGATTATGAATTATAAATATACATATTTATACACTTTTATTTATTTGTATGTAAATAACACAATGTTCTTTACTAATAAACATATTCACACAGCTTACTTTTATATTCTTCGTCATATCACTCCTTATTCATTTTAATAAGCGACGCACGCACATTCACACTTGCACTTGTAAATAGAACTGAAATTGAGCCGCGCGAATGGCGTCTTATTTTCTGTCATGCTTCTTCCGTTTCTGCAACAAAAACAACAACAACATGCATGCGTGTCAAAAAGAATGGCGAAAAGGAATAGACAGAAAATCACCATTTTTTTCGCATTACACCGAATAAGAAACAAGTAAATGGAATGGAAAGCAATAACAAATTTGAGCTCTTTACGTTTGACTTCTTTCTTCTATTATTTTGATTGACATTGAGAGGCATTATTTATGTTAAGTCGCGGGGATGTACATGGCTAGCATTACAGGTATTTTTGTACGTACATACATACATATGTATGTATTAAAATAAATATATGTATGTATGTATGTATGTTTGTTTGTATTTTTACTAGACTCGGCGAGTCATCGGGTTGTTGAGCAATTTAACATGCTTGATAATGAATGAATAGGTAGATTTGGCAATACGAGGGCTTTGCGAATAATTTACTAAAAGATTTTTATTATAAAAGAGAATTATGTAGAACCATATTTATAAAAATAAAAAATATAAAAAATACATTAACAACCAGAAGTAAATTTGATTACATTATATTCTTAGTTCGTTTTGCATATAGGAAGATAGTGTTAATAATTTCGGATATTAAAAAGAGAACTTGAAAAAATTACATATATATATTTTTTATTGTTTTTACAAATAATACAAAAATAACAATTACAACAAAATCATATTTTTATTACGTTATGTTCTTAGCAAAATTAGATACATAAGAGTGTGATCTGTGATCAGCACTATTGCACATACATTTCTTTTTTTTTTTTTAATACATATCACGCGTGAATAAAAAGCTATATGTGCTTTATATAAGGTTTACAGTACAAGGCTTTACAGTACAAGTTTTTGATATTTTGGAAAACAAATTAATAACAATAAAGGCACTCAATTAGGACTTAATAAACTATTAAGAGAATAAAATAATAAGAATTCTTTCTAGATTTTTTACAACTTGGCGCGCTCTAGATAATTCTTATATGTGACATCACGCCACCAATACGGACGTTCATAGACACCGGGCGTGGAGACAATGGTGCGTTGCAAATGGTGATACACCTGTGAAGTGGATAAAAAAAAAAATATATATATATATGAAAAGAGAAATTTCGAGAAATATTTTACACGAACTTACATTGCCATCGCTCATGCCCAGTGGAGAGTTCAGAATAAAATCTGTGGGCGCAATTGCATCGACCAAAGCAATAGCTTCGTTCTTTAGCACCGACAGCAGACCCAAGATGCCCTGCTGATAGAGCTCAATTTGTGAGCTCTTAACGAAATAGCCACCTTGATAGAAGAGCGCTGAGTATTTGGTAATCAAATTGGCGCCATAGAAGGAAAGAACCTTCAAGAGCACCTGCTGCTCGGCCGAGGCAGGCAGATTGGTTACAAACTTGTAAAAGATATAGTAAGTGGTGCGCTATATGGAAGAGATAAGGATTATAATACAATAAGCTCTCAGGTAAACCATTCTATTTGTAGTGAAACCCACCTCTGCATAGATAATGGAAAGTTTTTGTGCAGCAAACACTTGAATATTGTTGCGTGTCTCGAAGGCATCCTTGCCAGCGGATTGCAGCTGCTCGAAGCGCTTAACCGCAGCATCCAGTTGCCAAGCGGTCAACCAGTTAAGAGCCTTCAGCAGATCTGTAAAGTAAAGAATATGTTTAATATATACATATATTTCAACAATTCTTATTCAATCAATTACTATGCACATCCAGCGCTTGGCCAGCGTTCTGCTCCTGTCCCCGAGTCTGCAATATCACATTCATATCCTTCAGAAACTCGACCGTCTCCAATGGCGAGGCATCCACAAAGTTGGCATTGTTGCGACGCAAGCTGATTAGCCAATTGGATGCCTGCTGAATGAGCGTATTATTTTCCCCCTCATACGTGCAATTGGCATCATTATCGTTTCTCAGATCACCCAAGCCGGATGCACGCAAATAGCCATGTCCACCACAGGCTTCACGACACTCCTGAATACCGTCACGAGCTGCCCAGGTTGCATAAGGCTTCAGTGCGGACGAGATGGCATGGATTTCCATGCCCTCCTTAGACGTATCCTCGCCCATCATGCCACGCATCATCATATCCATGTTCTTCTTGCCAATCCACAGTGAAACCACACGCAAGGCGATTACCGCCGTCAGATGTGGCATCAGACGATATTGTTGCGATTGATACTCAATCACGGGCCACTCCACGTTGCTATCGGCGGGTCCGAATTGCCGACGACTTGCCGAGTAACGTGTAGCAATGCACACAGCCTTGCTCAGAGCTACATAAGTGATTGCAGTTATATTAACACGACCCGTGGAAAGAGCGCCCAGCGAGGCACCCAGACGCTTGCGCTGATCCTTGATGGGACTGTTATAATTGCCCTGCTCATCAATGTCGCCCGTCTTCGACAGCAAATTGGCCTTCGGTATGCGATACTGATTGAACATAACAAAGCTATAAGATAAAGGAAATTAAATTATTTATATTTGTCTTCATTACTTTGATTCCTTATCTAGTTACCCATTGTCAATGCCATTGAGTCCAATTTTCTCGCCCAGATCGCCAACTGTGACGCCTGGCAGGGGCAACAGTGTACGCTCATCGCGAATGGGCACCAGGAATGCATTCAAACCCTGATGTTTATCATCGGGCACATACAGCTGTGCATAGACAATGGCATGGGTGCAGGTTTTGCCAAGATTACCAACCCAGCACTTGGCTGCCTCAAAGTCCGGCGTGTGTATGACAAATTCCTGTGACTTAACATCATAAGTGGCGCGTGTGCGCATGCCTATAGATTGTTAAACAAAAGCAAATAACTGTTAAATAATTTTATATAAATATAAAATATTCAAATACCATTTGCATTCGTGCCATGCGAGATCTCCGTCAGTGCATAGGCGCCCAAAATGCGATCATCGGCTATCTTGGCTATATATTTGCCCAGACGTCCGGTGCCATTCGTTACCAGAGTACTGGGAAACATGCCATTGGAGAGCGAGAACTTGACCGAGAAGCTAAAATCGTAGCTGAATATGGCCTGGCCAAAGGCCAACATCAAATGCGGCGTATTCAGGTACTAGAAAGACGTTTATAGGTAATTTAATTAAAGCCATAGTTAATTATTAAATTTCCCCACCTCATTGACATCGAAGAACTTTTGTTCCCACAGCAAATGATGACGCTTGTTGGCCAACTCTCTGGTGCGCTCCAAATTGGGCGCTTCCGGTTCACGCTGGAAGTCTGGGTGTTTCTCCATCCATTGCCATATTTTGTGCTATTATTATTATTTTTAAAGTTAATTGGAGATTAGTAAAGCTAACAATTCGACCTCACCCAAACATTTCGCTCAAGTGCTCAGCTTATCGAACACTCTTCGATAAGAATTTAGATAACGCAAATACTGGGAATAATACGATTTGATTGAATGACATTGGTATTTGTATATGCATTGTATATTATTCATGATTTTTTATACTTTTTAGCTTTTGCTAAATGGAGGTCAAAGTCTATGGTATTTCCATTGTGCAAAAATAAAATTATAAACGAGTTTGAACTTGTTCATAGGGGAGATTTTTTAAGAACTTTTCCTAAAACTAAACACTTTGCAAAGTACTTAAAAAATGTATAATTACTATATAAAATAGTTGTAAGCCAATTTCAAATTTGTTAAGAAATATTAATATTAAAATGAATTCTACAATTTTTAAAAACTTAAAATAAAAATGTTAACAATATTATAGCACGACTACAAAAAAAAAATTTTTTTAAATAAAATAAAAAATAAATACATTATTTGGCTTTAAAAAATCAATTATACACAACACTTAATGAAGTCCTTATCACATGTATCATAAATGTAATAATCCATAAAACTGCACTTTGAACCACAAGTAATTAGAAATGTGTAATAATTCTAGTCCAATTGGACTGATAATGTAAATAAAATGTTGCAAACTTCTTGAAGCAATGGGACATGTCATCAACAAAGCTATCTACATATGTATGTAAACACCACTTCAAATAAGACATTATTTCAACTTAACTGATTTAATGAAAAGTGAACATTGAACTTTGCACACCGAATCAACTTTATGTGCAGTTCATTGAATATTACAATTATTTACGGCGATAAAAATTAAGTTTTCATATAACATTTCACTTTACCTTTAGACGTATGTGGTCTTCGCCCTCGAGCAGCACATTCAAGCGTTTGTAGCAGAAGCTCGCCTTGGCACGATACTCCTGAAGCGGACCGCTGCGAAAGCTGGGGAAGATCTTCTTGTCCTCGTAGATGTTGGCTGGAGCAACATTCTCCCTCTCGCTGAAAGAATCCACCAGGGATTTGAGTAAGTCGTTCAAGTTATTTGCGGGCACAACTTCTTCACTTTGTTCAGCGACCATTGCGCAGGCAACAACAACTGAGCAGTAAATTTACAGTTGCAATTACTTGTACTCACTTGGTAATTTTAGGTACAACCATGTCTCTCTCTTTCTAACTCTCTGGCTCTACAGCTGCTCGGCAATGTTTGACGTGCTAACGGTCAGCGATACACTTTAACTGATTTAAAACTTTATAAACCTACGCTATTTAGAATAGTTTGTAGCGGCTGCTTAGCCGCTGTTATTTTAGTTTTCTTGTTTTTTACGATCATTAAGCCGAATACTCAATTGGACCCCGTTGGCGACGAAGAGTTGTTATTAACGTCGAGTGGGGAGAGCTAAGCACTGAACCGTTACTGATAAGCGCTCTGATAAGACATTTGTGCTGACCAATTTTTTACACATTTATATATAAATAAAGAGGTAGTCGTGCTTATTGACATTAAGCAATTTTTTGCCGTATATAAATAACAATAAGGCAATAGCAACAGCTGTTTCTGCGTGCCAGTGTTGCATAGCGCAAAATTAATATGACCCGCTGGTCACACTGAACACGCGCGTAATTGCCGAATTGGCGCGAGATTTTTATAATTCGAAAATGCATTCCCAAGAATATTTGTTTAGTATTTAATTAAAAATAAATAAATCAATTTAGCTTGGCATTTATATGTACTTGCATTTTTATTTCAACTTACACAATTAGGTAACATGCACGGCTTTTGCTTGGCTATTTTAATAAAATTTTATATATAATATTTAATTTATTATTGATTATCATTATTTCATGCGCTTAACTTTAAATCTCTAAACACTAAGTTATTTCTTTTATTATTTATATTTTGCAGCATAAATTTCGTAGTCTACACGGAATTCGAATGATACTGTACTTATGATGAGTTTTTTTTTTCGATTTAAAACAATTTTCAACTCATTGCAGTAGGCTAAAAGTTTGGGTTTTCTGTTTTTATTTATTTCGCATTATAGACTTCGAATTAAACTAATTAGGTAACATGTAGTCATTGATTAGATATCTATAAATCTCATTATTTTCGTTCTAGCGTCAATGTTTCTGGCATTATTTCGTTACGTGTTGCATTGATATTCTTATAAAAAGCCATAAAAAAATTTGCTGCACTACAATTAATACGTTCATCTTTTTGTTTCTTTAGTAATATATGTACGTTGTATAAGCTGCTACAATATTGTTTGTTGCTAAAATGGACTAATTGACGCTCTCAAATGAATGTGAACATTGTGTGATATTTGAATTTCTCTGATACAACCGTCTAAATCTATGTAAAAGTCATGATTCACAATTTTCATATTTTGGCTTAACGTTCTAGAAAATATATATGTATAAATATTTATATAAGTATATATATAAATATATTAGTTGATTGATAGACATAATAGTAATATAATAATAATAATAATATAATATAATAAACACATAATTCAATCAAATTAAAAATAATAATAACAAATTGTGCTACACAGAAAAGAATTACATGAAATTACACACAAAAATCTCAAACTAAACAATTTGCTAAAAATTAAACTAAACGAGATTGCAAAAAAAAAAAAATAAAAATTACGCAGACCTTTCAAAAAAATATATCGGGCGTATCGAACAGATTCAGACTCTTCTCCATCAGAGTGCCTGACAGTAAATCCAATTCCACCTGCTCCTCACTTACGCCCCGGGCACCGGGCGACGATGTTGTGGCCTGCCCGTTGGGTTCATATCATCGACTCTGACAGGAGCTGGCGGCCGATGAGTTCGATGAGAAGGCCGACTGCAAGCTGGTCATTGAACCCTTGTAATTGACCGAGCTGAGCACTTCGTAGAATACATTCAGTTGAGCACCGGACGGGCTAAACCAGTGCATGAGATAGCTATCATTGTGATGCATCACATGAGAGCCCTGCACACTCTCCTTGTGCCGGCAGATAAGCGTTGGCTCCTCCCTGAAATAGTTGACGCCCTCCACAAAGTCCTGCAGATCAAAATATGAAACAGCCGAATCTAAGAATAAGATAAATAAAATGGATTATCTACAGATTTCACAATTTCTCCAATCGATTTACGCACCATGCTTCTCGGGCAGCTCTTCGGTGACGCGATACAGCGTAAAGTGCAAATCATTGCGCATCACATCAAAGTCCCAGGTGAGCACGCTCTTCGGATCCATATTGCGTATGAGCAGTTCGTATGTGAAGCCCGGCTTGAGCTCCACAGTCTTATAGAGATTCTTGTGATCGTGCTGATGAACAGCAGAGAGACGTTTGCCCTCGCTGGGAGGCTCCGCAATACCAGCTGAGGCGGCACGCGATGCAACAGGCGTCTCATCATCATGATCCTCCAGTGAGTTCATCTTGTACAGCGACTTGGGCACAAGGCCGCCTTCGTGTATCATTGTCTGGTGTATGCAAAATGAGGAACAAAATAATTAGTAAGATGTGTGTGAGAGATGCCTTTGTTTTCTTGGCAATACTTGTTCATTCAAGGTGTGTGTGTGTGTGTGTGTGTGTGTGTGTGTGTGTGTGTGTGTGTGTGTGTGTGTGTGTGTGTGTGTGTGAAGGACTACATGGACACAATAAAAATATTAAAAAACAAGAAATGATACGCTTTGGACTTGACATAGTTCAGACAGCGAAATAATTGTGAACAGAGAACTGACTTGACTTGGCACATACAAAACATACGACAAACTGTAATTAATAATGTGACTTGGCTTTTAGGAGATTTAGAGAAGCGGCTTACACAATCGCATTCAGCTAAATAACAATGCGTTAGATATTTTCTATTGACTTGTTCCACATGCGTTAAATGCGTCTATTTAGCGTCGAAACGGGGAAAGGAAATTTTTGGTTAAACAAAATTTACAAAAAAAATTAAATAAATCATAGATTATATATATATATATATATATATATATATATATATATATATATATATATATATATATATATATATATAGAAAAATATATATATACGAAAATAATTGTTAATCATTTTCATGTTTATGAAGTTTTTACACACAATTTTTTAATAATTATTTAATGGAAATTTACCTTGCAGGGCCCGCCTAGGAAATCGGGCACAATTTCCTCATCGATATATTGAGCGAGGCCGTCCTTCATGTGCTCGCAGTCGGGGCCATAGAATAAGAACTTGGAGCGTGTGTGTTCGTCTATGAAAAAATATATTTATATTTTAAAAATTAAAAAAAATGCTCTTCTTAGTTCATTGTCATCCTTCAACCCACCTATGAAAGCGCTAACAATTGTCCAGGCAATGGGAAAGACACGCGGCGCACGCACCACCAGAACACGTCCCATTGTCTCCGGATAGTTGCGCTCGACGGTTTCGGTGATGTAGAGCAGAGCCTTGATGCCGGGACGCCAGAGATGACGCATAGACAGGCCCTCCAAATCGACCAGCAGTGACCAGTTGAGCACAGGCTTATCCAAGCGCTCAGCCGATTCATTAATCTTCTGTATGCCCTCCTCGCAAATGTGCAAAGCCTGAAACAGAATAATGTATGAACATCTATCCATTGTGGACCATTTAGTTAAGCCAACTCACCAATCGCAGCAGTCCCTCCATGCCCAGGGACTTGAGCAAGCCCTTGACATCCATGTGACCCAGACGCAATATGTAAATGGGACGTCCGTCCTTGTCATGATGATGCCAACCGCCAGGAAAATGTTCAATGACCACAGCCGGCTTGCTATACTCTTCCAATAGGGCATCGATGCGATGCTCCGAGCGCCATTTCAAGGAATCACAGAGCATGGCATAGGCCTGACTAACATGCCAATCGCGTGCTGATAAGAAACGCAAGATGGTCTGATAACTGGGCATACGCTCCAGGCCATCGACACCATCGAGCATTTTTCTCAGCTCCAGCAGCTTGGACTCTTGCATCGGGGACAATTGGCCCAAATTGCGTGCAATGAAATCACCATCAAGCAAAATATCATGATGTTGATCTGCTGTCGGAGATTTGGGTGCATCCAGTGGCGGCACCCAACGATCTACATGCGTAACACCCTCCTCTTTCAGCTGATTGATGAAATACTCTATGATCTCCTTGCCCTTGAGCGTTGTCTGCGTATACTGTTTCATGCCCATCTTCTCCATTGAGTGCTCAAAGCCAAAGAAATTCTTTATATCCAATGTGGCCGTCTGATCGAAGCATGTCCATTCGCTATTGTCGGGATGCGAATAGTAGCGGCAACGCTCAAAGATCTCGATGCGTGATGAGAAGCTCTCGTTGACCGCCTCAATGCTAAGCGTACGATTTGTCATATCTAGATAATTATGTTGCAGAAAGAATACGAAATCCACGCCAATCAATTTCTTGAAGATATACGGCGCATCCACGGCCAGCTTGCAGCGGCGACTCGTGTTCCGCTTGGCGCCATTCTCCAGGCACTCGTCCTTAATGATTTCACAATCCAGCACAATGGGCATTTGGGGGCATGTGGGAAAGCGGCGCTCGTAGGCCTAAATAACAATGATAAATTGAGAAAAAAAATGTGTATGAAATTTGTTGTCTGTTGCCAAAAAAAAAAACAGGGCTTTTTGTCCTTGAACAGCGGCCAATTTGCAAATATGCAAATGAACATGAACTTGGCCTAGGGCCACACACACAGCCCGCTAAAATACTGATATAGATTTAAATACATATATTGATATATTTGTGCATATATAGTATATATGCTATACACATTTATATTCATATCACACAAGCCAAATATTGGCAATACATTTTGGCAAATTATAAAACAGCTGCCTGTTTATTTACCCATGCTTTATGGGGCTGCTAGGCTAAACGAAATTTCTGAATGCCTTACTTTAATATTATTATAAGGAAATTTCTTTAATTTATAAACTTGGAATTTTAATTTTTTTTTTTTTTTTTTTTTTTGTTAGAATTCTTATCTCTTTTTATAGTTTATATTTCAATATTTTTTTATAATTTCTAGAATTTCATTTAATTATTTATTAAATATAATTATTAATTATGTATATTATTTTTATAATTTTTATATTTTTTATATTTTAAAGAATTTGTTTATATTGTTAATTATTACTAGTTATTCAATTAATTTTCACAATTAATTGAGATGTTATATAGATTGAAAATTAATAATATTATTAATCATTATTTTTAATATAATTAATTTTCATAACAAATTGTAATGTTATATAGAGTGAAATTTGTTTATAGTTCATATTTATTAATTATAACTATGAATTATTTATATTATGTTTATATTTTTTATATTTTATATTTTATAGAATTTATTTATATTATTAATTATTATTTTTTATTTAATTGTTGTAACTGTAAATTGTTGTAATTAAAACTTGCATATGTGAAAATTACATTTTTAAATTTATAATTCATTTATCGAGCACAGAAAGTATTGAAGTATTGTATAGGCTAGCATGGACAGGAAGTCAAATATGATAAGAGAAATGCAATGCACTTAAGATATTTATACATTGCACTATGGGCGCAAATGCCGATTTAGCGGCATAAACTCCAAATTTAAAGATAGGGACTTGAAAATTTGCAAATATGCTTAGATTATTTTTTTAGAATTTTGGTTTTTCTTGTTTTGGAAATTTAAATTTTCGTGAAAAATCATATTTCAGTTGCCAGCCAGCTTTCCTTTTCATTCTTAAAGCGTTCAACATATCTGTTACTTTTAGCCAGCAGCTTTTTGACATGGGAAGCGATATTCTGTATATTCCTTTAAATTTCAATTTCAGAGCTCTTGGACAAATTTAGTTTATTAATTCTTTGGCACAACTAATTACAAGTGGCGCTAGCACTGTGTGTTTTTCCCAGCCACACTTCCAGCAAATTGCCACGGCGGACAGCGAATATTATGATTTTGCGCAAGTATGCGCAAAAGTTGTTAACTTATTTGAAATTAAAATATAATAACGCATATTTCCACATTTAAGCTTTACGTAATCCGCCGTAATCTTATTAGTTCTGCTCCACGAAACAGAACTATTTTCAGGTTAGGTTCGGTCAAAAATGTGATTTATTAAATCTGCTATATACAAAACAACACAACAACGAAAACAATTTTCCATTTTAATCTACATTCTACATACTTTGATTAACATTTTGCATCCTTAACACCACAGTTAGACGATATATTTCGTAAACAAAAAACAATTAAACATTGCACACGTGGTAAGCAATTTTTGGCAAACACAACTTAGCGTAGCATCAGCTGACTTTACCGGCCTGCCAAAAAGCCTGTGATGCACGAAAAAAATTTTTTTAAACAGTTTTATAATGGTTAGACATTTCTACAATGGAACTAAGAAAAAAAAGAAGAAAATATAACAAAATAATTTTGGACTTTATGCCGCTAAATTGGCATTTGCGCCCATAGTGCATTGTAAGCAAGAAGCTTATTGATTGTGGTATTGATTTATATATCTCAAATACAAGTGAACAAATATACAGTTATTCTTATCTTGCCAGCTTGAGTAGTTAAAGGTTTTGATTCATAGCCATGAATACTATATAAATATCTTAATATATAGTTTTTGGAATTAGCAAACCCTATTATAAGCAAGATATATGCATATAAAATGTTCGTCGATGTTTTGGGACATACAAATTTTATAATAGACATATGAAAATAAAGCAATATGTTTATTACATGTAGAAATAAGATATTTATTCAAAAGTAAGAGTCAGGCTAATTTATATAAATATTCATAAATTAAGCAATTTTAGGAAATGCTTTATTTTAAAATATATTACGACTTGTTTAATATTAATAACAAGTCAAAACTCAACCTAACGAACTGTTAAAAATATATTTTGTTTAAATTTTTTATTTTATTATCTGGAAATGGGAATCAAGGATAGATAACAGACAAAAAGAGACCTGACTAAAAAAACAGTCAAATATATTTCATAAATATTTAAATTAAATTTTAAGAAATTTGCAAACAAAAGAATTCAAACATTTGCGAAAAACATGAAACTGAAAAGAAATATTTTCAAATCTATGGCCATATATTATATAACTAAATTGGCTAATTTTAAAGAATTCCAATAATGTGAGGAACTTGAAAGGCAACGCAGAAAGCGTTCAATAGATACGAGCTAAACAAATTTATGTGCTTCGTGAAGCACATTATCTTGCACGAAAGCAGCGTGCATAAACAAATAAAACAAATTACTTTCAAACAAAGGCAAAGGCAGATATTTTATATACATATAAATATATATATAGAGCTAGATAAATCTATAAATCGTTTATTATTGATGTTGTGTAGAAACGCAATACGGAAATTAGTTGTAAATTTTTAAAATCTCACAGCGTTTATGTATTTGAAGGACAATGGAACCGAGCGTCCTTTAAAGTTGTCGTAAAGTGTCGAGACGCTGACATTTGAGAGGCTAGCACACGCCAAAGTATAATTACTGTGGGAAAAGGCTCGATGCATAAATATTTGAAAAGTTCAAGGCGCAAAGACGATGTCGACGGTGCCTGGCACGTGGCTGTAGCTGTCGCTGTGGCTGTCTCAGACCGCATGGGAAAAACTGTTAGAGAAGACAACTTGTTGTCGAGCTAAAACCCAATATTTTGCCCTGTTGAGCGCTTAATAATTTAGTCACATCGGAGCGTGCGAATAACCACATGACCTGAACAAAATATATGTATGAAAAAAAAATGTAGCTAAACCAAATTAAATTGCACCCAAACAAACGAGTCGGACAGATTTATAGACATTTGTAAGTGCTGCTTGTGCCGTTCTCCCCAGTCATATAAATTGCTAAATGCCCATTAAACAGTTTTATTATAGTATCCAATTTATTTTGACACTCATCCTCCCCCATTCCCTTCCATCGCATCACAAACCAATCCCATCGAAAGCGAGTGCAAAATTCACATTTGGTTCATGTGACGTATGCGTAATAACACTTCGCACTGTCACATTGACGACTTTGACGCTAATGCCAAATGGAAATGGAAAGCAAACACATATTGCACTTATACCGTCTGCGACCTCTTCATATCGGCTGTTGCGTCAATAAAAAGAGAATTGTAGGCAGAATACAAGTAAGAGTGTATGGCTGTGTACGACTGGGAAATGCCCACGGCTGCGGCTACTCAATAACAACAGAAAAGAGTAGACCACAAGTCAGCTAGAGTATCGGAAGTTATAATCAGAAATGCTGCAGCTCAACAACAACAACAGAAAAGAGTAGTCAGCAAACCAGTAAGAAATGTCGCAAGATCTGTCTGAAGGGGAAATGCCTCACAATACTCACAGAAATCAATGAAGAGTATCGGGAATATCCGACTACAATTATCGATAACTGCAGCTGCTCAATAGCAAAGAAAAAAAGTTGATAAAAAAACTAGTAAAAGCGTCAAGAGTGTTCGACTAAGAGATACCCAGAAATAATTAACGAAAAGAGTGCAAGATAGAGCAGGATAGTCGGGAGTAAACGACTGAAAAATTAGTCTTAAATTAAAGTAAAGAGTAGCCAAGCATTAATAAAGATCATAGGGAATTAATATAGTTATGTATACTGGTGATTCCACTAGCTTTTAACGATATATATTTTCGTTCCATAGAAAGCAATTTATAAAGAACACAGTATATATATCTATGTCAATCATTGTTCAATGCAGCTCTCTCAACTTCTGCCTGACTTCTCTCGCATATATTTAAAAATTCATACATATTATTTGATAACATTTCCATGGCCCTCACCTAAGTAAATAAATGAATTATTAGATCATTTTTATTCTACGCAGGCGATGTTAATGAAATATTTATCAGCTAATTGTTCTGGTGGTACTATACAATTCTATCTATCCCAGGTGGTACTATGCAATTTAAAGTTAATCGTTTTATAACAATATAAAATATTTAAAATCAGCATATATATTTTTTACTGGCTACTAGCTCGAAAAAATTAATAATAATAATAATAATAATATAGGTTAATATTAAATATGAATATATCAAAAAGTTTGGTGTTTATTCGAGCAAAAATAATTATCAACTTGATTTGTAGGCGGTTTCTAAATGTTTATTTATTGCAAAAATATATTATATATTATCAAAAAGTTTTGGACAAAAAGAATGAAAATTACTATATTTGATTAAGCTCGACATGCTAATCATGAATATATATTATATACGCCGTATTATTAAACACGATGTCTGAATAATTCTTGCACATTAATATCGGAACTTTTTTGCGCAGTTCAAATTGAATTTGGCTATAAATTTAATATCTCCACTTTTAACTATGATTAAAAACTTATGCCTAAGTATTATAATATACTAAAATCATATTGTTATTCAAAACCTTAGATACTATATTCATATATAATAAATAATTTAAATTATTATTAAAATAAAATATGAATTCAATTGTGCTTCAAAATTCAAAAGTAAAACCGAAATATGATTTTTTATTGATATGGAAAAAATAAAGTAGAGATTCATATATTGCATATATAAACCCTATAGCTTTGGTAGTATGTGGGATTGTGAAGAATAAACATTTAGCTCAATCAACTCAACTTGTCTTGTTCAACAATACATTTACATTGCTTTTCACTCAACTCATTCAACTGTTACAAAAGAGTGCACAAAACAGTCATGCCCTCGAAATTGCATAAGCTCATTGAGAGTACACAGGGTATACTAAGCTCACAATTCCCATTTTGTCTAGTGGGCGTGCATAAAAATAGCTGACATTTAGGACACGTCTACTTAATATTATATATTATGTCTTGCAAATTTGAGACATGTAACAGCAGGTGCTTCAATTATATATTTGCGCTCTTTAATTAACAATTCAATTAGTTGATGAATTGCTTAAGAAAGCCGTTTAGTAGTAAGTTTTATAATACTCATACTAGCTGTTGAAGTGAAGAGTATATCTTAATTATTTGAATTAGTCATCAATTATATATGTACTCTTTAACAATTCAATTAGATGATTAATTTTTTCTATACAGACTAAATATTTAAAGAAAATTTCTTATTACTCATGCTAGCACATAAAGTGAAAAGAATTTAGTGAAATTTGTATAAATAAAATTTTAAATTCACAATATTTTTTTTTTTTATCCAAAAAAAATTTTTTTTAATTTGTTTAGTCAATTATAAAATTTGTTTCTTACATATTTGTTAAAATTGGAGAAAGTTTTAAAAACTATTTTCCAATTTTTAGAATTACGATCATATATTTTTCCTCAAATTAAATTATATAACAACACTTGCCAAAAAGTAACTAAATAACTAAAAAAAATTTATATTTTATATATTTTTAGTAATGTATTTTACTATGAATATCCCCCCATTTTACTACTTTTAAAATTTGTATATTGATTAATTTCCGCTAATATCATGCATTATCAATTTTATTTATTATATAAATTTGAAAATTTCTGCCTCTATCTAACTTTATCAATAGCATTTAGCAATTTGTGAATTTAAAGCTTTTATTTATATATATATATATATATATATATATAATATATAACCACACTCTCTAGATAGTGTGAGCGTGTAGTCCAAATAGACAGCGAATGAGTCGAAAACGTGACTGAAGGCTGATATGGTGTCTAGTACTATAAAGCGATTATTTTTACTGTTAAGCCAATTAGCGTGACTTACTGTGGGTGCGAAGAGAAGAGAAGCAGAGCTTTTCATTTCGTTCATTTTTATTTATTTTATTTTTTTCAAGTCAATGACATTAACTGTTTGGCCTTTGACAGCGACGTCTCTCTGTATATAAGCAATTGCTGCAGCCATCCACACAAATGCAAACTACTTCAATTCAAAGTGATAATGATTAAAATTCGCTGATAAATGAATGCGACATTTGTTGGCATATTAAATAAATGCGAAATTTAATTAAATTTACTACGACATTGGCTCGTTGCCAAATAGATAACACCCAAAGTGTTTATCACGAGCGATATCGAGGGGTCAATTAGTTAATAGCGTCAACAGAGCTCACGGAGTTATCCATCATAATGGGACTATCAGCTCTAGGTTTTGTTTACTCTTTTTCAGTTGGTAACAAATTGTGTAACCAGAAGAAAACAGCAAAGTAGTGAGAGAATAGTTGATACCCTAATATTTTTATAAATGTACTTAAAGACTAACTCTACTTATAAATTATTTTAAATCAAATATACCATCAATTTGTTTTTACTTTTTAGGCTTATCCATAAAAGCACTAAAATTTATTAGGAAAACAATTTTTTTTTTATTTTAGTTGTGCAACTTTGGGCCAATTTTAGAATATTGATGTAGCATTTTTATAAATTTTTATAAATTTTTGTTTATGGACATTAGCAAAATTTTAATATTTAATTATATCAATTTATTTGTTTAATTGAAATGAATTTCATATATCAACTACGACAAACTAGATATCAAAACTGTTATACCCATTGACAAGGCTCATAGACTTTGCTATTATCTAGCTTATCAACATTAAAGATAAATTAGAGATAGTGAAAGTCAAAATGTTTTATCGTACTATCTAATTTATATACTGCTGCCGCTATATTTTAATTAAAATATAATAATAAACAAAACATACAAAAGAAATTGTTATGATGATTGCAACTTTTTAAATTCATAAACAAAATTCTAATCAGAATCATATGTTTGCATTTCAAAAGCCAACTAACAGCTCGAACATGCTGCACAACACAAACAAACATGTTTGAGCTCGATACAAATAAATGAAATCCAATCAGAAACACAATTTTTTTCCATATATTTTGCAACTTGGTTTTTTGTTTATATCTAATGAGCAAGTAGGTCAAAGTGTATTTCACAGTCGGTATGCCAAAGATTCGCACATAACTGTTCATTGTGTTATTGTTATTTGTCATATTTTGTTGCTGTTATTGTTGTTGTTGAGAGTGTTATGTGTCTCATTTGGTTGATTGTTGTAGATTGTGTACAATGTGCCCATAATCGCTTATTTCCTGCTCGTCTCAGTGTGAGGCGGATCTGGAATGCAAAACACGAACTCTGGGCAGCTGACCGAACCGTCTTTATGCCCCTGTCCATACACGGAGTTGGGATGAAACGATGGAAGTGAGGCGTTCCATTCATGAAATTACATACGCGGGTTATTCAATTGAGCGAAAGATAGAGCGAGAGTACCAGAGGGGCGCAGAGGGACAGAGAGTAGCAAACGAAAGAGAGAACAGCGCAAGAGCGAACGAGCAAGAGATAGAGTGCCAAGGTTAATTTTATTTATCTGCTGCATGCGATGCGCGACGGCACTTGACAGCTAAAAGAAAATAAGGTAAATGCAGGCGGAAGGAGCAAAGCAGCTGGATGAACAATTTTATTGAGGTATATTATTTTTCTGCATTTAGTGAAAACAAAGACAGCTGCGGCTAATTAATAAAATGTAAGCAAATCGCTTCGTTCTTTTTTTGCGTCTTTTATAAAAATAATTTAAGTCTGACATGCGTTAAGGGCTTGCACACCCACACACACACACACAGGCACACAAGTTACGTGGCGTGGGCGGTATATGTGACACGCCTACCGCAATTAAGATACACACCTTCATAACGAGCTCAAAGGGATATTTGTAGACGCGCACAGGCGATTGGAATTTTTGCACCATTTTGTTGCTGTTTTTTGTTGTTGTTGTTATCCCAGTTTTTGTTGCTGCTGCTGCTGTTACTGGAACTTGACACTGGTTAAAAATCAATTTTTATTCTCTCTTCTATTGCACTTTTTACACACACATACGCGCCAAATTTTCAATAATTTTTTTAATTCAATTCTAGTTTTGTAACAGTTACGACAGTTAAAATTGTAAAATGTTTGTATTTTTATTTCGTTGAAGTGTTTTTGTTAAATTCGGTTCGTTTCTCTGCAGCCCCAGCGTTTGTTGATGTGCGTGCAACTGCTGCAGCTGGCTGAAAAAGAAAGCCTTTCCTTTTTTGTGTACACTCCGCGAATGTTTGACTGCTTCTGTGCTAGCGATGTCGCAGTATATGTAACGATATATCGATGAACACCTTTTTTGAAATATCGATCTGCTTGACGATGAACGCTGTTAAGTTTCAAATGTAACTGCTAATCCGAGTATGTACTTTTGTACGTTATATTTGAAAAAACAAAAGTAGACTATATTTAAAACAAAACAAAACAAAAAGAATATAAAATTATTTTATTTTTGATATGCAATTATGGATGCAGGATATAGCCGATCATGCAGCAAGCGCATCTGTTGTACATACCTTTTCACGTTCTTGTTGCTCGTTCTCTTCTTCTATCAGTTAATGTGGAATAATAGAAAAAGTATTGTTGGACTTACACGGCTGCAACGAGACGTCAACTGCATATCCGTAAATATACTAAATGAGGCTTCTTTGAAATGCTCAAAATATGTATTTATTTAGTGTTTTGCTCAACAGCAAGCGCTTAAAGTTGATTGCCCGACAACGAAATGTGATGGTCTGCCAGGAATGGAAATAAAGGGATGCCTATCATGCGAATCAACTGAATTGAATAATTGTGTGGAGTCGTTGGTCAAACGCAAGATTAGTGGCCTATTGGATGATGTATATAATATTAAGAAAAAAATGGAAAAATCCGTATGCAAGGAATCGCTGGCAAATGCAGCTGATGCCAGTAAGGAACAAATCAGTCCACCTCGCATCAATTATGCTTCCGAGGAGCTAGGCGCTCGCATAATTTCGGCTCTGGCAAAGCCAATTGTTGATAGCAATTTGGTTAAGACGTTGCTTGGCTTGGAGTTCAGTACAAATCCACCAATCAATATGCTAAGGACAAGTCTACTGCCAGGATCGTGTTTCGGTTTTCGTGGTACTGAGGCAACGATTTTTCTATATCTGGCCAAAACTATTTATGTAGAACAAATATCTTTGACGCATATTCCCAAAGAAATGACGCCCAGCGAGTGTGTTAATAATGCACCAAAAGATTTTGAGGTTTATGTAAGATATTTATTTCTATTTTCATTATAAGCAAATAATTTTTAGAGTATTATTTTTTAGGGTGTGGCGGCAAAAAAGAAAAAAGAGTTATTGGGTGAGTGGAGATACAAAAATGATCCAAATGAACGCACAGAGAATTATTTTGTCAACAATAATTGCCCGTTTCGTACATTGATGTTTAAATTCAACTCAAATCATGGCGACAATTCAACTTGCATATATCGGTAATTATATATATATTTTAAAATATTTAGCTTTTTAACATATATTTTATACGCAGCGTGGAAGTGTTCGGCCGAGCATTAAAAGCGTTTCATTAATTCGTTTGAAAAATACGTTTGATTAAATTGGTTATTTATTATTTAAATTATTTTCAAGTTACTAAAACTGTTAAATTTGTATTTCTTTTTCCTTAACAGTTCATAAAAAATAAATTAAAAAATTAGTGATTAACATTTTGTACGCGTTATTTAATTTTGAATGAGTAACGAGTACACGGGTATCTATCTATATATTTTTCATTAACTACCATCTCTAAGGTGTAGGCTTAAAGTTAGAAATGAGCGATAACGATTATCGTTTTGGTTTTGGCAAAGATAAAATTGAATTAAATAAGTTAAAACACGATGGCTTGTGGCGATTAAATCTAAATAACAATAACAATCTTGTGGCGTGCAACTTAACACACAATTACAGCAGTCTCGATGGCGATGAGCAGGCGAAATTGCAAAGGACTATGGCTAAGGCGAAACAGAAACAGACAACAGCAGCAGCTGCCACAGCAACAACAACAACAACAGCGACGACAGCAGTAATACCAACAACAACAGCGACAGCAACAACAATGCCAATACCAACAGCAACAACAACAACGATAGGCGCTGTTGCTGTGACGCCCACTTGTGCCGCACACATAGAGGACGAGGGCGGAGGAGAAGGATGCGACGGCGCTGCAGCGGACGACGATGACGGCGACTGCGCTGCAGCTGGCGCAGGCCTAGTCACCAGTGATAAGGCAAGTGTTGTTGTTTTTCTCTTTCTTATTTTTCTTTTGTCGTATTATAATTCTTATTGTTGTATGTATGCATGCCATTGTTTTGTTTTGTTTTGTTTTTTTTTTTTTTTTTTTTTTTTTTTTTTAATGTAATAATTGGAGATTTTCTCTGCAGTTTAATGGCCTCAGCATTGGCGCTGCCTACAGTCTGCTTGAGCTGCCAGCGCTGAATTGCGATTTAGCAGTTGCAGCCTCCGCACTTTCGCCCACCGATGTGGCAATTGGCGGCCTCAGCTCCAGCCGGACCTCCATGAACAACTCCACGGAGAATCTGAGCTATGCCAGCGATAATTATTACGCCGACGATCTCATACTGCTCGATGATGACGACGATGATGAAGATGACGATGTGGAGGCCGAGGAGATATCGCTGAATTCGGATGATTGCGTCTATGCGTATCGCGGCGATGCCGCTGATTTCGATATGGCGGCGCTCGATGCCAGCACTGGACGTGGTGGACGTAATTTAGATTTTAGTCTGGTGCGTGATGACGAAACGGATTTTCTGGAGATGGACTTTGAGCCGGATCCCTCGTCGGAGCTGGAGTTTGTGGCCAGCGCTCAGGAGGCGGCGGCAGTGGCAGCGGGCCATGCAAATCTGCTGCTCATGCAACGCGATTATAGTCAGCTACAGAGCGGGCGGCACATGGCTACGCCCACGCAGCCAAGGCAGCTCTACAGTTCGCCCATTGAGGAATTGGCTCTGCCGGCACCGCAGGAGGCACTGCAGCGTTTGAGTAAGAAGTTCGCACGCATTAGCCTGAACTTGGATCAGATTAAGGCCGATGCTGATGTCGGCTCGGATGTGGATGTCGATGAGCTGCTCTGCGGCACCAAGGACGATGAGCAAGACTTTGTGGACGCGACCACAACGGAAGTGAATACCCTGGCCCACTCGCTGCCCAACACACTCGTCTACAGCAGCTTCAATCGCAGCACCAGCGTGCCCAGCGAACCCACTCATGCAGCAGAAGAGACCTGCAATTCGAAGCTGACGGGTGCCAAGCCGAAGCGTCTGAGCACGCTCTCCAACTCCTCCTCTCTAGTGTCCGCCTCGAAGAGTTGCGCTTCCTCCTCAAAGTCGCGTCGCTCGCAGCCCAGCTACGACGAACGTTGCTTCAGTTGCACCGATTTTCGTGCCGTCTCACAGCAACAGCATCATCAGCATCAGCTCCAGCTGCAGCTGCAGCAACACCAGCAGGAGGATGTAGCGCCCATGCTAGTGGCGGCGGCAGCTGTCGTCGCTGCCAGCGCTGCCATGGCCAGCAGCAATTCAACGAAATTTGATTTGGGCAGCGGTGAGGAGACCTGCCTCGATTGTCTCGAGAAGGAGTTTCTGGCCAATACGATTGGCAAAGCACTCGACCTGAGCAGCTGTGCAAAGTGTCGACGACGTGTTGGTGGGCGTGGCAGTAGCCTTTCGCTCTACACACGCGCCGAACAGAAGCGTTGTCGCAGCGGCTCGCCGGGCTATCTGGATGAGTTTGGCGGACTCTTTAGCTGGCACAATACGGCTGGCGATATGGGTCTATATAACCAAAGGTTTATTTCGTGTGATAATAATTTTGGCGGCAGGCAGGTGAGTGAAGATTTTATATTTTATTTATAATATATTCGAATAGTTGTAAATTAAGTAGAATATTATAGAACATAGTTGAAATAGTAGTGGAATATACGGTCCAACTGCTGCTCCAAAGAGTTGAGTTAAAAAAGGACCAAAGTATTGGGGGAACATAGATGAGGCTGGCCGGAATTTTGTATACATCTTAACTCTAGATTAATAATAAATTATATATATGATATTTTATATATCATATTTAGGTTTGGCTGATTCCCCAACGGTCTAGAAATTGAATGCCTTTCAAGATTCGTCTATTATTATTATTAGTCAGCATAGATGTTTTCATGTCTTATCTAAGTATCTCCTCCTAGATGTCCGCTCCCCAGAGCCCCATAAAAAGACTTGATGATGGCCTTGCTGCTATATGACAGTCTCGCTGTAAGCTCTCAATAAACAATCCTCATTTGTTTGCAACGAACCCATTGATGAGGAGCAATCAGGGAAACATGGCGATAGCTATAAGAGTTCCATTGACAGTTCCCATGTAGGACTGAGAAGTCGGTCTGTCTGCTGTTAGTGCAGGTCCAAGACGGTACCCAATGTTCCAATCATCTGGCAATTTATTCCACAATTTATTTACATAGAAATGGAACAATCTCTCCATTTGTTCATTCTCTTTGTTACTCCAGCTCTGATTAGTCGAGGCCGAGCACAATGAGTGCCGTTAGATAGATATATAACACCTTCTTCTACTCCGCGTTAGAAGCTTTCATTAAATTCCACTCATGCTCTTATCCCATCTCTATACTATATTAACTCATAATCTCTCTCTCATGTTCACCTCTCCAACAGCTGCCCAAGCAAAGCTTTTCGACTGAACCGCTGGTGGCGCGCCTGTCCACGGCGCATCTGAGTGAGGAGCATCTGGTGCAGGCGCTGGACAAACTTCACATTTCCTACAACGCATCTCTGTTGCATGTCTACTTCGAGCAGTTAGCGGCGCCTTCGCCGCCAACTCGTGGCAATCTGAAGCAGCTGCTGTTGCATGTCTCCAAACAGCAGTGCAATCATCGCAAGCTCAAAAAGCTGCTCGAGCTCATTGTGCAGCAGCAGCCGCAGCAACAACAGCTAAGCGTGCAATTCAAGCGGGTGAGAAAAGCAACTAAACTACAAATATATAAATATGTGTATTACTGAGGATTTCCTGTGCTTAGACTAATGCTGGCCATGCTGCACTGGTGGCCGTCAAGGTGACGGACATTTTGGCCGCCTGGCAGCGTCATCGAGATCTCTATGTGCTGCGGCAATTGGATGCGCGTTTTCATCGTGCCAATGTGATGGGTAAAGCTGACTAAGAATATATAACTAATTTGTGTATATACATATATTAAAATTAATCTATTTGTATTGCAGGCAAAATTGGACACATTGTGCGGCAGGCACAGCATCAGCAACCGGCGGCAACCACATCCGCATCGGCGGCGGCTTCAACTTCAAACTCATCCATGCGGCAAGTGTTGCCCGAGTTTCTAATGATACCACAATATTATGCTTGTGGTGAATTAACATTGACGCGCAAATGTTAAATGACGCCCAAGCACACACACACACACACACACAGACAACACACACACACAGACAACACACACACACAGAGACAACACACACACACACACAGCCACATGAAGTGTTTATGCGTGGCTAAATTCTTGTTAATTTTCGTATTGAAATTGAGATTCCGTAAATGCACTGCTCAAAGTTTATATTATAGTAGATCTGTGCCGGTTTTGGCTTGTTTGACAAAAAAATATTGTTGAAAATATTGAAATATTTAAGCACACACACTCACACAAGCTAATCGCATACATAAAGAAATTTTAAATGTATGTTTAAGCCTAAATCATTAGCTCATTTATTTGTTAAAATTATATTATGATTTCCTATATATTTTTTATAACTACTATCTTTATAAATTTACTTTGTTTGTTTTCGAATTTCTGCATCTAGTCTCTTGCTACACAAAAAAAGAAAACTAAATCTATATATAAACATATATATATAGAATTTAAGTATTTTAGTTTGTCATCCGTTTAAGCCTTGTTAACTGTTTCGAGCTGCCGGCTCAGATCTGCCTTTCATTTCATATGCATTTTGTCTGTTTACCATGACGATTCAATGTTTTATTGGCAGTCACGCATAAACTTTAGCAATATTTATGAAAGCTGCTGCCGTTGAGGGCGATGCACAAGTGGGCGGTTTGGCGGGCTGTTGCCCAAAGAAACAAACAAACGATAAAAAAAAGTTAGGCGCGTTTATGTATGTGTTATAACGTTAATTACAATAACCGTTAATCGATTTGCAATATTTATATATATATATATATATATATAAAACTATATACTATATACATATGTGTGTGTGTACATGCCACGCCCACTGACGTATATCACTACAATATAAAATACATATATACATATATATCTTTATAAATATATATGTATATATATACATCATAATTAATGTGTAGCGTATATATAGCTTAGCTTATATATACTAATTACAAAATAAACTGTAAGTAGCCAAGTAAACCAGATACACGGATACGTTTATACGCTGCACTAAACGTGATTTATAAACCTATTGTAGTAGCATATATAGACATAATATTTGTTAAAAGCATATTCTGCTTTAAGTGCAAGTAATTGAATTTTCTCTAAATCACGTTCAAGTTGCAGTCGTGTAAACCTTATGCACATATACATACATAAGCGACGTTTATACGTTGCACTAAACGTGATTTACAAACTGATTATAATGCAAAATATTTAGTTAATTAAAGCATTTTCCTTAAAAACTTGAAAAATCATAATCAGTTTTTTTTTTATTAACTCACGTTGCAGCTGCACACGTATAAACTTTACGTAGACAACCGACGTTTATGCGCAGCACTAAACGTGATTTATAAAGAGCATATTTATTTTTATTTTATTTTATTTGTATATTATAAATTTTTAATTTATTTATTGATTTATTTTATATTTTATTTAAAGCAGTTTGTGCTTTAAGAATATCTCCTTAAATTTTTTATAAATCATGTAAATCATGATTTAGTTACACACGTATAAACTTGACGTACACAACCAATGTTTATACGGTGCACTAAGCGTGATTTAGCATATCATTGATTGTGCTCAAAAAACGTATTTCTTAAATATTTTAAAATTTGTGTAAATCTCGTTTAGTAGCACACGTATAAACCCCTCACACACACACTTACACACATTCACCATTACAATTCATAATGTGTAGCTGCAGCTCCCCAGACTTCTTGGACCATCGTCACGCCCACTATATAATCCCCAACACGCTGAAAATAACGGTACTGCAAGGGTGAGAATAATGTTTTTTGTTTTAATAAAATTACGCTTTATTAATATTATTACATATGAGCTTTCCCTTATTTATTTTTACTACAAAAAAAGTTGACAAAATTTCATTGATAACGTTGCTGTTGCTGCTGCTGCTGTCGTCCAGCATTGTAATAGCCAGGTGGACCGCCACTGGGCGGTCCTGGTCCCAGATTAGGCGGCATTGGCGGTGGTGGCGCCGACGTGTTATAGTGCGTCGGTGGCGGCGGCTGCTGTGTCCAGGCATTGGCGGCCGCATATGGCGGCATCGGGACCACAGGCGGCGGCGGTGGCGGTGGTGCATGGTACATATGATAATTGGCAGCATTGCTGTTCATATTGCTGGGTGGTGGTGGCAGTGGTGCAACGCCAACGACGCCACCGACGCCCCCGACAGTTGGCGTGGGCAGCGGCAAGCCATCGTTGGATGGCGGCGGTATGGAGACAACGGCAACAGGCACCGCATTGGCCAGCGATTTGATGCTTTGAATATTATTGAGTTCGCCCATCAGGCCGCCATTGCCGGCGTTGGGCTGAGCAACTGTCGCCGCCGCCCCCGCCACCGTCGACTGCTGCTGCTGTGCGCAGTTCGCATTTGCTGTTATTGCTGCTGCGGCTGCGGCGGCGGCGGCTGCACTTGTTGCTGCTGTTGTTGTTGGGCTGTCGGCACGGCTGGGCGGTTTCTGGGGCGGACTATTGGGCTCCTGGCCCTCCTTCTGCGTAGACTGATACAGATCCAGGACCTGATGACAAATATCCTCCAGTATCTCCATCGTCACATTTGATACGAACATATCCCACCAGCGCTGATGCTGCGGCTGCCGGCCCAGCCAGTCGAGCACCGTGAATTTGCTCAGTTTGCTGGCCAAATGGATGAGCGCAACGGCTATGATCTCCGGCTCCCATTGCAGGCAGACGACGGTGCTGAGCGAATCGTTGACGAAATTCCAGGCCATTTGCACCATTTTCTGCAGCTTCGGCTGATCGCCCTTGAAGCACTTGGCATACTTGAGCAAAAAGGTATACGGATGCTCCACCTGCAGATCGAATTTAATCGTTTGCAGCAATATGCGCTCCAGCGTCATTACCTCCTCCTTGGGATCGTCGCCGAATGAATAGAAATAATTGTCGTTGAGGATGCCTCGAGCCGTTTTAATGATGTCGCGACACTTTTTGGGCGTCTCCTCCACCTTGCCGGCGAGAAAGAGGCAACAGCAGGCGGTGACGTAGCGTGGAAAGCTCTTGAACGAGTGGAACATGTAGAAACGATGAAAATAGACGACGCCGGTGGCCATTGTGTTGTGGCCGAGGCCCATTTTGGTGCCGCATTCCATGATAAAGCGTGCGCCCTCCTTGCGATAGCGACGCTCTGTATCGTATGTAACGCCATCCAGTATTGAAGGTGTCTCGCGTAGCTCCTTTTTGTCATAGTACCAGCAAGGCATTTTCTCCAGGCCTACAGCGTTTTATTTTTATTTTTATGTGTTAATAACATAAAAAACCAACAAATTAGTGCTTTTCTTGTGTCATTTTTTAGCGTGTTTACATAAATACGTATTTGCAGTAGATGGCAACGCTAAACGGGAAACAGCTGTTGTTGCTGGCAGTGTGGCCGTATTTTTAAATATTTATAGCGCGTTTTATGTGCATTTAAAAGAGAAGGAAATAGTCTGTATTATATTTTACGCTTTTATTTTGACTGCGCAAAATGCCAAACATTTGCGAAAGAGCTGTAACGCAATTAGCGCAAAAGGTATGTTCGGGCTGACATTGATTAAGTATCAAATATTTGCTTTAATTACATTTTTTTTCAGCTTGACTTTCCACATTTTAGTCTGTTTTTTTTTGTGTGTTTTCTTATTGCCACTGCCGCCTGCTACAAATGGCACAACGCATACCTGTTGTATGCGTCCATGGCCGTCGTTTGGCCAATTAGCCGCAATGCCTTGGCTTAGTTGAGGTAACTATTTATAACCAGCCTTTCCAGTTGTCGTTAGCTTAATATGCGACGCTCATTTGTGCAGACTTCAAATAATGCGGTCAATATGGTCGTCTAACAGGAATTTGGTTTCTGTTACAGTTCCTCCTTCCCCTTTTACTCCGTCAACTCCTGTTACACTACATTCGCCTACTTGCTTTTTTTTTATTTCCAGTTTTTCGTCAATTTATGCCACCCACTTTTAACGCGCTGGGCAGCACTGTTTTGCATAACAGCTGCATTGCAAAATGCCTATAAAAAAAAAGAAACAAAACCAAAACTGGTTAAGGTATTGAGAACAAACAATCGCACGCCCTGGGGAGCCCAGATAAGTCCAGCAGAGGCAGCAGCCAGCACCCAGCAGCCAGCTTTATTACTAGATATTTATAGTCTAGCATTGCATTCGGTTCGTCTCACATTTCATAAACAATTTGTATGCACAGTTGCAGTTGCGTCTGCATTTTTTTGTCGCTGCTGCTGCTGCTGGTGCTGGTGCTGGCTGTCGATGTTATTAACCTTGCTTGGGGAAGCTTGGGTAGCCTGTTGGCTCCTTCGTTGCCTGCCAGACAGGTCCAAGTTAATCAAATAGAATTGTGCCGGTCCGAGCAGCATAACCAGTTTACTTTATATTCTTTAGCTTTTACTTTGTATGTACGATTGATCGCACGCTCTCTCGGCCAGTTTGTGTGCACGGTGTCGTACTCTCTGGCGTTCTCTTTCTCTCTACCTGCTTACCATTTGAGCCGTTTAAGACACGTTTGCAGCTTCGCTGCGCTTGCTGCTGCTCGGCGCTTTTCAGTCACTTTTGAAACGTCGTCAGCGTCGCCAGTTACCAAGCGGATCGCGCTAGCTGGCAACAACAGCAACAACAACAACAACAACAGCAGCAGCAACAACAACAACAATAATAATCCGTTCATATATTTTTGTTATTTCTTAATGCGCGTTCGTTGCGGACTACGGCTTCGCTTAAAAAAAGTAATAAATAATAATAATAAAAATAATAGAAGTGGCTGCAAGTGCTAAACAACAACAAGAAGAAGAAGAAAAAAGAAGTGCTTGCCTAGGCAGAAAAAGTTTTTTTCAATAATACACAATCGCCATAAAGCAAGATTCAAATAAAAGAAAAGAAAATGTGCTATAAAAAAAGTTAAAAAGTAACCACAAGCTACGTATCGTGCGCGCACTCTTCCCCCTCCGTGTTTTTCTGTCTACCTCTCGCTCGTACGCACACACTTTTTCCGTTTCTCGATTACTCTATCTCGCTCCTTCTACAAGCGTACTCCTACTTCCCCCAAAGCTTCGCTCTACTGCATGCATTCCTTGGAATCATTCTATGTGGATTATCACTACGAGTCAACGCAAGAAGAAGAACAAAATAGATACCTTTTGCGTTATTTGGAATATTTTTTACGTTATACCTCAGTCTATAACGCTAAATAAGTGAGTTATGATATTTATTTTGTTTACTTTGTTTATTTTTATGTAAGATACATTTTTAGTTTTTTATTAAATATATGAGCACATAAAAACATATATGTTTATATATCTTTGCGGATATATAATTCTATGCAATGCAGTTCTGAATTGTAGATCAAACCGCTGTATTATAAAGATAGTTTAGAAAATTCATTCAAATGTCTGTGTGAATATATATGCAGATATGAAGCTATAAAGATAAGTTTTGAAAGATCTTGGCGTATTAAATCTATCTCAAATATCATTTGTAGAAATTATCTTTATTAAAGAAATAATCTAAACCCACTAGAAATGTGAAATGCGCATAGAATATTTTGGTAAAGCTGTGTGGAGAAGTTCGAACAACCTGAGGGGTTACCTAGTATACAATCTATATATTTATTCAGAACTGTAGTCAAGTCAAAGCTAGATATTTAAGTAAGTTATATATGACCAAACTAAAACTAAAACTTAAACATAAATATACATATTTAGCCAAAATGGCGAATTATGTTTTGTAGATTTTTGCTAAAGTCTTTAACTATTTAAATATCTTGTGTCGTTGCCCCCAAATTTGTCAATAAAGAAACGTGAGAGCATCTATTAGTCTAGCGCTCTTAATCGTCCTTCATTCTATCTGTTCCAAACAAAGCAATTAAGATCTTCAGCTTAGAAGCTGCTGTAACCTATCTCTATATATTATATATTATAGTATTATAGTATTATAGTATTACCTAAATCTGTATATGCACTTGTTTTCGACTTTGGTAAGCCGTTTTTTTCTGGAACAGAATTTATCACTTGTTTACAAACAATAATTGCAACGACTTATTTGTACAATTGTTTCACATATATATATATATATATATATTTGCAATTATAAAGCAGATGATTCAGTTGTGTTGTAGTAAGCTTTCGATCCGTGGAATTAGCAGGCCCACACCAAACGCTTGCATTGGAAATTAGCGTTGTTGCAGCATGTTTTTTTTTTTTTTTTTTTTTTTTTGTGATTTATCATCCACGCTCACATTTCACTATAAAAGTCGTTGTCTGTTGTTGTCGTTCAATTGAGTGTTAAGTGTTTGGCGATTAGATCATCTGTGGGGCGCGTCAAGCCGCTTAGCCAAGCTAATGAGTATTTTGGCCGTCTCGACGCAAGCCAAGGCCATTGGAGCCTGGCTCTATCGCGCTGCGAGAGAGCCGCAAGTTGATTGAACCTGCCACACCGCAGCCATTTCTCTCCCTCTCTCATTCTTTTTCTCTACCAAAAATATCTTTAACAAGCAGAAAAAGGGTATATACGATTGCATTTTGACTACACCGCATGCCATAATTATAGACACTGTTCTTGATTTCATCGTCTTAATGATTTCCTTTGTTAAGTGTTTGGCTTAAGGCAAGCATTTAAATTCTCAACTGAGCTGAAAATTGATTTTGTGATTCATTTATCTTATTGGAGGGAAAAAAATAGCGCTGCTCCTATGACAAATCTTTGGTAATACTTATGAGAAATTAGTCATAATTTAAAGTAAATTATAGGCAAGGTCGTTTAAGCTGAGAGCTCAAGTATAATTTGTGAATATTTGTAGGTTTAGTTTGTAATTACTGGCTGACTAATGCGAAAATATAAATCTTTTTTTTTTTTTTTTTTTTGTGGATTAAATATGGAATTATTTAAATTTGTTTTGTATATTCGTTAAGTTATTACAAGGAATCGTTGCAAGTGGGTGGGCAAAATAACAAAAATACTTTCAAACATAATACAAAATAATAGTATCTAAAAAATAAAAAATATATACATAATATAAGTTTATTTATAGTAAATTAATACTAAAAAAAAAAACAAATAAATTCTCTTAACGAAGAAATATATAAGTAGGCGGGAATTTATTCTTAAGCGTTAATATATATTTTTGAATTACACAAGGAAATGTGTTCATAATATGTATAATAAATAATATATAATAAATATATATATTTCTGAAATAATAATTAAATAATATAATTGCTTTTAACACAAAATTAAAAAAAAAATATATTAAACAATTTAAAAAAAATATATATATAAATATTTTTAGAAATGCTTTTATTTAGTTAAAAAAAAAAATATTTTATATAAATATATTTCATTCACAAGTCTTACATAAATTAAAATAAATAATTGAACTATTTTTTAAAAATATTTACAACTGTTTTTTTTTTTTAATTTTGTTAATATATTTTACATAAATATATTTCATTTCATATAAACAATTTCCATGTAAATATATTTAATTTCATATAAAAATTTTTACAAATATTTTCAGTCAATTTTGTTTTATATTTATTGTTTATTGTTTATATATTTATATTATTTAATATTGAAGAATAAACATTTTGATATGCTCTATAATTTGAATCTCTTACAGACGTATTTATAACAATTTCATAAAAACACAAAATATCACATCAAAATATATTGAAATTTCTCTCAACTCTATTTTATTAACCCTCATAGTAACATAATACAAGTAGCTAATTCACATTTTCAATTTATATCTTGATTTCGCACAGACTGTGCACAAACTCTATTGTCGTTGGCTGTTGTTGTTATTGTTGTTGTATTTAACTAGCTCGAAGTTGATGATGTTTTTGTACCAGACTGTTGAGTTGTTGGTTTGCTTTTGTTTCACAGAGGCTTTACTTTCCACAATATGTTAACAATTTTGATTGGCAATGCGATGCGTGGTGTTTGTGTTTGTGTTTGAGTTTGTAGATGTATTTGTATTTGTGCATCATGCATTGTTTTTAGCTGCCGTCGGGATCCAGTGTTGCATGTTGCAAATTGCAACTGCAACAACGCGGCACTGTAATTGTTTTGGCCGCCGCCAAGCGTAACCGAACAGCCAGCCCAATGGAGCGGCGGCGTTGAACTCGCAACACTTTGAAAATGATTCTCCGCACACACACACACACTCACACACACATACGCATACAAACGCATTCTTAACCGCACGCAATTTGGCCGAGAGCGAGATAGATCTCCGAGACGCCATAGGCATTGTGTGCGTACATCTTACAGCGTACAACGTACAACGCACAACGCACTCGACTTGGCCATAAATCACGCGTGCCTTGGCCATATTTGTGGTAGGCTCTGTCGCGGGCCGCAGCCCATCAAATGTCAGCTACCTTTTAAGTTGCCTCTTGTTTTACTTTTTTAATTTTTTTTTTTTTTATTGTTTGTATAGAAGTTGTTTTCGCCATATCTGTAAGCACCCAAAGTGCTCGTAATTTTTTTTACTTTGCCTCTTACATGTTCCTGGTTCGCTTGTGAACTTTTGCATGTTAATTACCGGCCCCAAAATGAAAACCAGTTAAAAGCCATTTGAAACATAACGGTGCATATTATGAACGATATGACAGCTGGCTAAATAATCGGAAAGTTTTCAGCTGATTACTTTGTTTCCAACTCATATAATTTTTTTTTTCTGACCAATTATATAATTTGGTTAAACTTGTTTCGGTTATGCTATTCAATATGTTTAAGGCAAATATTTGTTTTCTTAGCTCTGGTATTTGAAATTTGAGCAATTTGAGATATTTTGTATACATTAATTTAGTTTTGTTTCATTAGGTAAATGTGACAGGTGTTTGAAATATTTAAGAAGTTGTGGGGAGGGCGAGAAGAGTCTTAGCAGTGTGAAAGAGTTTTGAAAGCATTTTAAACTAGTTAACATTGAAAATATAATTAATAGATATTACAAAAAAAAAAAAAAAAAAAATCTTCAAATGCAAAAATATAAATTATTATGAATTTAGTGTTTTTAATTTTTTAATATAAATAATCATTTATTATTATAAATTAATTGCAAAAATAAATTTAATAATACTTATTTAATATGATAAATTAATTACATAAATACATTTAATAGCATTTATTTAATATAATTATTAAATAGTACAACAAAATTATATTAAATTAATAAATTAATTTAACATAAATAAATTGAATAACATTTATTTAATATAATTATTTAATAATACAAATAAATTGTATTAAAATAATAAATTAATTTAATTATTTTAATTAATTAAAATAAATTTAATTTATGTATAAATTCATATATAATTGAATATCATCATATAAATAAATTTTATAATATTCATTTAATATTATAATTAAATAATACAAATACATTAATGTAAATGAATATATTAATTTAATTATTTAAATTTAATTTAATTTAATACATGTATAAATGTAATATAATATAATAATACATTTATCATAGAATATCATTAAGCTTTTGATGCAGATTAAAACATTACAAGAAATATTTTTGAGCTCATACTGAATACTAACAAAGTCCAGTGAAAATGTAGGAGAGTGAGTGAGAGAGAATGCTCGAATAGGAAATACCTTGAACCCTGCGAAGAGCTGTTACTCCAAGCAGTCTACACTTCTTATGTAAATGTATATATGACAAAGAATGCATGCCCGCACACATACACACACACACACACACACACACACACACACACACACACACACACACACACACACACACACACACACACACACACACACACACACACACACACACACACACACATATATATATATATATATATATATATATATATATATATATATATATACACACGTAAACACGCATACGTACGCGCTCTGCTTACTGCGCAGTTTATGCGGCGACTGCGCTTAGGCTGCAATATGGGCTTTATAATGGAAGCGTTATAGTTGAATGACTTTCCTTCTAGATGGACTTTCTTAATTAAATTTTTGGAGCGTGTAAAAGCACAAGGCTCAAGTATTTGAAATGCAATTTGGTACAAATTTGTGGAGCAAAGGCGTGAAGTTATATTCAAAAAATATTTAAAATCATCGTATTCATTTCAGAAATCTGAACGGTAAATTTTGAATTTTTAAAATGTTTTGTGGTATTAAAAGTAGACTTCAAAAAGAATATTCATTTATCAATTTGTATCGATAATAACTATACAATGAGTTTTCCAAATAATATAAACACAACCAAAGAAACGTATGCTAAATTTCCATTTTCAAAAGACTCAACATATTGAAATTCTTATCCGTTTTCAGGAAAATGTTTATAATTAATTTCTGAGACAAAAAGACAGCTATAAATGAAGCTATCTCTGCTGAATATAGTACTGTATATTACATATATTTTAAAAGCATTTAAAAGCACGCAAGATTTTTATAAAATTCCCGCTAAAAAATCTTAAAGAAAAGTTCTAGTAAATGTGAATTCGTCGAGCTCAACTGAAACCAAACAGAATCTTGTTCGTGAAGTGAAAATATTATTAAAAGCTGCTTTTAGCAGCGGCTCCTTGGCTCCTTGGATAAATGCACAAGCTTGAACATAGAGTGTTACGATCATTACCAATTGATCTTTAGCTATCGTATGGGAATCATACAACAAATCATTATACACTGATTTCCCATTTTTACTGGGTTTAGATTATATACAAATTCGTGCTAGTCAAGTATATGCCGTGGGAAACTATGGCATAAGTTATTAAATAACCATTATACCCTGAGCTCCCATTTTCAATGGATTCAGGGTATAAAAATTTAAAATAAAATTTTCTCTTGGGCGATGATGAGTTCAGCGTAGATCAATGCAGATCAATCATAACTTTTCTCATTCAGTCTAAAAACTTGATTTTAATAAACATAAAATCTCACTTTTTATTAATTTTTTTTTATATTATTAAAAAACAAATAAAACTGCAGACCTTTGTTTAACCGATTCATCGCCAACTTTTTAAGAAATCTCATAAGTTCCAGCGAAAGAAAGAATCAGCTAGAAACCCGTTGCGCTTGGCAATTTACTTGAAAATGCGTTACACTTAATTCAATCGGAGATAGAAGTTAAAGCTATTCCACTGCTGGCCCAATTCGCAGTGCTGGATCGTTGAAGAAGCAGCAGCAGCGGCAAATGGCCTCGAGCGCCCTATTATACGAATTACCCCTTGATGGAAGCTACACCATCAAAAATTTCTATTTAATTCATTTAATTTCATTTAAGCCAACTCAGGCAAGAACCGTCATCATCAGCGACGTAGCTTGGCCTTTGGCCAAACTTATTAATAAGTGTTATTTCTTTTTTTATGTTTCTTTTATTTATTTTCCCCTTCTTTGTAACATTTTTTGTTTGTTATTATTATGTATTTCTTTTGCGTTTTTCTACTTCTATACAACGAGGCGTTTACCTATACGTTGACCTGATTAAAGACAGCACGCACAGAGTCCGAGTCCGATTCAGAGTCGGGCTTGAAGCTCATTCATTGAGTGCGAGTAGAAAGTGTCGCCACTCTCTTTTCTGTGGCGTAAAGTATAGACGCTTTTTTGACATTTGTTGCAAGTCGGCTTATTGAACTGAACTCCAACTGCCAATGACTGAGCTGGGCTTGGCCTGTCGGCCTTTTGGGCTCTAAATGGTCTCTAATTGAAAAATAATAAAAGTCAACCAGTTTTCATAGCTGTCTCTCAACTTTGACATACAAAACTGTGCTGGCAAAAGTTCATTGAAACGCTCTTAGCTCGCAGCAGCAGCAGCAACAACATTCATATTTGTGTTTAAAAAAAATGTTTTTAACATATTATGACAATGCCTCGAATGAATTAAGCTTTAAAGCCAACAAAAATAAAAATTGTTGACTTTTATGTTGCTCTGCCTTTTGCTCTTTCGTCAGCATTTGTTGAAAATTCTAATTAAAATGTACAAAAAAAATGCTGTTTGAGAATCTTCTCACATTTATGTGCTGCTTTGACTGGTAACTTTTATATGCCATTGTTATAGACACACCACTGACGGTGCTGCCAAAGATCATATATGTATATGTATGTGTTTGTGTGTGTAGACTTTGCGTATGAGAAAGATCAACAATAGTTGTACAAAAAAATAGACAAAAAAACCTTTATGCATAAAGATTTGCCTTTTTCCATTCATTATACGCAATTAATTTTTTCTTATTTCGTAAAATAAATCTTGCAAATACTTTGAACTTTCAAGTGATGAGAACTGGAAATTGAGCAAAGATTTGGGCAAGTTTTTAAAGGCGAATATATATATTTGAGATACAAAATATTTAAGATATAAATATAAAGTATAAAAAAATTATATATACATATATAGAAAAGATATATATAAAAAAATATCTATACATACATATATAAAAAAGATATATTTAAAAAAACTCTACATCTAGAATCTGGAATCTGGAATAGACAGCTATATAGATTTATTCTTAAATAAATATTCTTTTCTCTCATATATACATATTTTTTATATAAGTATATATACTTTTTTCATACTTTATATTTGTTTCTCAAATTTTTTTATCTCGATATATATATACATATATAAATTTTGTTATTTTAACTTTTATTTTATTATTTTATTTTATATATATATATATTTTTTTTTTCTCAAATTTTATTTATTATTATTATTTTTTAAATATATATTTAACTTACACCTGTTGAAACCCCTTTTTCTTGTTTACTGCGAACAAGCATCTGCTTGTCTTACTTTGACAATCAATTTCTTTTATAATCGCACAAATCATTTGCTCAGATTTCACTCGGTTATTGGAGCTATATTCGCATTTTTGCTTGAGCGATTCACTCGTTTCGCAATTAAATAAGTCATGTATATTCAGTTTAAAGACAATGTCTCAAATGTGAGTAGACTAAGCAATTGGCATGAATGAAATGACAGCTAGATATAAATATTTTATAAAACTGAAAGCTACGAATAGTTGAGCGAAAACGTTTTTTTCTCCCGCTAGATATCTCAGTGGAAGTATATCAAATTAGTAAACTCTATTGAAATTTTAGATTGTTTCACGTTCTGCCCACTGTATATTTTAGCTAAATAAATATCTAATGAAGTAGAGAGTTAATAATGGCTTTTTAATAAGTTTATCTTTACACTTCTGCAGCTGCTTTTACAATCTTAGCTCATTAGCATTTGCAACCGGCCCAGATTTGGTCCAAACATTTCTAACTTTCAACGGGCGATCTCTATGCTATTATGCTCTCTGCTAATTATTATGCATTTCAGCAGCTTGTTTACTCTTGCAAGCAAATCAAATTCAAGCATTTAACAATTTTTGACGCCTCCTCCTCCTCCTCCTCCTCCTCCCTCGCTCCCTTCTATGTTCGTTCCAAATGAATTGGAGCTGGCTGCTGGCTCAGCGGGTAAGCGTGAAGGCCGAATTAATGTTTAGCTTCGATTCAGATACGGATTCATATTCAGTTTCTGCTTCTTTTGGTGCATAGCATAAATACGGATCCATTGCCGCATATGTGCGGAACCACATAATGACTAATAACGCTGCCGATTTGCATGCTCTATGGGCACAACAGCTCAACAGACCGACCCCACAACGTCTTGAGACACACACACAGCAATGCAAAACTGGTTTTTATACAAATATTTAGATACACACTACTCACATTCACGCTTCATTGCAGTTTTGTGTAGTGTTCGCGTTAAGATGGAAAAATTGAAACCATTATTAAATGCTGTTGCCAGATCCGGTCCAAGATTGTTGCCGATCTCCAGATCAGTTTGCAAAATTGAAATGAAACGTTTTCATTGTAGTCCATATCTCTTCAAATTGTCTTTAATATGCGATTAAATTGGAGTTGTTGTGCCGCAGATTTGTTGCAAAGTGGAGTCATTTATTTAACAAATTGTTGGATATGGATATGATTGTGGCGAGGAATTACATAGTTGAAGGGGATATCTTTAGATGTGTAATGGATGGGAGAGAAATAACAAAGCAAGAAAGAGAGAGAGCGAAACTGGGGCAGCAAAAGAGAGCGGAAGGCAGAAAAAGAGAGATGGAACTAGTAAAGGCAAGGGTGCAAGCTGTAAAGACTGAGCATACAGGATGAGAGCGAATGACAGAGAGAAAGAAAAAAGCCAAAAAACAGAGAGAGATAGAGGACGTTCCAAGAGGAGAGAGGGGGAGATCGGGCGAGTTAGCGAAAAATGGAAAATAAGGATATGGTAAGAACGAATATTAAGAAAGAAAGATAATGACAAATAGAGAAAACCGGTGATGACAAAAAGAGGGAGAGTGATAGAGAGACAGGAAGAGAGAGACAAGAAAACATAGATGGGAAGAGAGTGAGAGCTAAAATTGATACAAAATAATTAAATGGAGAGAGGGCGCCAGAGAAATGGAAAGGGAACGAGTGAGATATATATACAGATAAAATGAAGGAATGAAACATACAGAAATTGCAATAAAAGATAGACAGTGAGAATAAGAAACACGAGGATGGAGTGATATGAGAAAGAAGGTGAGTAAAAGATAAAGAGAGGGAAAGAGAGGTAGAATTAGAGAGAGGGAGAGGGAGCGAGATTAAGAAAGATTGAGAGAGACAGCGAAATATAGAAAACAAATTATGCGAAAAGATAATAGATAGCAGAAAGCAGTGGAATTCATGAGGGATATGAAAAATTGATTGGGAAACTCCGAAAGAGAATATGATAAAGAGCTATGGCGTAAGTAGATGTTCTAAGCTCAGGTTAAAAATATGAAATATTATAGAATTAGAATATATAGGTACGACAATATGATTACTATATATGAACTGCGGTGAAAGTATATATAAATATATATGTATATAATAAATATACAAAATTGGCAAAGTATAAAAAAAAAAAACAAAGTTTAAAATAACTATGCTAATAGAGGTTTTATTATTACTATTTTATGATTTTTTTAATTTTAATATATGAAAGTTTCGTTTGTTTGAAATATCCACTATTAATAATAATAATTTAGTTAATATAATTATTAATTGCATATAATTTTCCCACACTCAATGCCAAAGTATTAGGAAGCTTTTTGTGGTCTTGCCTTGATCTATTGATCTATTACATGTATTTGACTGGTTTTGGTATTAAATTGCTGTGACCTCCCCTCGTTTAACCAGTTCGAATCAATTTTTGGTCAATAAGCAAAATCGTAACAAATCGCGCAAATTGTTTAAGCGAACGATTTGAGTTTTTGCCATGCCGACACGTACCACAAATGTAATGCTCACTAATTTCCTGACCAGCAGCAAGTCGCGACTCTTTCGGGGATGTCTACTTATTTTTTTTTTCTTAGTTTATATATATTTTTTTTATTTTATTTTACTTTTTGGTTTTTGCTAGACTTGGGTAATTGTTTTTGTTTAGCTCTTGATTAGCGTTAGGCATGAAGCTGTGCCTTGAAGTTGAATGAACCTCGGCTCTCGATTCTTTTGAAATCTTCAGCGGTTTTTCTTTGTGCTCGAAACTTTTGCTGTTGAAACTTCCGCTGGCCGGCAATTGGCCACACTTTTACAGTCGAGACGGTTCAATGGGCTTAATTGAAAATTCATTTTGTTAATTTGTTGGCAATTATTGTGCATTTGATTGAGACTTTTTTTCTTCTTCTTATATTCATTTTCGCTGTCACGACTTTCACCATTCAAATACTAATTTTCATAAGCGACTTGACTCCTTTGCACTCAAACAGTTGTTCAGCTGTCTTTTGTTAGCATTATTATGCTGGCAGTCAACAAATAACTTACCAATGACAATTTACAAAATATTTATTTATTTATGTTTTAAGTGTTACGTTTGCCAAGATTTTGACACATGCTGAATTGATTTTGGTGTAGGTGTTTGCTTGGACACGGTCCGATTTCTTTTTGTTTACGCACAGCTTTTTGTTTTGGGTTTTTGTTTGGCTTTTTTCGGCATTTTTTCGGCATTTTTTATTTTTTTTATAGTTCGACCCCCTCTTTTGGCTATTTTGGCCTAAATTTGCATAATTTATGTAATTTCTGCGTCATTTTTATTGACTCTCATTGGCATATAAAAGATATATATATACATATACATATATATATCTTTTTTTTTAGCTTGAGTGTTAATGTTGCCCGCGGCTTAGAAAATTTCCTGCTTAGTTTTGTATTTCTTTTTTTATAGTTTTATATATTTATATGCGCATGTCACATGTGTCTTGAAGCCAAATTGGACTATAATCCCAAGGTTATTTATTTGCCCACAATTGGCTATTGTAGAATTATTCTAGTTTACACATAATTTATGAGTTCTCATTCAATTTTTTTTTTAAGGAAATATTTGATGTAAGCTTTGTTTATTCTCTGAGTACCATGTGCCGGCAGCTTTTGTATTTAAGTTATTTCATTTGGGCTTTTGTCCTAAAACGTTTTGTTCAGAGCACTGAATGTTTAGTAGAGTTATGAATTTTGTATATATATATTTTAATATTTTTGTTGCATTTTTAGTGAAAAGTAATATAAATATAATATATTAATACGCGTTATATTCGTTGACATTTTTCTCGGGGCTCAATATTTAATAGTTTTAATTTCTTAACCCTAAAAAAACGGGACTATTTTTTAAGTAATAATACTTTATTAATGAAGTTTTTATAACTATTAAAGCAAAAATGAATGAATTTATTTATTATTTATTAATTTATTATTTGTTTTTTCATTTTTTTTTTTAAATTTGTTTTTTCCATTTTTTCATTTTTCTTTAAAATATTTTCTATTTTCAATTTTTTTTTTTTGTATTCTGTATTTTATAATTTATATATATATTATTTTTGAGATAAAAATAAATTTTTTTATTTTAAAAATTTTTAAACAATTTGTTTAAAAATAATTTCTTTATTGTCTCAGTGACAAGAAAATGTAGTTTAAATTATATATGTATATACGAATTTGTAGCATAAAGTCAAGTTTAAGTTTTCTGTCCATTTTTATTTATTTATTTATTTTTTATTTATTTATTTATTTTTTTCATAAATAAACAATTAGATTTTTAACGGTTTTTAATCTTACACGGTTTTTTCTTATCCAAGATAATTTCCTAACTTGGTCAACTACAGGAAATTTCATTGTAGATTTTCCCATTCAGCAAATTGTTTGCACAAAGATGGCCTCTGTTATCGCTAGCTTTCCTTCAGTTATAACAGCACTTAAGCACTCTTTTTTGTTGCTGTTGTTGCTTAGTTTTTTTTCCCAGTGCACAGTTCCAAATCAACTTTGTTCCCAACTGTGACGAGCAAGTGCCTTGGATGACCTTGTTCCCACAGAACTGAACTGAACTCAACACCGGCCACTAGCCCAAATGGCTATAATTTACTTGACGACAATTTTGGTTTGAATTTGTGGTTTCATTTCGTTTCGTTTCGGTTCGTGTTACACACAGAAAGAGAACAAGACGAAGAAGTGAGAAGCAAAAGTGTACGAGGTGAGGAAAGTAAATGGAAAAACTTAATCGAGCGACCGCAGCCAGAATGAAGAAATGAAAAGGTAGCTGCGATAAATTCAAATCAAAGAGTAGACTAGAGTCTAATTTATGGAGTGAGCGTCAGCTGGCTGAGCTACCATTATTCCAGATTCCAGTTAACTGAATCTGCAAGCGTTGCACGTACATTCAGTTGCTGCACCCACGTTCCCAGTGCTCCTCAAGCCAAACAAACAACACGAACCGATCCGATGCATACTGAAGCTGTTGATTAAACGCCCACCTACTTTCCCGCCGTCATACCGTTGCCGTCCAATCTGTCTGTCTAACTGGGCTTATCATTTTGTTGACGTGTTTGTGTGTGTGTGTTTGTGTTTGTGTTTGTGGGCTTGCCTGACTGGCGGCCATTCAAAAGCTGGATTCTTAAGTGCCAGTCTTTACTGTAGCTGCTGCTTAAGTGCCAGTCTTTACTGTAGCTGCTGACGCTGCGCAAGCGCTGAGGCGTGTCTGGCTGTGGCCTACGTCTTCGAAGCCGACTGCTCTGTCAGCCTGCTCATTCATTGTTTCTTTTGATTTTTTTTTTTTTTTATTTCTTTTTTTTTTTTTTTGTTCTCTCTCTCCCGTCCTTAATAAATATTTGCAACTCTTGTGCTACTTCCACGCGAATTTGGCACACAGTTGCCCGCGGCTGTGCCCCTCATGAGCTGCCGTTCCGCCAAGTTGGTCGGCCACGGCACATCTTGTCGCAGTTTGCTATTCAAAATGTTTAATTTCTGCTTAATGGCATTTTTATGCATTGCAAATTGCGCCATGAGTTTCGCAGTTAGGAATTTTTGTCTAGTCATAGATGTACTACATCACAGAAATGTCGAGATCCAGGGCTAAACTGAAACCAAATGGGCGCTACCCGAGTTCCGTGTGTCGAGAGACGCTTTGATTTATTAATTTTACTCATTTTGTAGTCGGAGAAAATATATTTTTATATCTGCTCTCTGAAAAGCTGTAATCTGATTTTTAATTTTTTTTTTTTTTTTTTTTTTTTTTTTAACATATATACCTTTATCATTTCCTGAGGGAGTATAAAATCATTGAATATTCATTATTGATTCTTGATTAAAATTAGCATTCTCTAACAGCCATGACACAGAAAAGCAGCAAAAGAGAAAGCTAGCAAAAGCTTTTAGGCAACATAAATGATTCGATTTCGTTTCCTTAAATAGCACTAATAAGAAGTTAAATGAGAAAATTGCACTCTCTATAAGTGCAATAATTTCCACTGTAAAAAATAAACAATAAAAAACTATTAGGTTAAGTACTTAGTAATGTTCAGATTAAAGAGCATCTTGAAGTATTACGCATTCACAATAATTACTAAAGACGCATTTAGAACATGTTACAGTTGCTATGACGAAATCGTCAACAAGATAAACGATGATTTATACAATTATTAGCATTTCAGGCGACAACAACAACAACAACAATAAAGTATTTATACAGCGCATTTTTGCATAATGAGCATGATGACGATGAACTCTATTAAGTCAGTCTCACAAGCCAAAGCTAGAAAGAGAAAGAAAGAGGCAAAGAGAGAGAAGCTTAATAAATTGCTCCACACAAAACAAAAATCAAATCGCAACAAGTTTTGCGGTTTTCCCACGAACTTTATTTGCACAAATGATTCGGCGATTTGAATTTGTTTTTGCAATAAAAATGTCACCGTATACACTGAACAAAAAGAAATAGTCGAAGATTTGGCACAGTTACGAAAACAGGAAAAAAATAGAGCTAAAAAGTAAAAAAACAAATATTGTAAAAGTACAAGCAAATTATTGGACCACAAACTGGCAGCAATTAGGCCGCAAGGTTGCCAATCGTTTCGTGTATTTCATTAGAGCAGAAAATATGACTTATAATGAGCAAAAATCCCAATTTGCATAAGCAATAAGCGGCAGTGAAACAGAAGGCGTGCCGCCACAGCACGAGATCAATTAATGAGCTACCTGGTCGAAGACATACATACAATACTATATATATATATATGTAACTCTCATACTATCTACTATTTACTGGCATTCACTTTTTATGCGAAAACTTCCTGTACAGTGCACAGTGAAAAGTTCCAAATGCAAGCGGCATTGCACAACTCCTGAGAATGGCCAGAGCTAGAGCCGGAGGCAGAGCCGCAGTTAAAGCCAGCGCCACAGCCACAACAAGACAATAAACAATACATGGCTAGAGGTAAAATTTCGTAAGCTTTCCGCAAATTGCAAATGGCCAAAAGGCAGCCTGAAGAAGAAGCCGCAGCGCAATTGAGGCAAGACACAACAACAACTAAAAGCTAAAAGCCCCCCAAAAATGAGATTGCAATTGTGCAAAGTTTTATTGTGTAGGAGTTAAAGTCGAGTCGAGACGAGACGAGACGATTCGACTTGAGACGAGTCAAGTTTTTTAGTTTTAGTTTTCGGATTTGAGTCCCATCAGCTCAAGTCTCGACAATTGTTTACAAGTTTTTCATGAAACTCATTGAAGGTGGCTGAAAAGGGGGGCATGTTGGATTTGTTGACGGCTTTGTAACAGACAGTAGAAGCGTGCAAGATTAAATAAAGTATTTATATGTATTGATTAGCAATATAATGTAAGCATGTCTGTCTTTCAAAGTTTATAAATCTGTGGTAGTCAAAGCTAAAATTTTTACCTTTGCTAAGGGCAAAACTAGTTTTTCATATTTTTTCTTTCGATAATATTTCCTGTTTTTATTATCATCGATTTACTTGAGTTTTAAGGATATAATCAAGGCATTTATGTGGACTTTATAAATAGTTATAATTTTGAGTGTTTTTACTTATTTAAATTACATTAAGACTTTATAAATATTTCTAAATCTTAAAGCGAAACTGATTGTTAAAGCTAAACTTATTTAATAAAATATATCCCATAATAGGAGAGTGTTGAAAAAATGAATATAGCTGTCTGTCTCTTTTTCTTGTATATCTATCTCTATCGTTTTCTTTCTCTCTCTCTATATTTCTTTCTGTCTATGGGAGACTGTTGAAAGAATGAATACACTGGCTGCAGAAAGTATGTATTTCTCTTTTTATTCCTGTCTTATTTTCTTGTATATACTATATCGGTTTCTTTCTCTCTCTCCATAATTTCTTCTGTCTCTCTTTTTTGTCTAACTGTCTCTCTCTATTTGTCTGTTTGTATGGCTCTCCTTCTCACTCTCTCTCTCTCTCTCAAACTTGCTCTGTATACAAGAAACATTTCCTTAAGCTTAGGGTATATTATAGTCATGTGCATTTCATTTGCTTCTACTCTATTATAAACTCTACATTTAATTAGTTTTAGGGTATTTTTCGAGTCGTTCTCTTCAAAATAGCTTGAAATTTTTATTTTTATTTAATCTGTGTGCCACCCTAGCGAATGAACAAAAACAAAATATTAATGAATCTCTTTTAATTTTGTTCGTGGCCAAAGGAAAGTGAAAGTCCATCAGTTGACGTAGAGTTGAATTGTGTGCAAAATGTATGAATAGAAATGCGAGCGCGCGCGCCTTTTGTAGAAAAATTTTCGTGCGTTTCACACGCAAGTTTATTACACTTTCAACTTTGACAGCGAAGAGTGTGCGAAATAAAAAGCAAATGTTGAAGAAAATGTGAACTGTACTCGAATCGAGGCTGAATATTCATCTAACTAAGCGAGAGAAAGGTGTTAACAACAACAACAACAACAACAACAACAACAACAACATGCAATCAACAACAAAAGGTCATTTAGGGTTCATTAGGTTTACAAGATTATATTTGTTATCTCTTTGACAGTTGAATAGACTGATTCTTATTTAGTTCAACTCAAGCTTCTAGAAATCACTTTAGTTCACTATTATTATTGTCGTTAATATTAAAAATTAAATTAATAACATTTATATTACATCTTTATACATTAATGATGCTCTGCAAAAACACTGAAATTATGTAGAATTGCTTTTTACTACTGAACGGAGAGAGCTAAAAAAGATGTTAATCGACTAATAATGTCTTGATGTCTTAGACATGAAACTCTTTTCTTATTCATTGCCCTTGGCAATAACGAAAAGGGGACACTTTTTTCTTATATAAGAATTTGTATAATATTTATTCATTTTTGCAATCATGTTAGTCATATGTAGGGTTTTTTTTTAGCAAATTGTTATTTATGTTTATTTATTGATATGTGTCAAATATGTATTTAACTGTTTAGTATCTTGATAAAGTTTATATAAAAAAAAAAATAATTGAACACATTTCTCAGTCAAATGTCTTTTAAATGAAAAGTCATCAAAAATATTAAACTTAATTTAAAATATTTTCTGTATAAACAGATTTTAGATATTGTTAATGAAAATAGCTTTTAGTACATCAACCCACTCCATATATTGTATAATACAAAGTTAAAATACCATAGAAAATACTTTAATTCTTTAACAATAGATTTTTGTGCATCAACCTGCTTTAATTTTTATACATTGTATTATAATTAAAATACAGTAGATAATCCTTTAGGTCATGCTAAACTGAGCTAATTTTCCCCTAATTGCATTTTAGATACTTAAAACTTTTCAAATAATTTTTTTTATCAGAAATTGGTTTTAATTGAATTAGATAATCAAAAATTTTTATTTATAAATTGTTTGTTTTTGTTTTTTTTTTTTTTTTTAATAATAATCAATTTTAATGAATGTTTGAATACACTGATAGTAAATATATATAAAAATCTTCAACTGACGCACAGTTTTAATGGCACAATTTAATTGTTAATAATAAACAGGTATTTATTGTAATACATAAAAATTTAGAACGATTGCACTAACTCTTCATTAAGTCATTGTATTTGTTGCTCAGTTGAACTAAAAATTATGATTAGCCACAGTTGTTACAAAGTCCTTAATGCAAGCCAGTTGAACTGAGTGACAAATAAGAGTATAGATAAGTGCACTGCTAAAGGTGGAGTAGCATATAGATTATTTTTAGTACACCTAACAACAAGCACTTGGCTTGGCAAAAAACTAATACTCACTAATATTAGTGAGCACCAAAAGGCAATCAATTTAACCTACTTGAATTTAGTAGAAATGTATTAAAAGATATTGTAACTTAAGATTTTTCAACTAAGTGTGTGTGCTCTAACGCTTTAAATTAACAGTAATACTTATATTAACATTAAATAGATACTTATAATACATTTACTTTCAGTGCAATTATTCCAGCAAAGAGCATCGATTACTAAAATCTCTATCAAAGTAATTGAAATGCATGCTAAACATTTTTAGAACACTAAGCAACACATGCAAGAAATTTAGTTCAACACAAATGTAATTTAGTTTCACTACAAAGAAATCCATCTGAGCTATACTTGGTGTAATTTTGCAAAATTTTGCAATTAAACAAATCGTCTCCGCCTCTTACTCTGTTGTTTTTTGCAGTGTTGAAATTTATTGTTAATGGTATTAAGCATAAACACAGGCATTACCTTCGTTGAGTACAATTAAAACGATGACAAACAGCAGATCTTCACTTTTAGTACCACTGAGTGGAGATTTGAGCAAAGATTTGTTTAGTACTTTTTTTTTCTTCTTCTTTTTTGTGTGAATTTATTGCCGGCTGATTGCCTTTCTACATTGTCATTTTGCCTTGTGCCCGATGTACTTGAGTCTCTCAGCTGTCCAAGACAATCAGTGGGCCAGATATTATAGACTGATAAACCTTATCGCAATGATTACAAACTTTCCCATTTTGTTGCTTGTTGTTGGCTACTTGACTTGATACACGTTTGTGTATGCAAAAGAGTAAGAGCTAAAGACAGAGAGAGATAGTGAGGGAGAGAGCCTGGCGACACCGGGTGCTGACCATTTGGCTGGCCAGTTTGGTTTGCCAGCTCGCGTGGAATGGAGGCGCACGATGATCAGCGATTGGGGGTAAGCGCCAAGCGTTAAGCTATCAACAAATAGTTAAGCGTGGGCGTTGCGGCTGCTGATTACGCGTGACATTTCCCGTTAATCAATGTTGAAAAAATGTATATAAATTTACAATTGTTATCTAGCGCTGATGATATACATGTGTGTGTGTGTGTGTGTGTGTGTGAGTGCGTGTGTGTCTCTGTGTGTGTGTGTATTTGTTTCTGCGCTGCTGCAATGTTCGGCCGTCGCACGAAACGCCGATTCGCTGCGTTGAAAAATATTAAATTGTAAATAAATACTAAAAAGCAAAAACAAAAGCAGCAAAGCAAACAAGAATTATGTTCGTGTCGCCGTCGACGCAGCGAGTAATGTGTGTGTGTGTATGAGTGTGCATGAGTGTGTGTTGTGTTGTGTTGTTTTTTTTTTTGCGGCCTAGTACTTAAGCGCACCTCAGACGCTGCGGTCGGCGTTTCGGAAATGTCGTCAGTGTGTGTCGCCTTCACTTTTCAGTGTTGTTTTCCTTTGACTTTTTTTTCTTTGATGCGCGCACACCTTTCGCCTTTAGCCCCGTACTAAATTGAGCGCACATTTTAGTACACACTCGAACTGCGCGAAAATTGGCAGTGAAATAGCCAAAGTAAAAGAAACGAATATCCATTACTATTTCGCCCGACGCGACGCTTATCACGGCGTACAAATTGTTATGTTCTAATATAAGATAACAAGTTCTATACGACATTTAACTCAATTGTGCTCTGAGCTAAATATGATTTTTGATTACCTTGGTGTGTTACAAATGTTGAGATTTTAGCACAACGTTTAAGGAACGAACCGATTCTTAACGAAATACAGGTGAGAATTTGCTGTCTGACGCATTTCTTCTCGATATGGGCGTGTTTTTTGCAACCTTTTTGTCTATATAGATATGCATATATTGTATATATCAGTGAAAGAGATATACATATATGTGTACATTTATATTGTATATAGACGGAGAGATAGCACATGTGTGCAATTGGTAAATATTGAATGTTTTTGCTCTGAAAGCAATAAGTGAATGCATCTCTACATATGTATATACATGAACGTTTATTTGTTATTTAAATGTACTAAATGGAAATGAAAGTGCTATATGTACTAAAAAGTAAAGTAATGACAGCTTTTATGAAAACATTAACTTATTAATATATTTAAATGCGACTTATGCATAAAAACTTTGACGAAAAATGCTTCAAGTGAGAAATATCTTCGATATATAAATGGAAAATGTACTAAATATGGTACTAAACTTTTAAAAACTAAAAAGTTTACACAAAACGGAGGGTTTTTTGTTCTAAAATTTAATTTTTAACTCCCTTTGATAGCAAAGTGTGCTTTCTGTACTAAAATAAGCAAATGAACTACATATTGAACTAAAAACACTTTGAAGTGGCAAGAATAATACATAATTCATTATATCTAAATGTAATATGATATAATGTTTAAATACTGCCTAGATGTTCTAAAAACTTGTTTCTGATATACGTAAACTCTCATCAAATGAACAAATCTTATTAGAGATCTGGCAACTGAATAAGATGTAAATGTATTTTCATATATTTCACAGTATGAATCATGTTTTGAATTTGTTTTTCCAACACTTTGTTTTTCGATAAAAAAAAGGTGTACTAAAAAGTGTTTACATTGCATTTTAGCCAAAGCTATAAACAAATAAACAACTCATATCAATGCGAAAGTGTCTTAAATATGTTAATGCCACACAAGACCCTTAAAGATATATAAGTTTGTACGTCAGTTTCCCCCCTTTTGGGCTTATTGCGATATTATATCGTACAATCTGTGCGATAGTTGGCCAAAAACAAGACGAGTCAAGTGACTCATTTGACAGAACGAGCAAGTGACGCGCCCCAAAATACAAACGTGCTCAAAGATCGTCGAGAAACAGAGAGAGAGAGAGAGAGACAGAGATATATAGTGATCCCCTTTATACAATAATTCATTTTTGAGCTTTTTTGTTTATGAAAGGCCGAAAGAAATTTGTACAAAATTTATTTGAACCAAAATAAACAGAGATTCAGGCAAACAACAGTGCGTAGCCAGGCCGGCACAAGGGAAAATCGAAAAAAAAAACAGACACAGAGAGAGATAAAAAATAAACGAAAATATGAAATAATTTTGTGCTGCATTTGGGGCAAACTTTTGCAATTAAAAGCTGCTGGCAACTGGCAGACGATGCGTGATCCCTAAAAGCCAGATGGCTACACAGAGATCTTTAAGATTTCCGCAATTCCTGAACAAATAATATACAAATATAGCTATCTATGTGTGTGTGTGTGCCAGACTATCTAATAAAATAATTTATGCTTTTCTAAGAACATTTTGGTTGCCCTTCTCGTGCTGCCGGTACTAAAAAAAAATCTTGTTGTTGTTAGGCCTGAGGCCGTTATTTCTTTTTTTAAGTCATTTTATTTATAGTCGAGTACGAAATGTGACGCATTTCGTTTAATTTGGCATGTGAACTTATTTATTTATATAAAATTTAAACTTTTTCCGAGTGAATGACTTGTGTGCGCTTTATTTGCGTTTACTTCTTTTTTGTTGCTTGCAGCTTTTTTTTTTTAGTACATGTGACAATCTTTCAATTGAACAACGCATTATCACACCATTTATGCATAAATATATACATTTATTTATATTCATGCATATCATACACCTAGCTCACTTAACTCTGGCATTTTTGTATGTCTTCTGCACATTCCAAAGTTCATTGCCGTTGAGCTTAGTGGGCCAAATTGTTGATGGATGTGTGAAGCAAAGCCAAAAGTAAACAACTTCCGATTTATAATTATTGCATCGACCGCAAATTTGTGGCCAGTAATATTCCATATACTCGTCTATCTTATCTTCTATTTTTTTTTCGTCAGTTTTAGCAACAAACATAAATAATGAAAACTTTGAAGTAGTTGTACTAAAACAAAACCCAAATCAGCTTTCAAATTTTGCTTTTTTAATATATATATATTGTCTGTTGTTCGGAGATAAGCTAAAGTTTTAAGATTGATGTCATTCTCTCAAAGTTTTAGCACTGACTTCTAATGTGCTACATGTGTTGGCTGTTTCCTCTTATTATTTTGCTTCTTCTTTTGTCAGCTGTCAAAACGTTTCGTCTTACACTCCAAACATTTTAAATATTGTGTTGATTAATTGGGCACGATTTGTTACATTTGCATGTCAGTTATGACAGTTTTTCATTTTTCACAGTAAAGAGGAAGTCGCACGAAAGTGAAAATTGTCAAAATAATGTGTTCTAAAAAGCGTCAACAAGATAAAATATCAGCTGTTCAGCTGTTGTTGTCAGTGTGAAATGTGTTGAAATTGGTATACATATATGATTATTTAAAAATCTTTTAAGCTAATAGATAATAGTACTAAATTGAACTAAGTGCTAAATAGAGTAGCGCACTAAAAATATAATGTATTTTTATAAATCTGCTAGGTAAAATGGTATTAAAGCCAAATCAACTCAAGTCATCTGTTCATGAACATGTACTAAAACTATTAAGCAGTTAAGTTCATTGTGCTATAGTAAAATGTTAATATATAATTTATGCATAGATCGGGCTTAGTACATCATACTATAAAGTTCACCTTTATAGCACCGTTTTAGTACAGGTATGCTCTTGACACACATGTACTAAAAGGAATCAAACGATTAATTGCACAAAGCTTTATAAACGAAAGTATTCTCTTAACGTACATACATGTGCTAAAATGATATAAATGTGAAGTTTATAGTGTGATGTACTTAAACTATTATCAAGTTTAGTACAGAGGATGTAGTACTAAAATGAAAATGTACTAAATGCAAACGTACTAAACTAATGCATGTGTGTATATAATAAAATATTATTAGATACTAAAATTGCTTAAAAAGGTACTAGATGAATTAGATCGATCTAAACACATTTAATTGATTTTGATAACTATCTGTATTAAACTAACAAAGTATAGTATAGAAAACAAAAGCAATATTATACTTTTAAAAATATTGCGGTATGATTAAGGCAACATGATCTAAAGAGGTTGCATGTAGAACTAAGAGGATGATGTAATTGTTTAATTATGGTGATATTTAGTATTCAAATGAAATACCATAATAGATCTATAAAATAAATAATAACCAATTATTCAGCTGTTGCCGCATATAGAAAATTAAATATATAATATAAAAATTCTGTACTAAATCGTGTAAAGAGTAAATACGCTTGGGTGCTTGCAGAATTACAAATGCAATCTTAATTTGTAATATGTCTAATATTTATTTGAAGGCATCTGGCATTCGGCTCATAAACAATTTGTGTTTATAAATAAATTTGACACTTGGCCAATTGGCTGTCAGATTGTTGTAATCAATCTACCCATGATATTGAGACAACAAAACCGATTTGTTTTCTTTACCCGTGATATTGTGATATGTCAGATATCAATGGCATTTCGCATTCAATCTAATCTTGCTTACTTCTTAACTATGTATTTGCTATAGAGTTTCTTTGTAAACTTTTCATTGTATACGGCATGTGTATTGTGCAATATGTATTTCCAATTTTTATTTATAAATAGCTTTAAGTTTACATAGCACGAATTGCGAAATAAACAACAGGTCGAACGCCCCCAATGACGTTAGAGCAAAAAAAAAAAAAAAAAAATGTTTCCCTGTTTATATGTTGAGTCGAATCGAAATTGAAATATAAATACAAAAACAAATATTGCCCTCACCCCTTATGACATTGAAAACTGCGGGCGGGCAATTGGGTTATCGGCTGAGCTTTCCGTGGCAATCCAGCGTGGCATTAAAATAGGAATCTTAAACCAAATCTATATATTGAAAATAATATTGTATACATAATATATTTACGAAATGCAGCTGCAATGGAAGCAAACAACTTGCGACTCAAGTCGAGTCGATTCGATTGGCGATCGCCCACGGTGCATTGCTTTTTGAGGGGCTACGTTTTTCGAATATATATATATATATATGTATATATAATATACTATTATACTACATTCGCCATGTGCGCCATGGCATACAGAAATACTTATTAGCATTCGGCTAGAGCAATTTAAATATTGAAGGCGTTTGACTGACGTTTTCTAATAAACACATATAGCTAAATTTATATACACATAACCCAACTTGAAGCTGTACTAAAAAGTATTAAATTCATGGAAAGCAGCTGAATGTTATAATGATAAAAATACTAATTACTTTGAGATGTACTAAATATGCTTAAATTACAGAAAACGCCTGAAGTGCATAAAATGTTCAAAGCTTTGAGTACTAAAATGCGCTGCCGTAAAATGAGAAAACTTGAGGCTTAATAAAATCTACGACTCTGTACTCAAATGTGCTAAGCCTTTAAAAGACAGCTGAAACCACAAATATGATTTATGTTCATTTTAAATCTACTGCTTTTATGAAAAGAGGTTAAAGCCGATAATAGTTACTTTTAACTGTACTAAAATGCGTCACACTTAAAACTGGTAGCGAAAATCAAATTTTATGGTCGCTTGGCCATGTTCTAAAATGTGCTAAATGTATAATCAAATAAATGTCTGTTGCAATGTTGATATGTGATACTAAACTAATAATGTGATGACTGAGGCTAGCAATAATAAAAGCTGTACTAAAATGTGCTAAGCTTCTAAAAAAATAAATAAGATAGCTAAATTGATAGCATTAAATATTGTCTACTATTAGAGTAGCTATTTCAAATGTACTAAACTGTTCTAAAAGCTCAAGAAACTAGTTTTTAATGTTTCCTTTTATTAAGTGTTCTAAAAATATTCGAAAACTTTGTATTACACTTGCGCTTTATTATTTTCCTCTAATATATATCGATTCAATCGAATTTATAATATATGATTTTCACTATGATTTGCCAGATCTAGATCTAAAACTGATTTGAACTTTGATTTTCAGTTAGAATACAATAAATATACTAAGACACTTTGTCTATTATATATAACTCTATGACTCCCGTGCTTATCAACAATTAGTACTAACGTTTCTTTGTCGTTGTATGTTTTTCTTCTTTTTTAATTTTTTGTTTTGGTTTTTTTGCTTTCAGATATCGTTTTCGCTTATCGAAAATACAACAAAAGTCTGTACCGAATGCTGCCACCGAATTGCACAAAAATTCAATACACTTGCGATAAGGTAAATGGAAATAAATGGTGCTACATAGGCTCCAGTTGCATTCAATGAGGAGAACCTGAAGAATCAGAAACGAACCGATGTGATACTTGGAGACTAAGCATTGCAACAACGATAAAAACAAAATATATATATTACTCTATAGTATTTAGCAGTAGATAAAAGAGAAAAGAGAAGCAAAATACTGCATAGCAAAATAATTACAAAATAGAAATAAATTAATTTGCTACAAGACTTGCCCCATATTCAACATGGAACACTTGGATCTAGCGGGCTATATAAATACGCCCCTCAATTGGAATTTGGGCGCATTTGAGCAGCAAGGTGAGTTGATGAGAGAGAGCTATGAATAGAAATAAATGTAATAAAATAAAATTATATAAATATACACTAGTAAATGGGAAGTTCTGAAGGCCCTCAGCCATTCATAAAGAGAACTACATTTATGCATTGCGTCACGTTGACAATAAAAAGAAAACAGAGATAATCTAGTGAAGAATTTAATCAATGAATTTGAGCCCTCTTATATATGATATTTTAATCAAGGGCAATAAAAGATTGTGGATAACGAGCAGTAAACACGTTTTTTCTTACTGCTAATTAAGTTTTAGTGAGCAATAAAACATTTTTCTATTATTCTAAAATCGATCTGAAATATATTCACGAAAATGTGCAAGGAATAAATATTTTAAAATTATATTTTAAAAAAATAGATAAAAATATTAAAATTTAAATAAATGCACATATTTATATTTCTAATTGATAGCTAGCTGATTTTCTAGTTGATTTTGCATAAGCTTTAAGTCATTTATATACGTGAGATTTAAATAAAATAATATTCTGCAATGCTTCATTTATAATAAAAGTATTTCAAACTCAAACGGATATATAGTTAGCTGCCTCTAAGGTGCACTGAGTACATAAACTTTGTGGGATTTCAAATGAGAAATTACACATTTATTGACCAAATAAAACACCCTACACAATAGTAAAAATCTCTAAAAAAAACTAGAAATTGTCAACCAAAATTAAAATCATTTGAATTTACGAGCGATCACTGTGTGGGGCATAATTTATGACCGCATGGCATGGCTCGTAAAGTTGCATCTTTATTGATTAAACTAATCAGAAGCTAGTGTCATTGGGTGCATAAACAAAGTGGAAGTCGCTCGCTCGCTCACTATCGTCGCGCTCAGCTGGTTAGCTTGACCAACTGATGAGACGAGTTTTTATTAATAAATTGCATAATTAAGCCGCATGAATCATACACGCCGAACACAGGCGATGGCCTGCAGCCAGCCAACAGCAATCCCGATGCGGGCGCTGCGCGATAAGATCACAGCAGAGGCCGAAGCAGAAGCAGAATCAGTATTTGCAATTCCATTTGCAGTTGCAGCAGCAAATGGAGCTCGGTGACTGTCGCTGTGCCTTGCCCAGGGCCTGGGCTTGTGTCTGTGTCTGTATCTGTGCGTGGATTGTCGCAATGCTCTTCAGTTTTGCTGCAGGCACAGCTGGAGACGGAGCTGCAAAAGATGCGCAAGTGGCTAAGTGCGCTGGAATTAAAATAAAATCAAATTAAAATAGAACAACAAATTAAAGTGAAAATAGAAAATAATTTGACAATGCTCATAATTGATGATAATAATAACAATAATGAAAATGACAATGGCAATGACAATGACAATGACAATGACAATGAGAATGAGAATGACAATGACAATGACAATGACAATGACAATGACAATGACAATGATAACGATAATGATAATGACAATGCCAATGGCAATGACAATCACGATGATACGATACTTATTACCAATCTAATATTGATGACGATGCTAATAACTATGGCAACAACAATGACGATGGCAATGGCAATGATAATGATGATGACAATGGCAATATAAGAATATAAATAATTATATCCATTCTAATGTTGAGGAATATAACCATGTTAATAACAATGAAAACAACAATGATAATGGCAATAGCAATGCAAAAATGATGACAATGACAATGACAATAATAAAGACAATGGCAATGATGCTAATATTTATAACAAATTTAATAATGACGACAATACTACGGACAACAGTAATAACAATAACAATAACAATAACAATGTCAATGACAAGAACAATGCAAATAATAAATACAATGATAATAATAACGAAAATGTCAGAGATAATGGCATAAACAAACAAAAGAAAATCGTTAATGAAGCTGATAATGATCTACGATATCAATAATTATAATAATAATAATATACATTAACGGCAATAATAAAGATAATGATAATAACAATGACATCTTATAGTATATAGAATATGAATATAAAATTTGATCTAATATATTTCCCTTTGTAGATGGCATTTACTTGTCCAGCTCGCGGCAAATGCTGGAGCCCATCATGGAGGAGACCTCCGAGGATGAGGAGCATGCGCAAAACAGTTGGAATGGCTACGATCAACGCAACAGCAGCAGCTGCGGCGGCTTCTGGAGTTCCGCGGAGTCCGAGACGGGCTCGGTAATCAGAGTCGAAATTAACAAGGGTTAGTTTGGAGGAAATACGTGTAAAAGCTCAATTTTTACTAAAGTCTTTTTATTTTTGTACACAGATATCGACGCAATGTCGGAACGCGACTTTGCCTGTCCGCCCAAACGGGCGCGACGCTCCCAGGAGGAGCTGCAGCAGCAGCAGCAGCAGCAACAGACACAGCAGCCGCACAGTCTGGAGGATGTGGTGCAGCTGCGTCGTCCGCCGCCGCCGCGCTACGACGCCGAGGCGCACAACAGTCTGGAGCGTTTCCTGACGCTGGAGGCCTGCGCCCGTGATAGCTACGGCAGTCAGGGCCAGCGCAATAGTACGGGCAGCTGTCGACGTGGCGGAAATTTTGAGGATTTCTATTCGGACAACGATTCATATCATTCGCTATCGCGCAGCTCGTCACTGGTGCAGTTCGAATCGCTAGAGCGACAGATGACGCTGCAGGAGCAGCACCAGAGCATGAACAGCCTGGGCAACAGTTCACCCTCGCTGCTCAGTTCCGATACGCTGGCCAGCAGCAACGGCGGTGGTGGCTCCAACGGCAGTCACAGCAATCCGGACAGTCGTCGTGGATCGGCTAGCTCGCTGCTGAAGCGCTACGAGTCGAGCGATGGACGTTTGCATCAGACATACTTTGAGCTAAACAAATTGGATTTGGAGGAGCAGCAACGTGAACTTTTTGGTGCCTGCAAGAGTTTGCATCAGGCAGATCTGAAATCGGACTCGGAGTCGAGCAGTTCGTCCAGCAGCGATAGCAGCGGTCACAGCATGCTCAGCGCCTGTCCAGGCAAACATACAGATGCGGCCGGTGGCCGACGCTTGCCACTCAATTCGGCGGAGAATTTGTCTGAGGATTCGGGCTACTGTGAGCCGAGCACATTGCGGCGCAGCAAGAGCAAGAGTATACCAAAGAATTTCGACAAACTCTGCGAGGAGGAGGAGGAGCTGCTGCTGGAGCATGAGCCGGCAAATGGGCAGGCAACTGCAGCAGCAGCAGCAGCGGCAGTCTCAACAGGGGCACATTCCAAAAACTCCAATGATTTGTGTCAGACAAAAATAGAGCAGCAGACAAACGAGATACAGTCGGCGTCGGCATCGGCATCGGCATCGACATCATCTCTTGGCTCTCCGACATTGTCTATAAATAGCAGCGAGAGAGACACACACTCGCCATCGCCCAGCGGATCAGCGGCATCAGCTACGTCGTCGTCGCCATCGTCTTCAACATCGTCCGCCGCCTCGTTCACTTGGCTGCGGAACAGTTTGCCCGATATACGCGAGCCGCGAGGTTCGTCGCCCAATTTTCTAACGGACAACAACAGCTACGTGCTGGCCAACAACAAGAGCAACAACAACAGTAGCAGCAGCAGCAGCAGCAGCACCAGCAGCGCTAGCAGCAGCAGCAGCAGCTCCTCCTCCACCTCCTCCTCGTCTTCCGCCTCCTGTTCGCCTGTATTGGTGCGTACAGCTTCAGGCGGCAGTGTACCCAACGAACTGCAGCAACTGGGCAGACGTCGACGGCCACGTCGCCAGCAGCAACAGGCACAGCAGCAAAGGAATTGCCATAGCAGTGACGGGCATAGCTCTAGCGAGGATTTGGATAATTTCGATTGCAGCAGCTTGCCACGCATACGACGCAGCTGCAGTTGGAACGAACGTTGCGGCTTTGGTGGCGCCACAGCAACGGGTGGTGCAGGAGCAGGAGCTGGTGCGGGAGCAGGAGCCGGTGCTGGCTATCTGAATGCTAGCTATCAAAATTTAACGTTACTCGACTTTACGGATCCCAGTGAGAATTGCAAGCGCAGCGCATTGGATATGGAGAAACGTAAACGCATTGTTTCCGGCGAGGATTACGAGCAGCTGATCTGCAAGGGCAACTTTCTGCTGGACGAACTGAGTCAGATCTATGATAAGAATGCGTCCATTTTGAATGACAAAACGGTCGAGCAGGAGGATCAGGATGTGCTGGATGCAGCGCCGCAAGTGCAACATGTGCAATTGACCATACGAAAGCCGCCGGCGCGTCAAAAGCGACAGACAGTGGAGCAGGTACAGAGTCCAGTGGAAGCAACGCCTCCTGCAACAGCAGCAGGAGCGGCAGCAGCAACAGCATCACCTGCCGTCATCAGTTTCAGCAGCTTTGGCAAGACCTTCGATCAGGATCCGACAAATTTGCGCACCTCCTACGCCCAGTCGCTAGAGCAATGCAATTTCGAGCTGCCCACGACGAAGACGCACAGAGTAACTACAGCCACGACGCCAACGCGAGCGCTGCCCAAGCGGCGCTTCCAGAGCACAACGGCCAAGCAGCGCAGTCTGGTGAGCAGCACGCCCAATCTGTCGGCCTACGATAATGGGCAGGAGACGGAGGATGATATATATGTGAGCAGTGCGCACAATTCGATGCATCAGCTGCCACAGACACCGACACAGCCAAAGCCGCTGGGCATCCTCTTGCCGGCTGGCTCACGTAATTCGTTCAGCAAGGAGGTGAGTTTCTGTCCCGTGGTGAGTAAATATTGCTGGCAGGAGCAGTCGTCGGAGGAGCCGCAGGAGGAGCACGAGCACACGAGCAGCGATGAGGAGCACAAAGATGATGGCGACGACGATGAGGAGGAGGAGGAGGAAGAGCTGTTGGATAACAACGATGCCACTGTTATATTTAACACCAAAGAGAACGAAAACATAGCAGCGCGCTACAATGAAGAGCAACAGCTAAGAGCGTCGCAGCCAGTGCAAGAGCAAGCTACAGAGAGCGCAAACAAAGAGCGGGAGCGCGAGCGCGAGCGAGAGAGCGTGCGTCAGCGCGAGTGTGAGCACGAACGTGAGAGCATGATCGATGACCAAAACAATGAGAGCGATGAAAACAATGAAAACATCGCCACTGGCACTGTGGAAACGAAACAGCAAACATCGCCGCAGCCAGTTTCAAGCGGTGCTGCTGCGGCAGCTGCTGTTAGTCTTGAAACGCGCGTCGTACCGAGCTCATCGTGCGCGATCGTTAAAACAGTTAGACCCTCAGTTACGACAGTTACGTCAGCTGCGCCAGTTACGCCAATTACGCCAGTCACGTCAGTTACTTCAATTACGCCACCTTTGCATACACGCCCCCTAAGCCTGCATTTGCCCATATTAAGTGAACCGCCCACAAATCGCGCCCATCACATACTCTACGCCTCGCAGCAGCTGCTGCAGCGCTACGACGACAGCGACGACAACAAAATGTCCAAGCCACTGCCGGCTACGGCAACACCAGCGCTGATTGCCAGCGCCAACAACAACGAATCGCCGCCCTCGAAGCGCGCCAACAAAACGGACGAAAAACATCCCAGCTCAAAGAGTTTTCTATCACGTTTCGCTCACGGTTTGCGCTTCTCACTGCGACGCAAGAAGAAGCAACAGCAACAACAGCAGCAGCAACAGTCGCAGCAGCAACAGTCACAGCAGCAACAACAGTTGCAGTCGCAATCGATAGGCAAGCAAAAGTCAACGCCTCAAAGCAATGGCAAAAGTCAGGATATTATACACATACCGTTGAAGCCGCCGCGTACCACATCGCTGCTGGATGACAGCAACGCCTCTCAGGCGAGCACGGCTAGCATTCACAGTCGCCAGACGATGTCGGCAACAGCTGAGCTGGAGCAGCCAAAGACGTCAACATTGCAAAAGCTGGTAACGGGCAAACCCCCGTTGCCCAAGTTGCCACCACGGCAAACGCATGCGCCTTATGGCACGGCCAGTGTGGCCAATGGCGTCACCAGTGCTGCCCATGCCAGTGATGCTCTCTTGGCTGCCGAACGGGAGCAATATGCGGCATTTGCCAAACAGTTGACAGCGGGCCAGCGACACGAAATGTCGCTAACCGGACAAAATACGGATACGTACGGCATGGCACGTGCAACCGAATCACCATCGCGCGCCTCGGTGGCACAAAAGACGCAAATGTTCAATCAGCTGGGCGCCGGCGGCAATGGCGGCATACAGTCGCGTCCATTGACCATGGTCACCGCGGTGCCGGTGGCCGTATCGCCCATAGAGGATGACAGCGATGCTACCGGTAAAATGGGTCTAATCGAAACAAATCTGGATACACATGAAACGGTAATAACGGGCAAGACGCGTTCATTGATGGACATCAATCAGTGCAATCCGCTGCATAAACGGTATTTGGTGAAGCGTTTGAATGTGACCAGTGCTGTCTATGATGGACGCCACGGCAATGATGATGACGATGACGATGATGATGATGATGATGATGTTAATGATGGACAGCGGATTAAGCCATCAACACAGGCGAATGGCGTGCAAATCGCCTCAGTGCGTCGGCCACACAAAAGCATGGAATTTCTACTGGACAAAGAGAATCAAAAGAATGTTTTGGTGAGTATCCTAGAAAAGGAACAACAACAACAGATAATGATAAATAACAATAACTGCAACAATATATACGGCGTGTACAGTGAACACTCGATTAAAGAGCGTCGCAACTGTCAAACAAACCATAATGGATAATATTCCATTTTCTTGTTGGCCATAATCCATATTTTAGCAATGGGAATGTGTGTTGACAGTGAGCACTCCATTAATGAACAACAACAAAATTGCAATTAAAAATAATTAATTTTGCAACTCCATTACCCATTTATATTTACAAATGAATGCAAATATTTATATCTGTTTTTCATCTCTCCTCTCAAACTCTCTTCAATAATTTTCAATATTGATTGTTCACTACAGCGCGCCTTCACTGTAGTTAATACGCTCCTGCTCATCCTCCAACAGCACCTCCTTACTCACTCTCTCTCTCTCTCTCTCTCTCTCTCTCTCTCTCTCTCGCTCTCTGTTTTTGCTCTCCTCTCTTTGACACCCATTTTGGTGTGTCTGTTGGCAGCAACTACTAACACATAGTTTTTATGGCTTTTGTCTCGGGCAACGTCAGCAACCCCGCTTTATGGGATGATGAGCCGCTCCCCTGTTTGGTATGCCAAAACACAAGACAAGGTCCATTCGCTATGAGATACGATTGGGCTTTATACCCCTTTCCCATTGAAATATCTTCAATATTCTATTACATTTTTAAAATAACAAAATAAATAAAAGTGAGAAAATTATAAATTCACTAATATTATTATTAAATATTATTTATTATTTAATTATCTATTATTTAATTTAGAATGCTTTCACTTTAATTTATTATTCAAAAATAAATTACATTTCATTTTAATTTCATTTATATATTCACTATTGTAAGAGCATTCCAGCGTCGTTGTAGCAGCGCACTGTCCTTAATTCATGTTTGCCTATTCCTATATTACCATTACATACTCTGCTCTTGCGTTCTTATATTACGTTTTTTCACTCAATGTGCAAATTATGCATACGACGTGATTTCCATTCATTTTACTCTCAGTAACTGTTTCTTCACCAACCTATTTCTATCTCGCTCGCTCGCTTGCTCTAGTTCTTGCATATCCAGTTGAGCGCAGCTTTGATCTTCCTTATGCTGACTGTTAATTGATTTCGGCAGTTACACGTCTCCCATCGTGTTTGGCTGGCTGGCTCTCGCGAGTCGCGACACTCCCATTAGTGCGACACGCCCACCCTGCACCCATCGCCCTGCGCCCTGCGCCTAGCGCCCTGCTGTTAACGCAGTCGCGCGTAACAGACAAAAAAACTGTGCATTTTGTGTGTCATTTTTTTCGCTTCCTTTCACGCGTCCGCTTTGGTGCGCTTTTCGCCTGCCAAGTCTACCTACGACTTACAGCCATTAACACACTTACATTCTCTTTAATGCGTGCCGCCGCATTAGCATTTACATTATTCGTATCCTTTGCATCCACAATTCGCCCGCTAATCGGCTTTGGCGCATGGACGCGTTTTAAAACGCTCATGAAACGCCTTGAGTTGAGTTTCTTGTTTTGCCTTTTTTTGTCGCATTATGATTTATTAGATATTTAAGTATATTATATTCCCCTTTATAATCCTTGGGCTTCTCACTCATAAATCAATGCCTTTGCCTGTATTGTGGCCATTGTTTTATTTTATTTTTTTTTTGCTTTTCGCGCCCTGCGCGTTTTCTCTTAATTTCCTCTGCTGGGCACATTTCTGTTTTTTATGGTTCCCCTACAAATTACGCTCAATTTAATGTCATCTTCCGCCGAGACAATGACCACTTGACCTTAGGTTATATAATTTGTGTAATGAAGTGCCGCCGCACTGCAGTCACGCCCCCTATCAGCCTTGTGTATTTACTTTTGGCCTACAAAAGTTGGGTTATATATATGTACGTATTTTGTTTCTCATTATGTTAATCAAGTTGTTTGTCTTGGGACCGCTTTGAAATGAACAAAATGAAATTGTTGACCCAAAAGTTTTTGCACAGTTATTTTAGTTCAGCTCTTGATGAGATTTGAAAAGTAAAGTTTTTTTTCTTCTATTTTAATGTATATTTTAGACGGCAGTGTGTTTATAAAGCGTACATTTTATTGTATACTTTCTTTTTGACACCAGTGTGCATTATTTATATATGGACTTTTACTTGTACAACTTGCTCATTCGAATTTTATTTAATTCCAAGTGCGCAGTTTATTTTGGACACCAGTGTGCAGCAAATAGTTGTGGTTCATTCAAGTTTGCTTTAAGGTAGCGTGCACCTTATTTTGGACGCCAGTGTCGCAATATGCCATATGCTAACGTCGTACAATGCTGTTTTGCTTGATAGCATGCACTTTATTTTTGACGCCAGAGTGCAATAAATAATTCTGAGCATTTCAAGTTAGCTGTTCGAGAGCGTATGCTTTATTTTGGCAACCACTGTTAGCAGCTCACACGTTCATTCAAGAAAAAAGTGTAAAAGGGCTTTTCAAGGGTATTTGATATGAGATAAGAAATATTTATGTATTTGAGTTTTATATGCAATAAATTTAGATTGATAATATATGAAACGATATATTTTAGGCCATTCCCTAAAGATTGCAAATATAGAATACCTTAAGAAGGAGAAGTCAATTTTCGGTTTTATATTTTCACTATATTTTAATATTTATGGATGCAAAATATTCAATCGAAATATACTTATATATCTTTACCATATAATTTTTAATTTTTAACATTTTATCACGAATTCTTTGCAATCTTTTTCATTTTGCTAGTAAATTCGTTTATTTACTTGGATCACTTTTATATAAATAGAATAATATTTTAAAGAATTCATTGGATGAGTCAATATCATAGCGCTGAAACATGAAGGAATGCAGAAAAATCATTGAAATAAATCTGATGAAATATATATGAAATATGAAATATATATAGTATATAATATACATATAGTAAATATATATCCATGACTGTATACACTGCTGGCATCAATTATTAGAACACAGTGTGCATTAAACTTTAATTTACATTAGTTTTCTTTGCCATCAAATAACAAATATTAATATAAATTTATTATTATTATTATCATTATTATTTTCTTTTATTTAAATTAAAAATTTAGTTTTTCCAATGAAGCTTGCCTAATTAATTATTTTGGCAGAGCATCTAGTTTTCGTTGCGCCTCATTGGCTTTAGTTTTCTATTGCTTTTCTCGGTTCTTTTTAATTTGAAGGAAAAGCAATAAAACGCTGCGCCCTTTTTTTTTTTGTTTTTGTTTTCGGCTTCTTTTTGTCGCTTTTCTTAGGCGCACCTCCCACGTTTTGGCTAAAAAGGCCAAAACTTTCGCTCCGATTTCCGCTAAAAATTTAGCCGCGTTTGCTTAGCACCAGCTGTTGTTGTTGTTGTTGCATTTGTCATGCGGAATAATAATGAAAAATAATTAGATATGAAAAAAAGGAAAAGAAATGAAAGAAAGCATAGCATCAAAAGTTATGCTGCCGCCACTAAAACAAACAACTTAAGAAGAAGAAGAAGTATAAAGTAAACTTAATTAAAATGTATATTTATTATCATACTCTTGTAATGTCAACAAATTCTTGATAAGCGAGTCTTCGAGTGCAGTTGAAAAATCTCTTTTGTTAATCCACCGAAAAGGAAGAAGAAGAAGAAATACACACAGAGAAGCGTGCCAGATTTATGATACTCTGGTCACTGTGCCTCTTTATTACCTTTAACTTCTGCTTTTGCTTATCTTTGCGTGTATTTGGAGTGTCGCCTGATAAAACAAATGGTAACAGAAAAAAAAACTACAAGCACAAGCAAACAAACAAGAACAACAATAACAACAACATTAACTATTCAACTGTCCACCCAGCCCAGCGGCTTTCTTATGCGCAGTAAATTATTAAATGCTTAGCCCAACGGGCATTCAATTGTTAGATTTCATTTTCATCAAATATTTGTTGTTAACATGCTCAGACGGTAAATATTGAAGGCAAAGGCGAAGGTAAAAACATTGCGCTCGCTCGCACGCACGCACGCACGCACGCACGCACGCACATAATACAACAACAAAGCAGAAACGAAAACAGAAGCAACAAAACATCGCACAAGCCGCCGCCGCTTGGCTGCCTGCCAAACAGAGCGAGCAAATGCTGTCGCTCTCTTGATATTTCTGCGCTGTAATAACATGGCGCTGCTCTCTCTCTCTCCCTCTCTTTATGTTACATGATCCATGCTGTAAAGTTTGCTGTTACCTGTGCAGATCCACTCTGCCAGCTGCTGCTAATTACATAATCTGTCTGTCAAAATTCCACTTGATGTCTTAACAGCGTTGTTCTTATGCTGTTGTGCCACTGTTAACATCTATGCGCACTCTTTGCCTTATAACAACATTGCGCTCTTAATTTGCTAATAGCGTGAGCGTGTGTCTCTCATAGTCCCTCTCTCTTTTGTTGTCGCCTGATCTTCGTGTATTTTCTACCTGTTTCTTTTGCCCATATCGACACAGGCTTATCATCTATGCTCACATTTGCAGTTGTTTTGTATTTTTTGCCATATTTGCAGCACTTTGTCTTGCTTCAGCGATTGCATGTCTATCATTTAGCAGCCATCTCGCTCACACCATTTGCCTAAAATGTCAAAACAAACGCGACAAAAATGCAACTTGCTTTTTGTCATAGCTGCGGAAAAAGTCAAATTAAAAAGACAAGAAAAAGAAAAAAAAAAAAAAAACGAACAGATAAACCGCTTTCTTTTAAATAGCTGACAAAACGTTGAAATTGCACAAATACATTTCAAAGTAATTAAAATACTTCCATATCAATGTAGATAGTTGTATAAATTGTATTTCAATGCAGCTGAGCTGAGCTCATGGCTCAAGCATGCATTTGCTGTAATTTATACAAATTGAAACGGCATTTAGTCTTGCGCTACAGTCGCTTCCCACACAGTGTGCACGCCCAGGGCGAAAGTGCGCAGGAAATTTGAATTAATTTTCGTTTTCATATATTTGTTGATCTCCAGACTCTGACTGACCGCAATTTATTTCTCACACGCTTTTAATTACGTTTTCAATTTAGGTTTTCTTGTTTTCTTTTTTTTTTTTTTCATTTCTTTATTTTTCGCAGCGTGTAATTTGAATTTTTTCGCGTAAACACTTGAAATCGACAAACTCAAAAGAGTTGAGATAAACAAAGTTCATTTTGCACCTCAATTGATGGAACGCAAATCAATTTTCATGCGTAGGCGCTTTTCCGCTGTGTGGGCAGTTGAACCTAAACAACAATTGCTTGAAAATTTATATTTATTTGAAGCTAATTGATGAGTCTTTTATTTTAATTACGTTCGTCTCATGAAGCTCTAATTCAATTGGCCCAAGCTCATATATCTCTATCAATTGGACTCACGTTGTTATATGAGTAATTTATGTGAAAGCTGATTGCAAAATATATACACAGATCAACATATATCATTATATATATTATTTGCTATTAGTTCTAATTAATATTTCTTTTCCTATTTATACGACTTCCTACTCAGCATTTGGGTTTTATTAAATTAAATATTTGGCACACACTTCAAAGACTTAATTCTCTAGTTTTTATGGCCAAATATTTTATTTTGCTTAACTTTATCTATGTTTGCCTTTGCTTTAGCTTGTGCTTTTAGCCATATTTTCCATTCGCACCTCAAATGGTGTTCATAAATTGCGCTCGCCAAAATGTAAATAACGGCCAAATATTTATTTGACTTAAAAACGTTGTTTGGCCTTTATTGTTATATAGATGCAAAATGTCAGTTCGATTTACGAGTTGGCAAAAAAAAGAAGAGATATATAGAGTATATAATTATATATATATATATATATATATATATATATATATATATATATATATATATATATATATATATATATATATATATATATATTTGTGTTACGCTTTCCAGCACGCGTCGTCAGCTGACTTGAGTTGAGTTGATAACGAACCCATTTCGCACACTTCCTTTTGGCTGTGTGTGGAGAAATTGAGTCAAGCTTTTCAAAAAAGGCATATATATACTTAGAATATCTAGATATAGATATAGTTATAGATAGAAGCATTGCACTATGGTCCGGGCCAGGTAGCTAAATAAACTTTAAACAAAATAGTTTATTTATATGATATCTTTTATAATAAGAGATAAAAAAGAACTAGAATTCCTAGTAGTTGGTTTTGATATCTTTAATATAAAAAGCGATAAACAATAATATCATTTGTTATTATTTCGACTTCCTTACAAAGTTCAAGGTTTATGTTTATGTTATTGCTTTGGCACCTAGCTAGACTCTGCTGGCTTTTGAGTATACAAATAAAATTTAGCATTGTTTATTATTATTTTTTTCTTACTTTTTACATTCAATTATCAGCTCTTATTCAGCGTATCTATCTGTAAAGTCTTTAAAAACTAATTTATTGTAACTGAATATTACGAGAAATTTTCGCAATACTTTTCTTTACATTCCAAGCTAAATTCAATTTGTTTTAAATATTCTTTTTTCTTATTTTATTTAATTTATTTTTGAAATATATATTCAGAAGTCTGTTTATATATTTATAATATGATATATATGTAAAAAAAATACATACAACATATTAATATATCTTCAGTTATATACATATATCATATCTATATCTATCTATCTACCATCTTTAATTTTCTCTCAACAAACTGTTTTTGCGCAGTTTGTTGCAATTTTTCACGATCTGTTAATTTTTCTTGTCCTCTACCACACGCCGCCCCTTGAAAGCAACTGAACTAATCACAATAATAATAATAATAATATTAATAATATTTTCACTATAATTTGTGAAATGAACTTGCAAACTAAAAATAATAGATCCCGCCCAAATGTGAAAAACATTTTGCACATGCCATAAAAACAAAAATAGAAGAAAATCTAGCAACTGAAAATGAAAATATAAAAATAATTATATATTTGATTTTTTTTTTCGAGTTTTGTATATGCCTTAATTTTAAGCTGGCTGCAGCTTGTTTTTGTTTACAGTCGAAATTTTAACAAATGCCAAGTGGCTCGATTCGTTCCATACAAAAATGTTCTTTTTAGCTATTTTTAGAGGCTACTTTGTCTATAATAAAAAAAAAATTATGAGAAATTATTGTGTATATGGGCCAGCTGTATACGAATTTCACATAGACAACTGGCAAAGAACTCGCCAGCATATGATTCACATTTGTTGTCGTCGTTGTGGTTGCATATTACTTGAGCCTCCAGGCCACCCACCCACTCGTCGAGCAACATCAAGTTTGTCATGAAGCTGAGTAATTTACGAGTTGGCGGCGAGAAAAACATCAACAACAACAACAACAACAGCAACAACGACATTCCAATGTCTGTCACATCGTTGTCTACAAATGTGTGATCCATAAAACACACAAAAATTAAAATATGCAACGTCTGGCCATAATAAAGCTTTAATAAATATCAAATGTTGCATATCCACTTGCCCTGCCTTGCCTTGAAATATTTTTGATGCTTTGCTTCTGCGCATAAACTGGCACGAGTAGAGTGAGTGAGAAACCTGGCTTTTAAAGCCGTTAACTTGAAGTGGCCCCTGGCTAAGCACGAAACGCCGTCAAGATATGCGGAAGTTGCAGTTGCATAAATTCAAAAGGAAACGAGCCCTCCGTTTTCTCGCACAATATAAAATGCTGCAAAACAGAACAAAAATACAAAAAAAAAAACTCGAGCAAAAGGTTAAAGGACTTTATTATGAACAAGAAAGGCTCAGTTGGAAGTCAACATTTGCCTAGGATGCCTCGTCTAGTGGCCTTTAAAAGTGTGCATGAAACAAAGATAGCTTTATTTTTAGCTAGACAATGGCTTTGGTTGTCTCTGAACTTTGCAAAATTCTCTTTAAATGTAGAACTGTAGAAATATTCTATTCCATTGAAATGAATATGAATATGTCTATAATCTATAGAAAAATGCATTTAAAATTTATATGGCAATGTCACGTACAAGTATTTTTCATTTAGCTACTGTATAACAGTTTGTGTAACACATTATAATTGTTGCAATGTCTGCTATTTATGGAATGCAATTCAATAGGGCAAACAAAGTTCAAGAGAAACAATTATCTTCAGTATTACAATTTGTATAACAGTTGTAAAAAAAATAATTAGTAGTTGCTGATATATACAGGCTTACGAATTCGTACTTGTATAACAGTCGTATAACGGTCGTATAACAGTTTGTATAACACTTTTAATGTGCATTATTTATGTAATGGCAATATAGCAAACAAAACATAACAGAAGCCGCGCAATTTAGTATAATAATTTGTATAACAGTCATTAAAATTAATAGTTTTAATTAAATTAATAGAATTAAATTAGTAGTACACTTCAGTACAACAAAAAGATTAGGATGAATAAAAATTGTTGAAATAAGTAGTAGTGCACTTCAGTATAACAATTTGTATAACAGTCATTAAAAAGATTAGTTGACATTAAAATTTATGAATTAAGTAGTTAAGATCGTCTGATGGGCATACTAATTGCTATTTTCATGTGTATAACAGTACAACACATAGTATATAACAGTTGGTATGCCACTCAATCATCTTTATTCATATTCATCTGTAAGTTTTCGAATAATAATCAATATTGTGAACCTAGTTGGTGCTAGAATGTATATACCCAGTATAACAGCTTATATAACAGTATCTGTAAGTCTACAGCTCTATGAATGACACTTAATTAAACACAAATGGAAAACAAAACATGCTCAAGAGCAAATTCCATTGCTTCTATAACTGTTATTCATTTGGAATGTGTATAAAAAGAAATGCTAGAAACTTGATGAATTGATTATTCATGGATTGTTCATCATGCAGAATCTCTAGCATTGTTTATTGTTCTAGAGAGGTCCATGAACTATAACGATATGGCCATGATCAATGCTGTGCAAACAGTAGCACAGTTTCTCAAGTGAATACTTCAAAGTAGTTTCTTTTTTCTTGTATTTTTTATTTTAGCATCTTTTGCTCTTATCCATCAAAGTTTGTCTTGTTCTATTTTTTTGTTGCTTCGACTCTTTTATATTTATTGCCAAAGTTGTGGCTAAAACCTCCGCACTCGAATACAATTTACAATTTGTTTGGCCGACAAAGACTGTTGGCGTTTTTTTTTTTAGTCTGCATTTGAATTAGCCTTAGCAAAAAACAAGCTGCAAACTGGGTTGAGTCGTTGTGTGTGGGCCAATGGCAAGCAAATTAAGTTAACAGCCAAACAACTTTCAAGGCTAACAAATATTGTGCATAATGCTGATTGGAAAAATGCACAAACACACACACGCACACCTGCACAACATAACGGTGTCAGCTGCTGCTGCTCACTACCCTCAACAAAAAAAAAATGCGCACCTGCCTTTGGAACTGAGCTGCGTGAACGAGCAGCAGCAGGCGGCGGCGGCGGCGGCGGCAGCGGCTCATAGTACAAATCGGACACCCTTCAAAAAGAAACTAGAGAAACAACAGCAGCAACAACAAGAGACAGTTGGACAGATAGACAAAATGACAACAACAGCAACAACAACAACAACAACAACAACAACAGTTTAAAGAGTGGAGCAAACAAATAACGCGCACTTCCTTTTCCGCCTCTGTGAGTTGCTCAACTCGCTTGCAGTCCAAAAATAGTCGCACACTTTGTCGGTAAATAACATATATACATACATACATACATACTTATGTATATGCATGTATATGTGTTTCATATATATGTATGTATATAAATCACATTTTAATGTGCCGCATCTTTTACAGAACGAAATGCTTCTCCCGCATTATTTTTTACCTTTTTGCTCGCTGTGCCATATGTTCAAAGAAATTCAAAATGCAAGGCAGAAAGAGACAGGCAGATAGTGAGCTAAATAGAGAGAGAGCGAGAGAGTGATGTAGATAGAGGGAGAGTAAGCTAGAGTGAGATCTGTTTAGTTATGTAAAATATGTTTTTAGTTCTTACCTTATTCGCGCTCTCTCTCCCTCTCTCTCTCTCTCTCTCTCTCCCCCTCTCTCTCTCTCTCACTCTCTCTACATTTGACTTTTGGCATTTTTGTTTGCCCTTCCAATGCCTGAGCGTATTTCTTATCTCTAAATGGGTTTGCTTATAGAATAGTTTTGTTTGAGTGCTAAAACGCATGACAGACGATCCATCAAAGAGGTGTGACAACAATTTTGACAGTGCCTGGTCTTTGACCTTTGAATAAATAAAAGTTAATTAAAAGAAAAATTAATTAAATAAAATTACATTACTCTTTTTTTAAGTAATTAATTTGGGTTGAATCATTTACTTGAAGATAAAAGATATAAAAAGTATGAATTATTATAATTTTACTTGTTAAATTTCTGTAATAATTTCATATATAACTAAAATTTCAAGCATTAATTCTATGCATATGTTGCATATGGAAGTAATTTTATTTAAAGCTACACTTCTATAAAGCTGTCTGTATGTATATTTTTTCACTATTAAATCTCTTATAATCATATTTCAGTAACTTTAATTGAATCATAAATTATTTAATGCATTATAAAACATTTCGTTTGAGATTTCGTTGACTCGGTTTCGCTTTGGGCAGCATTTAGAAATGTTTCACTGTTTTTTGCTTCTCTTCTTCTTTATTCTATATAATTTATCACTTTACTAGACTTGTTTTAATTATATCTCTTCTTTGTAATATGCATAAACGTTTAACTGACGAGACACAGTCTTGTTTTTACTCTGCTTTATTCTATGTACTTAAGCGTCTTACACCTCTTAATTCTTTTCTACTTATTCTATCTCTCTAATACTTTTTCTTTTTTTTTTCTACTTTTTACTTTTCTATAATAATATTTGACTTCTTCAACATTCTGAAACGTTTTAATTATTTTCCTACGAGCTCAAAGCTTTTCAATTTGTTGTATGAACGATAGTTTTCACCTGATTAATATATAAACATAAAATATAAAATATATAAAATATAAAATATAAAATATAAAATATAAAATATAAAATATAAAATATAAAATATAAAATATAAAATATAAAATATAAAATATAAAATATAAAATATAAAATATAAAATATAAAATATAAAATATAAAATATAAAATGTAAAATATAAATACAAATTATATAAAATATAAAGTAAATATAAAATAAAATGTAAAATAAAAAATAAATATAAAATGTATGATATAAATATAAATAAAATAAAATATAACTTAAATCAATATAAAATACAATTAAAAATAAAAATAAATATCCAATATATAATAACTATATATAAATATAAAATATAAATAAAATATAAATTAAATATCCTATAAATATAAATATAAATAAATATAAAATATAAAATATAAATTAAAACAATATAAATATAAAATATAAATTTTTTAAAAATACTATTTTTTTAAAATATATATTTTTTATCTCTGCTTGCATTATTTACCTCATTCATTTCAATCATCAGCTGATGTGCATATGCATATGTACTTACTAGCACCACATTTAGTTCTTGTGCTGTTGCATTATAGCCTCCTCTATCTATCCGCACGTACAATTCCATATATGATGTTGTTGCCAGCATTTCCTTCAGGGTTTATTTTCAGTGACACATGCAAATGGAAATGACATTTGCTGAGTTGCCTTACATCTCGTACCGCTCGCTCCCTCTAGTATTACCCAACGCACTCAACCCCCCATTGCTGCTACAGAGCCTCGAAAAGGTCAGTTTATGTGGCGCACTCTATGCGATTACAGCTGCTAGATAGCAGCCGCAGCTGAACTAAAATAAAATGTAAATTATTTGTAGTTTGTGTGTGCATAATATTTAGATAGTCAGGGTCGTTTATTAACCACAGTTGCGGCGAGGGACGGCATATCATCAAAACTCTGCTGTGGCTTCAGTGTGGCGTGAAATGCATTTGATATATGCGTGGCACGTGCGTGCGTTTAGGTTTACAGTTTAAATGGCTGGCAGAACTTCAATTTGGTTGCCAGCCAAATTAGTTGCCATTTGTGTGTGGGGCCTCAGTTGATTACAGTTCTATTTAGGCACTTCTATTACTGCTTTGAGGCACGTCCATAATCGAGTCATGAGCCCGTTTGTTTGCCTGTCATCAAGTATGAGCCAAAAGAGATTGGCATGACAATGGCCCTTTGGCTCGAATGCCACTTCACACAGACAGGTGAGACAGACAGCAGGCAGGCAGACAGTCAATTGTCTGTCTGCCAGCCTGTCTGTCTGCCTGCCTGCTGTCTGTCTGTCTCTCCCATCATTTAGGTTCTTTTTGCTCATGTCATAATTACATGACATGCCCCGCCTAATTGCAATCAACAGGAAACATAAAATGCACCGTTTGCATCTGTGCTTGCCATATGCGATTAGCTAACTGCTCATAATTATAGTCAGAACTTGATTCATCCTAAGCCAATATAAAAAGGTTGCTAAGTGTAGGGCCAAAATGAAACTGCAAAATATACAGATTTTAAAAGCGTTAACAAATAAATAGAAATAATTGAAATTAAATCTCATTTTGCTTAAGTTTTCCATAAAATTTCATTGAGATTAAGGCAATATTTTAAAATGAAAAGAAAATTGAATTTATATTATTTCTGTACTGTAAAAGCCTCAGCACTAAGCGTGTAAAAGTTCAAAAGAATATATAGATCTTTGCAATTAATCCATTAACTAAATAATTTAAATGGCTTTTAGTAAATAATAATAATAAAGAGAAACATTTTTGTTTAAGATTTGAATCACATATTTCTTTTATAAACAAATATAAACACATTTTTTAAAAATCAAGAAATAGAAGAAGACTAATTCTTTTTATTATGTCACTGCTATTTGTGATGAACCAATAAATTAATTAATTAATTACTTTAAAACAAAAATTCATATATCTCAATATTTTTAATATTTAAAATAAAATAAAAATTTTAAACAATTATTTTTCTATATTTCTTTCTATATTATATAAAAGTTCAATGCAAAATATAATACAAATTTGAAAATTATTTAGTTCAATATATATATCTATATATCTATATATCTATATATCTATATATCTATATATATGTTTTAAATTATTTTATATTTATTTCATAAACAAATATAAACACATATAAAAATTAGCTACAAATTTTCATATATTATTTATTATTATATTTGTGCTTTATTCCCTTTAATATTATTTGTACAATATATAGTTACACATTAATCCATAAGCTTTAAATGAACATATATTATAATATTAAAGGGAAATAAAGCATAATAAAAATTTGTAGTTTATTTTTTAATTTTCTAAATAATAATTTAAAACAAAATATATATACATTAATAAAATAAATTTTAAAAAATATTTTTTTATTTAATTTAAAATATAAATGTAATGTAAAGCAATTTATATTTCATTCTCATGTTGTCTATATCAATTTTAACTTTAATACTCATTGAAGAGCATCTAACTACAATCTTTTTCGCTCACTCAAAGCGCAGGGCATCTCTGGGCTTATCACATTAAACGCTGCCCTCTGTTTGAAGTTCCTTTTAAACAATTTTGTCGCCCACATCCGTTTCCGGTATGGGCCACGTCACGTCACCTTGTGCGAGGGTTAAGTTCTCAGCAATTCCAGGCTTTTCAGGGTTGTTGTCGTGTCGCAATCAATAGCAACGGCCATCATGGTGGTGGCGTTGGGCGTTGGCAAATAACAAACTTTTTGGTTTGTTGCCAGCCACCGGCGAGCGGCGAGCGGCCAGCGAGTTGCTCAACAGTTTGTCCATCCATCAGGCAAACAACAACAGTCCTGACCAGCCCCAAACCCCGGACACGTTATGTGTCAGTGAACCCCAGTTGATTGACCACAGGCACCTTTTGCTCAGTCAGTCAGTCAGTCAGGTGTTCCCTACGTGCGCTCCGTGACCTGTGCAGCTCAGCTCAACTTCAACTCGCCTTACAGCAGCAATATGAAAGGGTTGCATTTAACTTGTCCAAATTTGTAATTTTGTTGAGCGTGTTGATTGTATAGATATAATCTACATTTATATAAATATAAAACTCAAATGAGTAGATAGCTCTCGCTCACTATTGCAATGTAGACAAGTTCGATAAGAGCTAAAACTAAACATGACTTTTCACTTAACTCTCTCTCTCTCTCTCGCTCTCTCTCGCTAGAATTTCCGGCTTTTACTCAACTCTATAGAAATTGACTTTTTGCGTAATTTTCAGAATTGCTGACTATACGTGACTTTATGATCATTTATATAATTATTATTTTTGCTTAATTACTAGTCTATTGTTAGCAAAAGTATTTAGAAGCTATTAACTAACATTGATTATTGTATAATTTATATGTGAAGTTCATTGTTTCTATTGCGTGTTTTAGGTTAATCTATATATCATTATTAATATAAATGTATATTTATATACAATTGTGTTCTGCTGCATTAAACAAAACTTTAAGCAAATGAAACATATTTTATTGAAAAATAAAATATTGCTCACTTTTTATATAGAATATTATGCAAAAGAAGAACATGGCTAAAAATTTCCCATATTTTCGAATTGCGTTTATTTCTTTTGACGATGCATGGCATATTTTCCAGTCAAAGAAATAATAATTAAAAAATAATACAAATACCTTATAAAAATAAAAATATACTTTTTAAAATCTACGAATATACTTTTACTACGCGTTGTAAGAAACTTAAAAAAAAAAAATAAATAAATAATAATAATAATAAGTAAAATAAAATAAATAAATAATTAATTAATCATGGGAAACTCAAATAAAAATATAAATAATCAGTTTAATTAATTATGCTATATTGTTTATAAATATAAATTGAATGGAAGTATATATTAAATATACATATACATGTGCATATGGACCTACATATTTTGCCTGCATTTAAAAAATAATTATTATTAGTATTAAATAGTGGAACATTGGCTAAAATTGATTGAATCTACTTTCATTGGATTTAGGCTAGAATAAATTATATAAATGTATTTTTAAAGGTATATTTTAGTATATTTTTGAATACAATTTTTTTTTAATTTTACTTTAAGATATTGTTTAAAGCAATAAAATGATGAAAATTTATATGCAAACTTATGTCTATTTTAATATTACGAATTATAAAATTAAAAGACTTCTTAAGCAAACTTTTCTTTTAAAAATAGGCTCTACGTTACTTTAAACTTTTGTTTTTTATATGCCAGATTTTATTCAAATAAAACATTATTTATTTTGTATACAAACTTAAAGCAAATATGAAAAAATTTCATCTCATATGCAGAACAGACTTTACGCTATAATTGAAAGAATAATAATTGGGCTAATTCTTGTTGAATTTACTCAGCTTTCTTTATAAATAAATGTTTAACGTTCATTATTTATTCACAAATTTTTTTAATCCTTCTTTAGTCACCCTTCGTTTTGACAATTATTAAATTTATGAATTTATGAATTTATGAAATATTTACAATTAAAAACTATAGAATGAGGGAAATAAATTGAAATTGAAATTGAAAAACTGGTTGTATATGAAAACTAAATGAACTACATTTATTTAATATTTACTGTTTATTGTAAATATATAATAATTTAATTTTTTTTAAAGAAATTGTCTTTATTTTTTTGTTGTTGTTTATTGGTCTATCTTTATATTTTTCATAAGTTTAAAAACGAAATGAACTACATTTAATTAAATAATTAATTTACAATGAGAGACTACAAATATTTAATAATTTACTTTTTTTTATACAAATTTTTTAAATTTTCTTTTCTGTTTATTCATCTAGCTGAAAACTATAATGTACTATATTTATTTAATAAATCAAAGTAGTTCTTTGTTTAGTCCGCTTGCTGTGCTGTTTGCTGTTTGCTTAGATGAATTCTTCACAGTTTGCCACATGGCGCTTTCAATGCTTACGCGATAATCCGCGCTTACGTCAGAGTTCTGTTGATTTGTGAGCTTATCGAACACAATCAATAAACAATCTGTAATACAGTATTGCACAGACTCTTGTGTGGAATAATGATGATGATGTTGATGATGTTGATGATGTTGATGATGTTGATGATGATTGCCCCACATTTGCAGTAAAAGTTACTTAGTTATTTAGTAGTCGCAAACATTACGCATACGCCGCATTGACCCAATGCCTTATAAAACTGATTGCCACAGCTAATGCGACTGCTTTCAATTGTGCAAATTATTTATTATTTATACGATATACTCTATATACACAAGATAACTGTCTGGCTTGTGTGTGTGCCAGAGTATATACATCCGTTGCCCAAATGGCACGCCATGTCAGAGTTAATTCACATTGATTTGCCTGCGCCAGCAGCTCTGGCATATGTCATATATAAATATATCATTTATCATCGCATCGTATCGCATCGCAGTGTCCATATAGCCTGGACAAATTAAGGTGTTCACGCAGCGGAACTGACTGTCAAAAGTGAGTTATGATCATGTGTGTGTGTGTGTGTGTGTGAGCTCGACTAGTGAATACCCTAAGAAGATTACTATAAGAGTTCTAGCTGAGGTATATTCTTGTCTAGGAAATACCTTAATAATTTGTGAAGAAATATAACAGTTATTCTACTGCCAACAGTGTGTAATGGTGGGGTGTGCTCGACTTGGATATACCCTAACTATTGTAAAAGATATATAACAGTTTAGCAAATCTCATGGATGTTTGTAGACTCTGCTCAACTAGCACATACCTTAAGCTAAAGTTGAATATATATTGTATATATTGTACTGGCAAAACTAATTCAAAGAGCAAAGTACAGAACTCAACTCTCTCAGCTCAAGTTTCGTGTTTGTAATCTTTAAGCTAGGCGTGTCAAATTGACTCTCAGTTATATCTAGATGATGATGCCATTCAAAGCTCAAATAAAATTTAAATATACCAAATTCCTCATGTATGCATACAGTTCACTGTCAGTACTCTCCCTCCCTTTGATATTTTCATAGGTGTAATAAAATTGCCTGAAGGTGAGACTTAGTTTAGCCAGCAAATTGAAGCCAACACATTCACAATTGACTCGTCGTATCTGCATGATTGATGACAATCACAATATTTGTGCCACAAACTTTGCATAGTTCATGCAAATAGTTTTTTAGTTGTTGTCTGAAAAGCGCAAAACGCGCACTAAAATTATTGCATATTTATTTATAAAACGCTTAGCATTTGCTGGTTTTATAAACAACTTTTGTTTTGTTTGTGTTTTGGTTTATTTTTGGAGGCGACGACTGTATTTATTTCTACTTATATATATACATATACATATATTCAACTTGATCTTGTGCTTTTGTAATAGAACTCGTTTATTGAAATTCCAGTCGGGTCTGCGGCGTTATCTGATATATGCTCTGAGTCAGACTTACGCAACGTTTTGCACTTTTTGATATGCTAGAAACACTTGTGAGAGAGAGGGTCGCTCAAAGGGTATATCAAATATATTTTTGTAATATTCATAATCATAATAAGTCATTTCATTATGTTGTGAATATATGTATGTATGATTGTATGTATGTATGTATATATGTATATATTTATATGCTGAGTCAGAAATTTGTACTTGGCATACGCTGCATAAAATATCAATTAAGTCACAGCAGCAATTGAATTTTGTTTTTAAATTGTTTGATAACATAAATTAAAACTTGTTTTTCGAGCATTTTTTTTAATTCAATTGCCTTGGCAGTTGTTAGTAAGGAATTTCAATTGAAACTCAATGAGTTCAAAGTAGTTATATGTATGTAGATTTTTGAATACAACAAAATATAGCTAAATATTATATATAATATAAATAATATTTACTTTTAAATACATGTATGAATGTATAAATGTTATAGATATCATATATGGTTATAGATATCATATCATATTAAAATCAATCTATAAATCAAATTTCCTATAATTTGGTGCCTCCTTCATTTACTTCCCTATGATATATGCATATGTATATATAGCTATATACATATATATCCTATCAGACATTTGAGAGGAGAACTGATTCAACCTGTTTCTATTCAGTTTATATTCGAACGAGACAGAGTTTAGACTATTGTGCCTAATTTATACAAAATTATATAAAATATTTTATTTCATTGAATCCAAGTGTATTTGTCTATGCGAGAATATAACCCAGCGCACCTAATCGCTACTCTTCAGCTATTTCTCTATGATATACATATACATATATATATACTCAATTTATAAATTAAATTATCTATAATTTAGTACCTCGTTCATCTACTTCCCTATAATATATAGCTATATTGACATATAATCTATATATATCATTTATAAAGCTATAGATTATATATTCAAATAAATTTCAAAAATAATCATACCCCAGTACGTAACTCCTTCATCTACTTCTCCATCAATTCCCCGACGATTTGCTTAAATGATTTACTTCAGTTCCCTTTCGACTCGCCCTCGCTGACGTTTGCTTAGCTGGAGTCGTGTTGTCTTAGCTGATGTCAGCAATTAGCTTGATTAACGCCCATGCTTAGGCAATTTAATTCAATTGCTCAAGTTGCTAGAAAATTATGCAAAACGCACTTTTCACCTCGACGTTGGCTGACTCAGCCGCAGCCTCAGTCGGCGGCCCAGTTTTATTTTTTTTTTTTTGCCTCATTTTTTTCTGTTCGCTGTGATATCTCAACTGAGCAAACAACATTTTGTTCTACACTCAAATGCTAAGGTGCTACGAACTCCCACTGACCGAGTTAAGTCCATTGACTATCGGGCATCCTCAGCCTCAGCCTCAGCCCCTAAAAGCTGCTGCCGCATGCCGTGAATTTTTAAGGCCTCTGCTGCGCTTTAGTTTTTATTTTATTATTGTTTTAAAGTTGAGTGCTGGCCAGTTGCCAAACAAAAAGAGAAAACGAAAAATCCACGTACAAAATTTAATTAAACAAAAACCAAATTGCATTTGCGTAACTTAATTCGCTTTTATTTGGATTCTCTTTGCCCCTCAGTCATCCGGCGGTGGGTCGATGTTTGCATAAACAGACAGACGATGGATAGACAAGCGTTAGACATTCGCTTTAACCACTGCATAATTAAATCCAATTTAAAGCATATTAAAATTGCCCAGATGTGACTTAATTAACCAAAGCCTGCAAATCGTGGCATTGTGTGTTACGTGCCAATCCGCATACAAGCTTATACTAGATATTTGCAATTATTTCAAGGCATTTATGACGCATGCTCAAAAGTTTTTATAATTAGCGCCTCTCATGGACTCGTGAATAGCTCATATACCATAATGAATTGTTAAGATAGTTCGTTTATGAATTACTAAGGTAATACAGTACAGCAAGGGTGAGAATGAGGGGAAGAGAGCAAATAGAAAAGTAAACTAATTTGAAAGAACTATAAAAGAAAGAGAGCAAGTAAGATTACAAATAATAATATAGAAAGAGATAGAGAGAGAGAGAGAGACAGAGAGAAAGAGAGAGAGAGAGAGAGAGAGAGGGAGAGAGAGAGAGAGAGAGAGACAGAGACAGAGAGAGAGAGAGAAAGAGATAGATAAATGAAATAGGAAACTAGCGAAAGAGATAGAAATAAATACACGTAGATAAAAGCCGAGAAAACAAAAATGGAAATAAAATGAAAATTTAAGAAAGAGGGAGAGGGGCAATTAAAGAGAGAGAGAGAGAGGGAGAGAGGGGCAATTAAAGAGAGAGAGGGGGAGAGAAGGGCATAGAAGAGAGAGAGAGTGAGACAGCGAGTTGAAAGATTACGTAGGAATGATAAAAAGAGGTAAAGAGTAAATTATAGATACAGATTGAGAAAGAAAGAGAGAGATATATATGAGTGAGAAGGCGAGGCTGAAAGGAATAGAGAAACAAAAAGGGAGAGAGGGAGAGGGTAAGAGTTTACAAAAGAGAATGGGAAAACGAGATGGAGATTGCAAAAAAAAGAAAGAAATGGCGAGAACGAGGTGAGAGAAAGAGGTCAAGAAATGAAAGAAAAAGATGGCAAGAGCGAGAAGGAGAAAGAGGCCAAGAAAAGAAAGAAATATATGACAAGAGCGCGAGGAAAGAGTGAAAGAGAGAGAGAAAGAGAGAGAGAGAGAGAAGCAAAAATAAACAAAATAAAAAGATAGTGTCTGATAGAGATAAATATAAGGACAAAGAAAAAGTGAGGGGGATGGAAAGAAAGAGATGGAGAAAGATAGTGTCCGAGAGAGAGAGAGAGAGAGAGAGAGAGAGAGAGAGAGAGAGAGAGCGCGAAATGAAATGAAAGGGAAAGAGGCATAGAGAGATATTTCTTTAACAAGTTATAAAGATATAAAGGAGATAGATATCGAAAAAAAAAATAAATATATCGAGAACGATTATGATAGAGCAAGAGAGAGATAGCAGCACTGATAGAATGACTAGCAGAAGAGACTTGACTTGTATCAACAAGTTCAAGATTTGTTTTACTACAACTTAAGCGCTTGTGTATTGCTTAAACTAGCCAAAGTTAAAGTTATTCACGAATGTTTCTGCGTTTCTAAATCTTAAGCTCTTGCTTATTGCTTAGAGTATTTAAAGTTATTCACGAATTCCTTTCTGTGTTTCTAAATCCTATGATCTTAAATATCTAAGGCCTTTAATCGTTTTAATGAATTCTTTACAAATCTTTATTAGAGTGAATTTGATTATCTAATTTGAACATAAATAAAGTCTCGCCTAAAGAACATTTATAAACATATTGTCACGGCAATGCAAAAGAAATTTGATATTTTAAGCCCTATGGATAAATATTTGGATATCAGCAAAAATATATACATATATGTCTGGGTAAATGTTTGTCAAATCAATAACGTATGTCTGACAATATATATACATTTGTATATATATATATATATATATATATATATATATATATTTACTTTATCTCATTTGCGCGGCTCTTCTACACAATTTGCGCTCATCATCAATTTAAAATTTGATCAAAATTGTCAGCATTAAGTTGCAATTGTCATGATTTTATTTACGAGCTCTTGTTTATGTTCATTTGATTATTGCTAAGCGCCCCCGTTGATGCAATTTGAGTGTCGTTATCAAAGAGAGAGAGAGAGAGAGGGAGAGAGAGAGAGGGAGGGAGAGTGATCAGAGAGATATTTCGCGTGCAATTTATCAATGGAAGAAACTTTTGTGACAATGAATTTGCGTGGAAAGAAAGCCATATAAGGCGACAGACTACTGAGCAACCGAGGGGTGTGAGAAGACATATATGTATATATATATATATAGATGTATGCAAATCTGTATGTATATAGCATTGCTACGTTACCATGTGCCATTTATCAAAGCACGCCATTCATTTGCAAAGAACGCACTTGGGAGGGCAAACGCAAAGCAAAGCGCGAAGCAAAGCAAATCGCCGACCGCCCCACATGTTGGCCAATGGTTCAACAACCCGTAGAATCGAGTAAACGCCTCGTTTACTAAAAAAAAAAAAAGTGTAGAATATAAAATAATACAACAACAACGAGTAGAAGAGCAGCAAATCTGTGGTAATAACTTTTAATGTAAAACAGAGACGCATAGCTCTTTGAATATTTGCTAGATGAGATCAGATGGAAAAAAAAAAGTTGGAAAAGTTGGCTGTGCTGCTGCAAATTGGGTTGGGCTGCTTCGGGTTGAGTTTTGTAGAATTGAAATTGAAATTGAAAATGAAATTGGAAGGGAGCAGCAGACATTAATAATAATTACGTGACCGCCGGCTTGACATCTGTTTGAAGTTTATGCTGGCAGCAGCAGCAGCAGCAGCAGCAGCAGCAGCAGCTCAGCTCGGCTCAGCTCTCTTGATGGGCGGGCAGCGCGTTCATGGATCATTTTCCTCGGCGGCTGATGGAGTTATTACAATGGCCCTATAAATAGACAGTCGCTTGACTGACGATCGGCACGCAACCGACTTTAGTTCTCATTCGCATTGCTTCTTCTTTTATATTATTTTGACCCTATTAGCGCAGTTGAGTTGAACTGAAATTCTCAATAGGCCCTGGCATGAGGTTTTCGGTTCTTAAGAATTGCTACAGGAATGGAATGCTTGACTGGGTGCGCTGTAATGTTATAAAATTTGAAAGATTTGAAATACAGCTAATACAAATTTAAATTTTTGATTTATTTGAAACTTATTACATTTATTCCAAAATACAATTAAGGCAAAACTTCTACTTTGTAATATATAATAAATCAATTACGATAATTTTAAAATTTGTAATGCGTGTGCATATAAATGTACAAAATAATACAAATAAATACAAATGTGTATTTTATAGAATTTATAAAATATATTAAATATGAATATTATTTATATGAAACGTAATATTTTATAAAAAGAAATACAAATTTAATAAATTTATTTTATTAATACAAATTTATATTTTATATAAATAATAATAATATTTAATATAATATATAAACTATATAAAATACAAATTTGTAATTATTATAATATGCACACGCATAACAAATTAATTTAAAATAATCGCAATTGATTTATTTTACGATTTTATTATTTATGATTTTAAAATTGATTTGCTGTAATTATCAGAGCTAAATGGACACTTTCCATGCTAAATCTATAATCCGTTGACGATAGGGAAGTCGATATTGTCATTGAGTGATCACAACTGAGCGCTTAGCTTAAGAAATTCCGATTCTAAATATATAATAATCAAACTATTTTTGTAAATATTCATAAATCTAGCTAAATACAATTTATATTTAATTGCTTCAACGGAAAATACTTCCGAAATCAATTTGTAGGCAATTTCTAAATGAAACCATGAAATATAACCGATCATAAACATAAATCAATTGCTAAGAGATCTGTTAGCAAGTGACACGATCTCTATATAAATAGTTTCTAAGAGCAGCTTGAAAAAGGCATATCAAAGAGTTTTATCTATATAAATACTTGAACACATTGAGACTTAAAGTGGCATGGAATGTGCTGCCATATAAGTATGTATATATTGCAGGCTATTTGCTCTTAAGCACCCCCTTCCCACCACAAAGTGCTACTAAAGACTACGCCACTGTCTCGCCCTTTTGTCTTTAACAAATGTGAAGCAATTGAAGTTTGCTTTGCTTTGCTTGTTGTTCTTGTTGTTGTTCGTCAGCAGGAGAAGGGCACTTACACACACGCACACACACACACATTGCTTGTCGGCACTTGCCATGCTGTTCTCTGACCCAAAACCCCTATCCACCCCATGCTCAGCATGCTCTCAGGCCAACTCAAGTTGTGGCGTTGTCTTGGGCTTGTCATTTGCCAATTGGCATTTATGTTTTTGTAAATTGATATTTCCCGTTGGGTGCAGTCCCAGTTGTTGATGCATTCTATATATGTACATACATATATAAAAACAATTTAACTAATTTGCTTTCTCTATCTAACTCTGTCTATTGCAGGTACGTATCATATATATATATATATATATATATATTTATATAGAGTGTGTGAGTTGTAATAATAAAACTCGTTTGATTCAACCACCTGTCACGTAAGTTCGGCTTCACTTTAAGACAATTAATTAATGCTGTTAAGTGGCCAAAAAAAAAGGCTAGAGATGGAGTGAGATGGAGTGAGAGGGAGATAGCGCAAAGGCAATTTGCAGCTCATTTAAAGCGACGGCCGATGGCGGCATCAATGGGTTAAGTGCCTTGACGCCTCGCTCTTTACCCATTAACCATTTGCTGTGCCGCGCCGCGTTACGTGCCTAATTGAAAGTCCAGTGGATTTTCAGCTTCACAAGAAACGCTCCAGCACCACCACCACCAGCTCTCAGCTCTTAGCTCTCATCTGTTTCGAGTGCATTTCAAATGAATCTCGTTGCGACCTCAAACAGCTGCCAGCTGCAAATTTAATTTCCCAGAGCCAAAACAAAGGCACTTAATCAGCGCAGATTTGCAGAGCGCAGCAAACGAAAAACAAAAATTATAATAATCATCAAATTTATCATAAGTTGAGTTTAATGATGGTCAATGGTCCAGTCAGTCTGTTGTCTAGACAAATTCAAGTCATTTGCTTACATCAGCTTGGCTAGCCAAGCACGGCAGGAGGTCTAAGGACACCTTTTGCTGTCCTTCAACAAATATCTTTTGTTTATGCTCAATCATTTTCGTTGAGTTTTTCGAAACTTTTGCCATTAAGCAAGTTAAATTGAGTTGTCAGTTAGCTAAAAAAAAAAGTTTCTTAATATTTGATTTAATGAATATTCATGCAGAAGACAAAATGTTTAATTATGAATAGTAGAGAAGATGAAATTTATATTTAATTAATATTTTGCATTATTCTACAAATTCGTTAACTTTAAATCATGATCTATCAATATATTTGATATATATTATATACATTATATATAAGATATATAAGACCATTATATTGTTCGTATTCGACGTAGCTAAGTCAATTTGGCCTGCGGCATTAACAGACAAATCTATCCTGGCGTTAGGCTTAAAGATACATAAGAGATTAAGCCGAAGCATAACTGAGAGATTAATGCTAATCTCTTGTTTAACAGAAATACAATTGGCATAAGCCACAGCTGAATAGCAACTAAGCTACCTGTAGTTTAGCTAAGGTGTTAAAGGATTAATAGAATTGGAATAGATATAAATAGAACAAGTAAGAAGGCTCTAGTCGAGACGGCTCGACTACGAGATACCCTGAACCCTGCAAAAAAAGTGATACTCTTCCTCTTTACGCTCTACTTATGAGCGCGCTCTCCGCTAACTGCGCAGTTGCTGCCGCGGCTTGGGGGTGGGTTGGGCTGAACTTTGGACGCTTATAACTCCATTTCTAGATGCATGATCTTCATGAAATTTTAAAAGTAGATTTAGAGTATCTATATCTAACTATTTGCCAAATTGCAAGTCTCTAGTATTTGAAATGCGTTTTTTGCAAATTGTGGGCGAGGGGGGCGTGGCATCAAAAATCTGAAAACTACAAAATCTGCGTATTTATAATATCTATCTAAATATATAAAGTTAAAGTCTCTGGCTGAAACAGTGTAGAAGTTATACCCTAAAAACCTAAAAAATGTAAACGAATTTTCGATTTTTTATCGATAATTTGGAAATGGAATGAGTTATCGAAAAAACAAAATAAACTCGTATTGCGTAGCTAACATACGAGTGTTCATGTGAAGTTTCAGCTCTCTAGCTTTTGTAGTTTCCGAAATCTCGACGTTCATACAGACGGACAGACGGACAGACGGACGGACGGACAGACGGACGGACGGACAGACGGACGGACAGACGGACAGGGCTAGATCAACTTATTTTTTTATGCTGATCAAGAATATATATACTTTATGGGGTCTGCGACGTCTCCTTCTGCCTGTTACATACATTTCACAAAACCATTATACCCTGAATTCCCATTTTCAATGGGTTCAGGGTATAAAAAGGTATTGTAAGATATGACAGGCAGACAGGGCTAACTATGGTTGCATGAATACAATTTAATTAAATAACAAATTTAATAAATGAATACTATATTTGAAATTACAATAAATATATTTTAAATTAAAATTTTGGTGTTGTTAAATGAAAATTATTTAACCCAAACCAATAAATTTGTTATGCGAAATGCTCGCCCGAGAGTCTAATCTATATGTATAAATTTTAAAGATAACAAAAGTTTCAATAACAAACGCCAAGTCGAAGTTTCTTAAATGAACTCATGCTCTTGAGCTTGTCCTTAAAGAAAACACATCTGGAATTTGATCTATAATAACTGAAAATTGCAAATCGAATCTTGTAAATTTCAGTATAATTATAGGTTTAGATATTATTATTATTATTTATTATTATATTATATTCTAAGTTCTCATACAGTTCTCATAATTCATTTCCCCATGAAGAATTCTTCACGCCTATCTATTGCCATGAGCAGCAATGATAAGGCCATGTAATCTTATCAATTGTGTACGATTTGAATGGCATTCATCAATGTTGCTTTGGCCCAGGTGTAAACCGTGTGTCAGCCTTAATAATAGACGAGAATTGTGCTTGACCTTGGCCAGCTAAGTTTTAATGGCACAATTAAAACATTTTATTGAGTGTAAATAAGATATAGAAATGTACATGTGTAAAAGTATAACAAGTATAGTATATGATAATAATAGATTTATTAAGGCCAAGTGAATATTTTTGTTATTGATTTGCGCTGTCAGCTGCAGTTGAAAGTGCAAATTGTTTTGGCCAAATGAAATATCGATTTGGCTAAAAGCAAAGACTATTTGGGCTATATGCATGACATATATATATATATATATATATATATATATATATATATATATATATATATATATATATATGTCGTAGCGTTATAATTATTGCTATTACTTTCCGTTACATGTTTGCCCAACAAGGAATTCTCGGAGTCGCCGTCTCCTATCACACACGCTCTTTCTCGTTCGACTGTCCCTGATTAAGGGTTCCTTCGACCCTTCTGTCAAACTGCCTCTTGATTGCATATTCTCGTTCATCAATATCATAGCAACTCTGTGTGAAGGGCATATCCCTCTCACTCTCACTCTGCGACATCCGAGACCACGTTCAGCAAACCTATGGTTGTCTCTTTTCTAATGACACGTCCTTTAACTGTCACTAAAATGCTAACTCATTCGATTAGCGCTAGTTGTCAGTTTCTCTTTAATACTACTGCAACTGTCAATCACAACATCATAACATATATATACATATATATATATACAGTCGAGTCTCGATAATTCGTACCCCGCTAAATTGAAGCTGCTGGTCCCCTTGAAAAAACTTCGTTAATTCGTAAAAATCCCATACATTTTGGTCCCCTCGTTAATTCGTAATTTTTCTGCCTACTCGGCCATGATCTTGCCTCTTATGATTCTTTTCGAAACCTCTTATAATTCGTAATTTCATTTCGTAACCTCTTGTAATTCGTAATTCTTGATTTTGCTGAAAGTTAAACTACCGTTAGGTCTCGAAGACTATTATGCATGGCGCCTTTTTATACCCTGAACCCATTGAAAATGGGAATTCAGGGTATAATGGTTTTGTGAAATGTATGCAACAGGCAGAAGGAGACGTCGCAGACCCTATAAAGTATATATATTCTTGATCAGGATAAAAAAATAAGTTGATTGAGCCCTGTCCGTCTGTCCGTCCGTCCGTCCGTCCGTCCGTATGAACGTCGAGATTTCGGAAACTACAAAAGCTAGAGAGCTGAAATTTCACATGAACACTCTTATGTTACCTACGCAATACGAGTTTATTTTGTTTTTTCGATAACTCGTCCCATTTCCAAATTATCGATAAAAAATCGAAAATTCGTTTCAATTTTTTAGGTTTTTTGGGTATAACTACTACACCGTTTTAGCTAGAGACTATAACTTCATATATTTAGATAGATATTATTGATACGCAGATTTTGTAGTTTTCAGATTTTGGATGCCACGCCCCCTTCGCCCACAATTTGGAAAAAACGCATTTCAAATACTAGAGACTTGCAATTTGGCAAATAGATAGATATAGATACTCTAAATCTACTCTTAAAATTTCATGAAGATCATGCATCTAGAAATGGAGTTATAAGCGTCCAAAGTTCAGCCCAACCCACCCCCAAGCCACAGCAGCAACTGCGCAGTTAGCAGAGCGCGCGCTTATAAGTGCGTAAAGAAGAAGAGTATCACTTTTTTTGCAGGGTGCAGGGTATCTCGTAGTCGAGCCGCCTCGACTAGAGCCTTCTTACTTGTTGTCGCTTCATTTGCGAAATTTCGTTGTTCTATCATTGGACTTAGATTAGTTTGCTCATTTTATTTGAAGCGTGAAGACGATTCGTAAAAATGCCAAGCAAACGTTCTCATAGTGTTTTTTTTTTTTAAACAATACAAAATTACAAGCTTTTTCAAATCTTAATTATTCGTTAATATGATTTTGTTTATGTTTAATTTTGTTTTTAATTACATGCATAATATTGAATTGAATTTTTAATAAGTTAAAATTGTTGAAATGACGTGATTAATAAAAACCCTTCCAATTCGTATTTTGATTTTGTACACCCCGTTAAATGGAAAACCTGGTAAATCGAAAACCTCTGTAATTCGTAAAAAATTCGGTTCCCTTGCTATTACGAATTATCGAGACTCGACTGTATTTAGGTAGCTGCTGTCAGCCAGATGTTCCATGGCAACTGTCAAAGCTATAAAAGCCCTGAACACGTGCAGCATTTGGCTGCATCTGCAATCTTTGGGAATTGCCAAAATTAAAAAGCAATCAAGGAATTACCCAGGCACAGGCACAGGCACAGGCACAGGCCTAATTACCTGTACAATGAACATCAGGCTGTGGGTGGATGAACGCGCCTACCTGCAAAATGGGCAAATGCAACTACCTCAATCTCAACAACCTCTCAGGCCTACCTGTGCGCCAACTATATAAAGATGCCGGAGGCAGAGCAGTGAACAACAGTTGCACAGCAGCAGTCAAAGCAAACACATCATCAGTGAAGAGATCATATCAGAATCAATTCCATCTAGAATCATGAGCACTACCTACACTTGCACACAGTTCGTGAACTTTATGGAGCCGCTTAGCTGTGGCAGGATGAGCACAACATATACCTTGGATGCAGCACGCTTTGGACAGCGTGATCTGGGGCTGTTCATTGAGAGTCTGGAGACGATAGCACGCATCGAGCGGGAGCGGCACGAGCGACGTCAGAGTCGACGCAAGCAGCGGCTGCTGGAGGAGCGCATCGCAGAGCTGGAGGATGAACGTTGTGTGAGTCCCACGCCCAGTGCCGAGGAGGCTGTCGATGAGCCGAACATGTATATGGAGGCCAAGTGCATACCGTATGCCATCAGTGAATCTCTGCCCATGGCCATGGAGAAACAGAATGCCGACTATGATGTGTGCGATGATGAGGCCTATGGCAGTTCGGATCAATCGCCACGTAGCAGTGTCACCTATTGCAGCTGTGCCGGTGTCTCCACAACGGGCATTGACTCTGATTCTGCCGAGTCTGGCATCTATGGTGGCTCAACGACGACGACGCCGCCGCCGCCATTGCGTCCCCGGTCACAGGTGATTAGCAAGCCAAGGGCCAGAACCACAAGATCTCGCATCATTAGCATGGTGCTGAAGCGAGAATATGCCAAGTCGCCGTCGGTGGAAACTCTGCAGCACTCGGAACGTTGCGAGCATCTGCTTAACAGTACCATCAAGCATCAGTATGAGCAAATGGCATCGAAATCGAGACGTGGCATTGCCTGCAGCCAGGGATCGGCCGAGGAGCGTTTCCTGGACAAAGCCTTGCGATATCTGACCCTGTGATGGGCACAGCTCCAAGCTTTAATCCACTTAATTTATAAGTTGAACAGAAATTATATATATGTTAGTCTAGAATATGTTTGTAAAACATATTGATATTAAAATTTAATTAAAAAATACAAAATTTAAAAATATTTAATATAATGCTGAATATTTAAAGTGAAATTCCTTTAGGTTTTGATCTATTTGAGCAAATGAAAAGAATTATTCATTTCTAGTTCTTATAAGATTGGCAAACATAAAGGCCTGCTTGGACCAATATATTAAATGAGCAAAATACTTATATGCAAAATTCTTATAAGACTTTGTATTTCATTTACGAATAAATGCAAATCTATTGCAATTAGATGAGGAAAAAATAACTTATGCTTATAAAACTTCAAAACAAATGTAACAAAACAGCATAAACAAATAAATTAAATAAGCTAAAATAACATATTGCAGTAATCTTATAAGACTACCAAGTATAAAGAGCAAAGTAACTCATAGGAGAGAACAAATACATATAAATCCAATTTGATTTGCGAGTTGAGTGCTTTTATGCAGAGTGCAAACTCAGAGAGTGGAGCCCAATAAAATCTCAGTGCTCACATACTCATATCCCCTTACACACATGCGATTGGCTCTGTTGCTACTGCAGATCCCGTTGCATGAGTAGCATTGAGTGCATATTGTGGATGGTAATGGCTGAGTGAAAGAGAAAGGCAATGGAAGTGGACTTCCAGTTGAGAGTAGAAATGTAAAAGCGAAGATTGTATTAGTATTAGTGCAGATTCCAGCTTTTTATGGGTGCGTGTTAAAGAAGACGATTTAGTCTGTGTGCGTCTGCTGTACTGATCGGTTGATAGTGATAAGCGCGCTTGCATTAAAATTCGTCTATCGGAAGTGTAATCAAACGAGCCGCTGCTAAAGATGAATTTTTCGTGTATAATGTCTACTTTATATAGTCGAATGACATTCTGCAAACACTTTAACGACTATCCAGGTATTAAAAAATATAATATTCTTTATTTTTTCAGCATGAATAAGTTTTAACGTTGAAAGAAAGACAGAATATAGAAACCGAGTAAAAACACTTAAGGTCAAAATAATGAGTACGCAGAATGAATTAACTTTAAGTTGAAGTAATTTAATATTATTTAAAAGGAAAAGATTTACCGTTGAAAGAATAAAGATAGAATCTTAGAACAAAGTAAAAATACTTAAGTTTAAAATAATGAGTGCGCTGAATGAGTTTACTTTAAGCTGTAACAATTTAAAATTAATTGAAATCATAAGATTAACTTTTGAAAGAAAGAGGGAAGAGAACAGAGTAAAAACACTTACATTGTGAGAATTAAAATTTACACTGTACCAATTAAATATTAATATAAATTAATATTAGTACCCTTAGGTTATTAGCTCTATATCGAAATCAAAGTATTTAAGCTCAAGCATTTAAACAAAACCTCAAAGCACTTTTACTCATGTCTATTAATATTGGACATCACTGTATCAGTGTTCTAGTGGTTTCTTCTAATTACCGTATTCTCTGCGCACACTTTAAATCCACATGCTAAGCCCTTTACTTTATTCCCCTCATTTTTTTGCTATTGTTTCTGTCTTGATTTTCTGAACTGTGCGCTTCCCTATTGTTAATGCACTGTTCACACCACCTTGTGAACGACGACCTAGTGACATGATTGTCAACTGGCTGGCAGCATCTGACTGCATCATCTCGATAATCTACTTCAATTTAACGGGCTGTCAACGGGCTGCCTGTCAGTCTGTTCGACTGAGTTCGCCGCTTGCGTCGACTGCTTAAGTATGGTACGAAGTGCTCTAAATATAGCCGAACACGAGTGACGAGTCAGTCGTCAGCTATCCAGTGTGAAGCCGAAGCAGTAACTACAACAAATTACGAAGTGTGAGTGCGGCTTGCGCGTATGTCTGTGTGTGTGTGAGAGTATTCCATGCTGCCGCCTGTTGCTGTTCGTTTTGTTTATCAATCTGGCACAGGGTGCTTCGTGTTAAACAGGGCATTTCTAGGCGCCTGCATCCTGTTTTTGCTATAAATACGAAAAAGCTCAGTGCTGTTGCGTCTGTTTTGTTTTTCGGTCATGCGCCAAAGCTGCCATAATAACGGCTACAACTGGCTACGCTGACTTTTCATTTTGGCTTTGGCTTTGGCCTCTGCCTGGCCTCAACTCAGTATCTATCACAAATTCAAAAGCGTAGCATACATTTCTGCGCCGGAAATGGCGAACGGCGCGTAGTGTGTGTGCATGTGTATGCGCCTATCTAGATATATCTGTATATGTGTGTGTGTGCGCCTCTGTTTGGTGTTGCATGTCGCGCGCGCCATGTTTGCTCAAGTAAAAGCCAAATTTGATTAATTAATTTAGCCTAAGCGACTTACGACACACACACACACACAGTCAGCTGTATGTACTGTGAAGTGAAGTCTTAAAAGTGCCAAAAAATAAATAAAAATAAATAAAAAGAAACACATTTGCAAACATCCCTAGCCCAGCGTACTGCAAGTGCTCCCCTGCTTCTCGCATACATTTAGTACTCTGCGTGTTCCCTTGACAATAAAATATGAATTGATGCGCGCGCTGCGCCATAGTATCCCTATATATATATATTATATATAAATGTGTGTGTGTGTTGGTGTGGGTGTGCGTGTATTGGTGTATCGTGCGTTCGACAGTATTATATTCTAGTTCGTTTTTTGCTTTTATTTTTTATATTTTTTGCTTGTCAACTTTTTTAAGGTCAACTCGTGGCTGCGTTTGGAGGCGCGCGTTCAACCAAAAATATTTCAACAACAAAGCGCAAAAGTTATAAAAAGAAATTTTGTGAAAGCCATTTGCTTTTGCATAGAGAGAATTTTGGGTTAAATTTCTTCCTTTTTTTTTTTTATTATGTTTTTGGGGTGTGCCTATTTTATGGCTTGCACTTTTGCCAAAGTGTGTGCGTGTGTGTGTGTGTGTTGGAGCTTGCGTGTGTATGTGAATGTTTTATTGACTTTGCTGCCCTTTTTCCTTGTATATGGCTGTACATGTATATATAATATATATTTAATATATAAATATAATTTTTTATATATATGTTTGCATATGTGTGTGTGTGTGTTTGTCACTTTTGTTATAATAAAAAATATATTTTAAAAAATTAAAACACTAATGTTTTGCACTTTCTATCAAAATTCGTGAAAAAACTTAAAATATACAGCTAAAAAACTCTATACAAATTCGATATACCATACTATAACAACATGCTGCAATACGATCAGGTAATTGTGTGCTTTAAATTTATACAAACACAAATATATATTTATATATATTATATATATGTTCAGAGATCAAATCAGTTGCCGGCATTTAGAATATGACCCACATATGCAACTGTCGCTGCTGCTGCTGCTGCACCACTGCACCACTTTCAATAGTCGCTTCAATTGTGGCACTGCTATTGTCAAATGTTGTCGCTCGTTGCACACGGCAGCAGCAGCAAGAAAAACAACAACAACAACGACGACTGACGGCTGCAGCAGCAGCAGACGACTTGGCAGCAACTGCTCCTCGGCCGTTTCCTCTTTGTTGCTGCTGAAGTACCTTTTGCCTACGCATATGATGACTGTGATTAAGTTTTGTTTGTCTTTTGTTTTACAACAACACTCGCCTCGCTTTTGCCGTCCCCCTCTCTCACTCTCTCCTCTCGCTTTGTCTCTAGCCCTACTCTGCGGCTGTGCACTTTTACACTTAGCCACAGCCAAGGCAAAATGTTAGTAGCTTAGGCATTGTTTACACTTGGAATGCCTGGCTCAAGTTTTTGCTCTGCACTTGAAATCTTTTTATACCACTTGACAGAGATAACTGTATTTGTGTATGCATGTGTGTAATTGAGTAGAGCTATGTGAGAGTCTGTATGTGTGTGTGTGTGTGTAATATAATATGTTTGCATATATATGTATGTATGTTTAAGAAGCTCAATTCAAATATCAAAGCAGAGCTTGTTCATAATTTGTTTAGGCTTATTAGAAGCTCTAAGCAAGGCCAAAAGCGTTTGTGCATTTGACACAATGATTTAAGAAATAGTCATAGTAAATCCAATATATATAAATAATATATATATATACATATGAAAAGTATCATAAAGTTTTTTTTTTGGCAAACTAATTGTTGAGTCAAGTGTTAAGAAGTATTAATATAAATTATTATTTTATTATTTATTAGTTATTATTATTTAATATTTATTATTTATTATTTATTATTTATTATTTATTAATTATTAATTATTATTATTTATTATTTATCATTTATTATTTATTATTATTTTGTTTTATGTTTATTTATTTTTTTATTTTATATTTATTTATTTATTTTATATTTAATATTATATTGTTTATTTAACATTAGATAGAATACAAATTCTTTTATTTTTTTTTTTTTACTACAAAAGTTAAATTTTAATCCTTGACCTTAATCCATGTATTTATTTGTTTTTTTTTAATCTCAACTTTGACTGTTCCCATCAAAAGCCACAATTTAACAATTTGTAAATCTGTTAAAACTTTGGGGGGCAAAAAAACACAAAGGTCTTTACTGCATAATCTGTTTCATAACTTTTTCACTTGACACGTCAGGGCCTGCTCCAGAGCTGACCTAATGCTCCATTTACCTTAGTTCTTGGGCAATCATCATCAGATTTGCCAACTCCCACGCCAGCATAAATAACCTAGAAATGTCGCAGCAAAAGTTTTTTTTTTTGTTTTTTTTGCAGCTGGCCGGGCTGGGCTTCCACATCATGCATAGCCCAGGCCAGATTGGACACAATAGACAAAAAATAAAAATAGAAAGAGGAAAGCAAACAAAAGTTTGCACCAAGCTATCGAAAAGTTTTCGCTTTGCTGACTCAACGCAGATGCTGCCCACACATTGAGGAGGCAAAATTATATCATTCAAGTGTCGCTTTTTATGCACTCACAATAAATCATTCAGACTAGAGGCTAGAATTTCAAGCTGTGCCTAAATAAAAGCTAAGCGAAACCTGTTGCTCGTTTTAATGAACTCTTTGTGTTTGGCTCGTAGCTCAAGTTTGAATGAAATTACTCTGTAATAATTATTGATTAAATGATGAACGGATTCATTAAATGATAAATGGGTTAAGTAGTTGATGGCTTGGAGAAAGTTGATTGATAGAAATAATGAACTCTTGCGAGAAGTTCTTGGATTTGGGAGAATGAATATATGAAATTCTTTTTTAAATGCTTTGATGTGTTTGAATATTGATTCTTTGAATATAAAGAGTTCAATTGAAAGCAAAAGAATTATAGTTGTAAATTTTAGACTAGCTTTTGAGGTTTATAGATAAAAACTAGTTTTAAATTTATAATAATTTTAAAAAATATCTATAAATACTAACAAGTTCTTCGTATTGCATATTAAGTTAAATAATGTTCTATAATACAGGAAAATAATTATTTTATAAAATTTAAATGAATTTAAAACTTGTTTTTGAAGCTCGAATGATGAAATTCAAAATGAAATATATAATTTAAAGCGCATTAAATTTTTTTATATTTATTTAAAATTAATTTTGTATAATAGTATAAAATTAAAATATATTTACAATTATGAAATTTATAATTAATTGTTATATTTTTATATATATTTAAATTCTCTACTAGCCTCAAAAACTAGTTTTAATTTCAAGTTCAAGTTCTATTCTACTTATATTCAAGAACTATTCAAAACTATTAAAAATTTTATTGTATTTATATCTAAGTTTCTACGTCCAAGAACCAGTTTTAATAATTCAAAACTGGATTTCCATAATATTAAAATTTCTATATTCAAGAACTAGTTTTAATAATTTACAATTTGTCAATTCAGTGCTAACCTATTATTCCTTCTCTTCTTCTCTACACTTGTGCAGCCACCTGAGAATGAGCTACAGAAATCACATGATCATAATCCGGCCGCACTGAGCGAGCATCAGTTGCGTGTGCAGGCATCACTACAGCGCCTGAATATACCCGACTGGTTCCGACAATACAATCAGAATGCAGCTAGATCACCGGATGGCGCCGGTGCCGTCACCTCTGGCGGTTATAAGCCGGGTAATTTTACGCGTAAGCGCACACAGGACTCGGGTCGCTGGCAGGGTCTGAACTCGAAGACGACTTCGCTCAGTTCGCTGGGTTCGCAGCGCTCTGATCGTAGTCCCCTGCTGTTGAGTCCCTCGGCGCACAGTCATCATGGCGGTCAGACGAGCAGTGTCAGCGGCTCGACGTCGGCCAATCAAAGCCATGGCCAAGGTGTTGGCGCCACACGTTGGTCCACCTCGCATCTGAACTCCACACAGACATCGCCGAGCGTGTCGCAGCGTGGCAGCTTTGCCCGTGGCGCACCCATTAACAGCAGCTTCATGTCGGTTGCCAGCGGCGGCAGCGCCGGCGGTGTCCTTCGCAACTCCTATCGTCAGCCCTATTTGGGCTGGCGCAGCACAGAGAAACTGTCGCAGCGCACGCCCCACGAACGGTAAGTGCTTCAATGAATTTGAATTTTCAATATCAATCAAGTCTAATCGATTGTTATTTCAGCTTGGCCAACTCGCTGTTAGCGCAACGCACATCGCCCACAACGGCTACGGCCACGAATGGTATGCGTACGCTGCAGCCAGTGACGCCGGAGATACAGAGCTCGATTAAGGAGGTTACGTCGGCCATTGTGCACTATGTGAACGATCAGACGCAGGCGCAACAGTTGCAACAGCAGCGCAGCCGTTCGGCGAGTCCCAATTCGAGGTAGGCAGCGGTTCGACATAGAAAAAGAAAAGCGAACGAACGAACAAACCGTTGCAGCCAATCTATATGAAACACACAAATCTAGAAGTGTTCAAGTTGTCGTAGTAGTCGCCTACTATCCTCTTTCCACACTCAAAACCCAAACCCAAACCCAACACAGTCTGTGTGTAGCTGTTACTATTTGATTGTCTTCTACAAAATTCAGTTTCATTTTTGTATCTACCATATGCACAACCATATGTCCACATTCCACATTCATTCTATTATTTCCTACCACTTCATTTCGTACTGAATACTTTCATTTCTATTTGGCAACTACACAACACGCGTAGCTACCTGTAATACAGTTCACAGTCCACAAATCCACCAGCACCAGCTGCAGCACTCGAGTCGGTAGAGTTTAGAGTTTAGGCTGGCCGCCACGAGCTCAGCGATGTCTAGAGGTAAGCAGGCCCCAAGGCAATCTATGTATGGGCTATGTTATCCTCATCGTCTCAGTATCCTCCTTCATGTGGCTAACCTGTGACTAATCCTATTGTCTATCTACATGTGTTACTTACAACCACAAAAAAAAAAAAGATAAATATATTTCGTATATATATATATAGATATATTTATATCTGTGCTGGCTTCTACTAAAACACTAAACAAACAACTAAACCACTTTCACCTCGAAAGGCAAAGAGTTTGATAGACAAAAAGTGCTTGGATTTTTGCCAGCTTTAGCTGAGAATTAGGTCAGGTCAATGGGAAGATGTCTGCTCTGTTTATTTTTTTTATAATTTTATTTGTTTTAGATAAAGGCATATTATATTGATATTTTCTTATCTAATTAGTTTTTTTTATAATAATTTACAAAATACTAAATGATATAGATGTGATTCTATTTGCCAACTCTCTAATGTGCATTTATGCCAATAGATGGCGCTTTAAGAATTTGATATGAAAAGAGCTTTTTGGAAATTGTAGGGAAATCTTTCCTAATTTGTTACAAATTAATTAATCACGATATTTTAATACTGATTTACATTTTTTTGAATAGTTTGCTTTGTCAATTTCTAATTGGTGCCAATAGATGGCGCCACAAGGATTGGAATAAAATGTATTAATTTACTTAAATGTTACTTAATCTTCAAATTAAATTTTTTTGTTTATATATTATTATTTATATTATTCAATAGAATATTTATAAATTTTCTTTAATCTTCAAAAATTCAGTTATTTATCTTTTATCACAAAACGATCCTAGGATATTTCTTTTGATATCAAGTAATTCATAGAAAATTAAATAATTCATTGAAAATTATAAAATTACTAAAACAAACTACAAGAAATTTCACAACAAAAATATTATTCAATTAATTCTTGCTATCTTTGATATTTACATTATTGCAGTTGTAAATTATTACCTAATAAGAGTATAAATAATTATGTAAACCTAACAGACAACAGCAACATGGGATCATTTCGTATATTCAAGTTTTTAAGAATATTTATGTAGCGTTAAACATTCAGAATTCATATTTTATTGCTTATCCTCAAGCAGTTTTCAAAAGTTACCCCTGCAAACCAAGAGATATTCATGCTAAATTCTCCCGAGTTAACAAAGCAAAATTTTATTTAGCAATCTAAACTTTATCATTTAAACTCTAATTATTTATCAGTTCTAAAACCTTTTGTTAAGGTATTTAAAACTTTTCCTCACACACCCACACACATATATATATATATATATATATATTGGCATAATTCAACTTGGCTTTGGCCTTCTCGATTATTATTATAATTACTATTTATTATTGTTGCAATTGCTGTTGCTATTGTTGCTTTGATGTGACCACACACAAAGACGCATTCAATCTGCTGCCCAGCATTGTGGCAATCGGAATTGAAATCATTTACTTTTACCAATGTAAATCGTGTGAGATTTCTTACCAACTCTTCTCCCTCTCTCTCCCTCCATCGATATTTGCACAATGGCGTCGACCCATACAAACCGGAATTGATTCCATTTCGCTTTCATGCTGAATCTGACAGTCAGCGATGCGTTGTCAGTGCTAACTGTCCCGGGGCTATTAATAAGTTTCAATCAGGCAGCGAGTGAAAGGCCTCGCCCCGAACACCGCATGCAATTGAAATGCCAACAATGCAAATGTCGGGGGCCCTGTCTGCCATAGAACTATCTGCCTATAACAATATGCACACACACATATACATATATATATATATATATATATATATATATATATATATATGCATATATGTATTCACATGTACATACTATATCCTGCCTGGGCCCAGAGGCCAGTTGCTCTACCTGTGCCACTTGGCCACGTTTCTAGTGGAGCCCACTTGGCCCAACAGCGCTGCCAACTGCCAATCATTATGAAAATCAATAATATTAAAGTAGAGCAACTCACAGACAGAGGTGCTACGATACTGGAGTGTCTTTATGAGGCCAGTGGGTCAGTTATCTCATTCAATACGCTGTTGCAAATATTTACGTATGAATGTTTTCTTTTTTTTTGTAGAATTTCTAGAGTCTAAGTCAAATATTTGTATTTTCCATAACGTTTCAAAGTTGGTTTTCTTTATACCTAACATTCTATGTTCATTTGATTTACTGTGTTTATTCACTATTCATAATTTGATATATTTACTACTAAAATTTAATTTTTATAAGCAATTTATATTTTGTTAAATAACGAAAGAAATCAAGAAAACCAGCTGAAATAGTTTTTTTTTTTTGTTGTCTTTGTTTATTTAAAATACATTTTAATATATAATTTTCCTTTTTTGTTTGATTTATCTGATATACGTTTTCTATATCTTATTGCCAAAGAAATACATTATATATATAATATAAAAAAACTAAAGAAATCAAGATTATAAACAGAACCCAGAATCCTTAAAATATACTATGAGTATTTGATTTTTTTTTTTTTGTGTTTAATCTTGCACTTAAAGTTTTTGTCTAAATTGCATTGTAATAATTTGTTAAATTATTAATTTGATAACATTTTATCATATCATTATTTGAAATTTATTTTCTTAAATTAATATCATTTAAATATTAAAAAATAACGCTTTTAATTACAAACACTTTTCTAAAAATACCAAAGAAATTAACGAATACTTTGGTATTTTTATAAAAGCTTTTATATTTTAAAATTTCTGGAATACTTAAATAGTATTAATGTAAAAAATATAATAATTATAATAAATTCACTTAATTTTTTCCATTTGATAAATGTAAATTTTCATAAATCTAAAAAGCTTAATAAGCTTTGATGTGATATAAATTTTTAAAATATTTAAATAGCATTTATGTTGATCAAATTTATATTTATTTATTGTCAGTTCTTTTGCTAAAATCTTTTTTATATTATTATTTATTTATTTAATACATTTGCAATTAGAGAAAATCTCAAAAAATTTTAAAATATTGTCCGAAGAATTAAAATTATAAATCTATAAAGTTTAATTAGAAACAGTTTCAAATACACATTTTCATTTAGAGAATAATTCAGAAATTAAACAAAAATCAAATTTTAAAAATATTGATAGGAATATTCTAATATATAATACATATTATATTAATTTGTACTTTATATATTTATATATGATACTAAATTTTATATTAATTTCTTTCTTATAACTTTATCTTTGCAAAAGATTTTATTTCCGGAAAGAGCATCTGTGTACTCTAGTTAAAATTTATTTGCTGAAATCGCTTTTGCTTCTTTGCTGCTGCCGTTGTCTGTAATCAGGCCGCCAGTTCGGCGCCCGTCTCCTTTCCATTGCACCTAAACGTCGCAGCAACCCTCCACAGCAGCCAGCATGGACTCGTTCCATCTCTGTTGCTCGCACAGTGGCATCGCCACACACACACACACACACACACACACACATACACAGGGCCAGATGACAGCAACCTCAACCCCGCATTGTGGCATAGCCACCTCTTTTATGCTCTCGATCCCACAATTTGGCTTTGGTATTTCAGTATGTTCACATCCAAAGGCATTTCATTCGTGTGCGAGGTTTCCTGCCAGTCGCAACGCGAAAGAGCGCACAACTAACAATATATATAAATATATATAGTTAAAAAAGAAAAATCAAAATTGAAAGAGAAAATTTATATGTGTGAGTGTGGAAAAGTTTCTAGTGTAATTATGTATATAATTTGTGGTAGACTGAAAGTAGTTGAAAGCTGAAAGTGTAGCCCGCATTTGGTAATGAGCCACACAATATGCAAAGCATTGTCTGAGGTTAGGGCTCGACATTTGTGCAGCAGGGGCAGCAGCAGCAGCAGCAGCAGCAGTGGCAGTGGCAGCAGCTGCCAAAAATGCCTCTTTGCCACTGCCACAAGTTGAGTCAGTGCTGCTGTGACGTCACTTATTGATTTTACTAGCCCTGGTGTTTGTTATACTTCTTGTTATTGTTATTGCTGTGCTGTGTTCTATAACTTTTGTCTAAGCATATTTTTGAAATATTCAACTAATTGTGCAATTTAAATCATTCACAGAAAGTGCTGGCTGGAGAGCAGCTTCGTTGGCACACGTCCCCTGGACTCACCGCAAACGCCCGTCATTGACAGCAGCAGCAGCCCGCCCACAACACAACAGCAGCTACAGCTACATCAGCAACAGCAACAGCAACAACATCTCCATCAGCTTCATTTGGATGCCACAGCAGTGGCTGCCATTGGACAGCCGCCACTACGCATGAACGGACTTAGCCGAGTCGGCGGCGGTGGCGGTGAGTCCACCATTTATATATGACCACAGCAGCAGCAGATTTAGCTGTTGCAGCAGGCGTGCTTAGAGCTTAGAGCATAGAGCATAGATCCATAGAGCATAGAGCTTAGTCGATAGCAAACAACCCAACTATCTACAATATATTTCATTTGTTTTTATTTTGAGCAACAATTAGTTATCACAAAATCGTTTTGTAATGTGCACAAACAGAAACACCAATGAGAGATGCGTAAATACATAGACAACAACACACACACACATCTGTAGCTTGAATTGCAAATTTTCTACATTTGTTTATAATTTGTATTGAGAAATTCAATTTTAACCAGGTGCAAATGCATTTTCAGTTTCATTGCAACGATTGTAAATTACGAAAAGAAAAATACACACACACATATATACACATATTTTTATAAATAATTGAAATGCATTCATTTGAAGTTGACAACATTTTGAGTAATAACTTTTTAGTGTTTACAACAATTTATATTTTAATAAATTTACTATTTAATTTTAATTAATTATTACGTAATAAACACAGCTATATATGGCATACAATTGATTTATAATTGTATTATTATTATTATTATGTTTATGATGTGCATTATATAATTATGATTATTATTATTCATATTTGTACTCTTATTATTATTCTTATGATTATTGTACTCGTCGTCCCTCCTTGTCACATAGGTTTTTTTTTATGCTTAACTCATGTCGTCATAGCCTACTTATCTGCGCATAAGTTTGCTATGATTCCCCATTGGCATAAATTCAATTCATTTATAAAATTTTGCTCAAAATCAGTTTTAACTTTCATTTGGATTTTCAATTTTAGGCTTGGTTTTTAAAATTAGAAAAATTCACGTAGCTAACCCCAACTCCTGGAAACAAAACACACACACACACACACACACAATAACAAAATGAAATATAGCGTGCTATAAATTTTAATAACTTTTATATTGATGTATTTCTACATAAATGTATTATCATTTTAAAATGCAACGAACGATTCGAAGAGATTTTTATTTCGATCACATATTTACTTTTATGCTAAATAATTTTTGTAAAAATTATTATTATTATTATTATGATAATTATGAATATTATAATTTTATAAAGAATATAACGATATCGAAGTGCTTTATAAACAAAGTCAACAAAGCGGGCGCTTAGCCCTCGCTCACGGTGGCTACAACAATAAAAACTGAACAATATTTTACTCAAAAACAAAAAAAGTCAACAAATTTATAATTTTTGTAGTTTGTGAAATGTTTTTTGCTTATCTTTATATTCCAATTTAGCTGTAATTGTAGCAAATTTTCCTAGTCGTGAATAATACTCACTTTGGCCTTGTACATAAAACATTTTCTCAGTGTAATTTCTTGTACGTCTTTTTTGTTTCATCTCATGTTATGAGCATATGTAATACCCTACCATTTAGTTATAAGAACATTTAATGCGCTATATATTTTTTCAAGCCTAACAACAATTTGTTTTTGTATTCTTATATTTTGTGCCGTGCATTAATTACAAAAAAAAAATACATATTAAAAACAAAATTTGGCCCCCTTAAAAAAAATTAAATTGTAATTGAAAAAAAAAAAAAAAAAAAAAAAAAACATCTGTAGCGCCTGAACGCTCGTTGAGCAGCGCATCGCTAGAAGATGTCTTAGCCTCACTTTTAGGACTGCCAACTACCTCCTCCTCCAACAGCCAGAACACCAACAGCAACCACAACCACAACAACAACAACAACAGCAACAACAGAAACCAAGCGACAGCGGCGACCATTGCTGGGTCCTCGACGACAGGTATGAACCTGTAAGTTTTGTTCCAATATAACCGCTACCCAAAAAAAAAAAAAAAAACTTAAATAAAAAAAAAATAACAACAAAAATATGTGTGGAAAAAAAGATTTATAAAAGAGTAAATTAAATGAGTATCACATGAGTTCAAATGGGTATAGGGAAAAAACGAAACTTCCGTTCTTGTTTGTTGTTCGCATATAAAGCTCTATATATACTCCTATATAACTGCATATTAACTAAATATATACCTATATCACTATATATATCTATATAACTGATGATCTGTAACTCAGTGCTATATATGTTTTCTTCTGTTTTCTGTTCCTTTTCTTTCCCAATTGTTTTTTGTAGTTTTGTTGAAATAATCAATCAAATCCCATCAAGCGCATTTCTAGTTCTACTTACTTACTTTCCATACTTTCTTTCATTTTCCTAGTCTAAATTACACTGAGAAAAATACATGACTGCATACATACAATATTATAGAATAAGAAACGAGTTTCGCTGCGCTTGCGTCGTTTTTTGCAACACTGAAAAGAAAACAAACACACAAATAATCTTCTCATAATAATTGCCCAGCATGCCTTAAGTGCCCTAAGATTAGTTGAGAACTGCTCCATTGAATGCTCATTGTTGTTGTTGTTATACTGTTGTTATATATATATATATATATGAATGTATGTACATCTGTTATACTGTTATACGCTTCATCACTAATCTGCTCTCTATGCCTCTATATATATATGTTTGTGTATGTGTGTGTATATATATTCCACAGCTACAGATACAGCTAGTCGTGGTCATCAGCTGGAGGTGCTAACGACAGCGGAGCAGCAGCTGCTGCGCCGTCGCAGCGAGGGTGACGCGCCCACCCAGAAGCAGAAGTCACAAAACCAAAGCCAGACACAAGCACACCAAACACTCAGACAGAGCCAATCCCAATCCCAATCTCAATCTCAATCGCAATCCCAATCCAACTCTCAGTCACAGTCACAGCAGCAGAGTCAAGGCCAAGGCAATGCCAGCAATCGGCGCGTATCGCTGGGCGACTCCAACAGCCACGCCCACACGTCGGACAAAGGCAACAGCGGCGGCAACCTCAACAATGGCAGCGCCATCTTTGGCACGGCCAGCGACCAGCTGCAGATCCGTTGCCGCAACACCAAATGCGATGCCAGCGCCACGCCCGCAGATGCCAAGAAGCTGTACAAGTCATGCCACAATTGTACCCATCTATATTGTTCACGTGAGTGTCGGCGCGCCCACTGGGAGAAGCATCGGAAGGCGTGCCTGCACTCGCGCGCCTCCAACCTGTGCCGGCAGGTGTTAGCCACGTGCAAGGACGACGTCGACTCGCAGCGCCATCTCAGTCTGCTCGCCCGCAAGGGCAGCATCTCGCAGGGACGTGGCGTGGTGCGTGTCCTCTTCCGCAGCGCCGAGGCAGCGGAGGGCTTCATCAAGCACGGATTCCAGTGCATGGGCGAGGCATCCTATGTCCGTTGGCCAGACCTAATGCCAGCCGAAATGGGTCTGGAACTCTACTCGGAACTGCTGAAGCTCAGCACGGAATACAAGCCCGAGTCCAAGATGCTGATCTACGTGGCCATTTGTGTGGTCTCCGAGGCACCGGGCATGGGTCAGGCGCCGGTGCGCTGGGAACGCCAGCTCGTCTCCCGTTGCGCCAAACTGAAACTGTGCAAGAACGTGCTCGCTGAACTGGAGCTGCAGCAGCAGGCGTTGCAGCAACCGCTCGCCGTCATGGCCGTGCCGGAGCGTACCGAGATCCTCATACTCACCTTCAATCCGGGCCTGCGCACCGTGCCCGGCAATCGGGAGCTAATACTGTCAAATATTCTGGACATTCTCTCACGTCGCGGCGTGCTGCTGCGCAAACACTATCCGGAGATCTATCAACGCCTGCAGACCTACACCGAGGGCCAGACGGACAAGTTCAATCCGGTGACGCTGCATCCGCGTGACTCGCAGACGGGCCAGAGCTTCGTTTGCATCATTATGCCCGTGCACACGGACAGCGAGTTCATCAAGCTGCCATCGGCAGCGGATGGGGGCGGCAATCGTGTCACGACTATCGATGTCGGCTCACCGGCCGCTCTCGCTCAACTGGACGATGATGAGCTGCTGACGCGCACCACCCCAGCGAGTTGATTGAAGGCGAGCAGCAAACGCAGCAGCAACAACAGCCGACAGAGGCGCAGCGGCAGCGCTGGCAGCAGCGGCAGTGCCACGCCTCCGCTCGCCTCCATGCTCGCCTATGGCGATGCCCTTGGCTGTGGCCTGGAGAGCACGCGCATGTGAGCAGCAGCCACAGCCATAGCTGTCGATCGCTTCCAGAACTTGCTCTTTGATTAGCTCTTAAGTCTCTAAACAAATCGCTTCTTCGATCGTTCTCTATCTACTCTAAAATATTCATATTAGTTAGTCGACTGTTCTGTTATTTCAATTAGCTAGTGGGCGTGGCAGTCGTATAACATTAGTGCCCCCAAGTCCCTAAGAAAAATACAAACACACACATTTACATATAAATACACTCGTTGTCTGGTACACCAAGAACTCTATTAAATTAGCACACTTAACTAGGCGAAAAAAAAAGAAGAAAACTCTCGAAACTACTTAAAAACTATCATTTTGGGGCAATGCTCCGCAACAAATACTACAAACTAACAAAAAAAAAATGCTCTTACTTTGAACACTAACGGTAATAAGTCAAGCTTTACTATCATACATATATCTCTGAGCTTAGAGCTGGCAGCATTTGCAAGAGTCACATGCAAAAGCTAACTGCTATATAACTGCAGCACACAGTGTGGTATGAATGACTGCACTGCAAATACCGTAGGTCCTTAAATTGTATCCTGCAGCTTCCAAATATTGAGACAGAAACTAAACACTCTAATGATTGATTATACATATTATACAATAATAATAATAAAAATTATTATTATAATAACTACTCGACATACAGTTTAGCATAAGAGCCCACAAATAAGTTGAATATTTTTTTGGGTACAAATTCTCATACAGACAGAACAATTTCCTATGTAAGCTGCGGCGCAACTCGACCTCACTTTTTATAATGCAATATCAGAAAAACAAAAATCATACATATTACAATCAAACTACAATTAAGTATTTATGTGCATCCTCTCTCTTATATATATATAAATATATATCTTCTCTATGTGTTAAACGTAACAAATGGCAAATGATTTGCTTATGGCCTTATTTAAAGTTTGTTAAATTTGTTCTGCCCATCCGAAACGTAACATTTTGTAGCCTTTTAAATTAGGTTTTTAATTTATGTGTAAGTCAGATGCGAGTCTAGGTTAGCTTAAATATACCTATTAGTTAAATTTGTGTACTAAATACAACTAGAGTTGAGAATCAAAAGGATAATAATATTAAAGCCCAATAATCAATTTTGAAATTCGCTTTTAGCTAAAATAAATATTTAGATCGATAATTCTCTCCCACATATTCCTTTTGCTAGTTCAAATTGCTTAAACAAAAACACTACAAACTTATACATTTTTGTGTAAATAATACAAAAATAAAAAAAAAAATAAACATATATAAACAAACAGACATATGTACATGCATACGTTCAAAGAAAGAAACGAGTAATCGCGCTTGAATGATCAATCACACATTCTTCACATTCATTAGCCCTGAAAAATATATAATGAAAACTGTAAGTTGTTTAGTACTTGTAAGAAGGACTTGAAAAACAATAAATAAAATGCATTCAACATTATTAAAATTATATATTCATATATTTTATTTATTTATATTAAGCTTCAAAATCATTCGGTGCCATCAATTTCTGATTTGTTCTAATCAGATTTCCTCTTGAATTTCTAAAGTGTTCGTTTGATGTGGTTGAAGTTCAAGGTTTGATCCTGAGTAAATTCAGTCTTAAAAAAAAAAAGAAACAGAAAACCAACATTTAGCAATCACGTTTCTCATGTCATAACAGCGCAGTGGTTAATGTGTTTGGCGATGGAGTTGTATCAAACGTTCCAAGTTCGATCCTCCCTGTTGCCATGTATTTTTTGATTATTTGAAAAATATGCAAGTATTTGATATTGGATGTTAGTCACAATCAATTACTAAGGAGTTAATGGTCTAGTGGATATGTAGTCCGCGAGCATTGCATCCAAACGGTGATGTTAAAGTCCGAGGTTCGATTCCCAGTGGTGTCTGCACAGTAAGTAAAATATGTTCGTTCTAATAAGGGTGAAAGTAATTGTTCAATGTGATGATGATATACGTTCTTAATTATTAATAATTTACTAATGTAATGCATAATGACTATAATTAACTATTTCATAACAGACAAGGATCATTAAATATTAATGATATACTTGCGTGTTTTTGACATCAACTATGTTTATATATTTATTTATTCTTATTCATCTCTCTGCATTGTTTTATTTAGTAGATACAGATTTTACCAATTTGAATTTTTTGGCTGCAACAATTCTTTTAACGGTTTCGATTAAAATAAATATATTTTTTGATCACATTGAATAGCGCGCATAGGCTTCAGAACATGAAGTGTGATGTATCATCAACCCATGAGAATTGTCCAATTTTGCGAGGTGCCGTTCAGGAAAATAAGACAAAAATGAAGGATCGACTCTATTTCAGCCATTTGAAGGACGATCTTGATGTCCTTTGGTAAATCAATTAGGCTTGCCTCAAAGATTGAGAATATGCGATCCTTTTTGCGAAAGTCCTTCAAATGGCGGAGTTTTAAGGATTTTTGTATTATAAAAATGCATAATAACTTGCAAGTCCTTTGAAGGATTTGCAAAATGTTAATGTCAAACTATAGCTTTGGCACAGGACTACATTTGTGCCAAAGGACATCTTTTTCGTCCTAGTACTTTCAAAGTTATAAAGGATTCTTGTTTTTGGCCCATTTTTTCAAGGCATTTATAGGTAAAATTCGAACAAAAATTATGCCTCATAGATGGCAAATCAGTGGAATTCCTTTTCGACAGCAACCATGGGTATAAATAAGAAAACATCTCAAATTATTCAAATATGATTTATTTATTAAAGTTATAATTGTTTTGTCGTGTAATACTTATTTAGATTTACATAAATTGTATTTAAAATGTATGTTTTATGGTCTTATCAGCTAGTATTGTTTTTAAACGAATTAATGTACTATCCATATGCCTATACATTTACCGATTGTACGGATGTGTATATTATGTATATAGTACATGCCTGCGTAGATTCTTACGTATTTGCTTTTGATGTGGCTATCGTGCCCCCCTCGCTTATATAAATCCGTGTAAATTACAACTACAATTTGTATACGGAAATAGACTATAACACTTAAATGTACCACACATTGCGCCGTATCTATGTTACATTCTATGAATAAATTAGGTTCGATTCGTTTCGTTTGATTAACGTAAAAAAAGCGTTTTTGGCGGCATTCTTTCAAGTGCCTCCAAGCCCAATTTTTTAGAGCCCTACGTGAAAAACTACGGTATAAAAAAAATAATAATATGTATAACATTAATGGTGCCTAGCTGGTAATGGTGATGATGACGATGCTTCTCTGCCTTATTTATGTACAGGCGCCAATTCAGTAGTTTAATGCAGCACTGAAAGCGGCGCCGTGCTGTGGCGACTGATTTGCGCGCCGTTGTTGTTGTTGTTCCTGTGTCGCAGACATCTGATAATAATAGCCTGGATACGGCTGTGTTGGAAATGTTCCCGCTGATGCGGATCCCGAGCCCGATGTATAGGCTGCAGCCGTTGACGCAGTTGTGGCTGCACTGTTCCCCTTGGCATTGGCACGTTTTGCTCTTATCTATAATCCACCGATTATAACCTCCTGTTGGGCATCGTCATCCATGTCGGGCAGTTCTTGCTTATGCACAACCATGCCATCACCGGCTGGCTGCCTGGGCGCCGTTTGTCCATACTTTTGATGAATGCCACGATGACGTTTCAGAGCAAAGCGGTCAGCAAACGCTGCTGAGCATATTTCACATTTATACGGTTTTTCGCCTGAGTGAACCTTGGCATGATTTTTTAGATGTGCCGCCTGTGAGAAAGCCGAACCGCATATCTCACACTTGTATGGCTTTTCACCTGTGTGAATGCGGCGATGATTCCACAGCGTGGCATGGCGCGCAAAGCCCTTGTCGCATACTCCACAAACATATGGACGCTCGCCACTGTGGGTACGCTCGTGATTCTTGAGATGCGGCGATTGCGAGAATTGCATGCCACATGTCTGACATCTGTAAAAGCAACAAAACGCGCTGTTAAAAAAGCTGAAACCCCGGAATATACAATTGCCACCTACTTGTACGGCTTTTCACCAGTATGTATGCGTGCATGGTTCTTTAGGTAGACAGCCTTGGCAAAAGCCAATCCGCAGATGGTGCACTTGTAGTTCTTTTCGCCGCTGTGCAGTTTCTTGTGTGACCACAGGCTGGAGTAGCGTGAAAAGAGACCGCCGCAAATGTTACAGCTGAACGGTTTACTGGGATTTCTGCAAATGTATGCGCATTAGTTTAATAAGAACTTTTGCATCAGGTTTTCTAGGAATACTGACTCGGTCTTTACGGTCACCGAATTTTGTTTAACAGAGCCACCGGCGCCGTGTGTGTGGTGTGTGTGTTGCTGGCCCATTAGCACTACGCCGGACCCATTGCACTTTTGGCACTTGGTCATCTGTTGGCTGTTGCGTTTCTTCACCGGATGATGACCCGACGAACTGGGTTCGCGTTTGGGCGTTGAGCCGCCCGTTTGCTGAGCGACAATCTGTTGCAGCTGAGCCTGAGCCTGTGGTGTGGTTGATATGATTTGCACAGGATGCGTCATTTGTCCTATCGGAAAAGAAGATTGGTTAATAATTGTGCATAAAAAGAGTTTGAGTTAGCAATTACTTACCATCAGGGGCTACAAATATTTGCTGTTGTGCAGCTTGTTCCGCCTGCATGCAGGATTCGCAGCGCACTTGCTTGGGGCCTTTACGCTTTGACTGATGCAGTATGGGATTGCCGCAATTGATGCATTTGCTCGACTTGGAGTTATCGTGCTGCTGCTGTTGTTGCTGCTGCGACGATTGCTGTTGTTGCTGCTGCTGCATAACAGATTGCTGCACTGGTTCCAGTGTATCGGAAGCTACGATTTGTATCTGACCCATCTGGCCATTGCCGGTGAGAATGTTCTGTGTCTGCACCAAACCCTGGGCATTAACCACCGTTATGGCATCTGACGACTGCTGGTTGTTATGCTGTTGTGAATCTGATCCGTCAGTGTGCATCCGCTTGTGCGCATTGAGTAGCGCCAAATGTTGAAACATCTCCGAGCAAACATCGCACTTGAAGCTGATGTTCGATATTGTGTTTTGGAGCGGAGAAATCGTCTGTAGGGTGAAAATAAAAGCATATTAAAAGTTGGGCCAACGAATAGTACAGGAATTGTGTGCTAGAGAATTTCTAAATCTTTTGGTCATTCAAAATATTCCCTGTTTTTGCGGCTTTTATAAATTTACAAAATTTGCTGCCTAAATTGGTTTTTGAATATGCAATCAAGCGTAAGCGTTTTAGGATTTAACAATATAGTTAAATGAATCTCTTTAAAGTAGGCGGCGTCTTTAGAATATATTTGCTTTTGGAATTGAATTATTAAATATTACGATATTTAATTCAGTAGTTGAATCTGAGACACTTTGAAAATTAGCAGAGCAGAAAAATACATATTTCATTCGATTCTTCTTTTAATTTGTTAATGAAAAAGTTACATAAAAATTGTTCGAGAATCGTACGAATAAATTACAATTGAAGATTTTTAATTCGTGATTTAATTTGTGTCTTTTTGTTTTATCATTAGAAATGTGCTCCGAATTATGCATGACTTGGGCATATGCTAGAAGCAATTGAAATAATTGAGCTTGAGTTATCGCAAGCTGAAACACAATTTATCTAAGCAAACATTTATAGACATATGCCTTGGCTATCAATTTCCTTCGTAATTTGGTTGCCCTAAAAACCGCTTTGAGCGAGAGAGCTTACCGCCGCAATGGGCTTATTTTGATTGACAATCTGTATGCGTCCCTGTGCATCCACAGTGGCTATTCCAAGAGCAGTTCCCTGATTAAGAGGCATCCCGTTGACCAAAGCGTAATTGTAGCCGCCCACTGGCTGGGCAATGTAACACGTCTTATTGTCGTCTGTGGTTGCCAACTGTGCTAGATTTACAGTGCCGCCATTGCCCTATAAATATAAATCAAATAAAATGTATTTTATTTTGGGATTTTATTTTATTAATGAACCGTGGGTTCAATGATGTTGCCCACTCACGTTTGTTGTATAGTAGAAGGTGGGCTGTTGGTCGGCCTTTTGGCCCTCGATTTTGGGTTGTTTGAGGATGGTGCCGTCTGCTGTTTGGTATTGTATGGTTGCCGGTTGGCCGTTGATGGCGTTTGTGAATATTATGTTTTTGGTGAGGTCTTCCATTATGTGCGCAAGTCACTATTAACACAGAATAAATTCAATAATTTTTTTTTTACTCACGCAGAAAAAATGCTGCGAAAATTGTTTAAATAAAATGCACAATGGATTATGTTTTACAACACTGTCGACGCCAATAATGCGAGTGTGCGAGCGAGACAACTCTAGAGCACACACGTCAGCGAAAAACGACTGATTAAAAATGGCGACGATGAGACAAAAAATATGTATGCGCTGCACACACATCACAAACGAATACAAAATTACAACTTCAATTGAAATGTGCCGCTGTCTACTAAGCAATCGTACCAAGTTTTAGCACGTTTATACACATCCACCCATTGTAAATGATTCACAAGTTTATATATCTACACTTTTATGCTTGATTTGGCAATTTACCTTTTACGCAACCAACCACAAAAAATTGTTTCTGCTGCGCCTCACACGCCCAGCGCAGCACACACAATATCTTTATTCGTTTAATTTAGGTTGGCGCAGTTATTTTAAACACCATGTGTACGACCGGTTATCTAGTTTTATCCACTTTATTTTGTTTGGAATGAAAGCAAAACTCTATTATTGTTTTTTCTTTCTCTAACAAATTAAATTCCAGCACAAAAACCTTCTGCTCGTTTGTTCTTTCGTACGTTCGAATGTGGACTGCTGAAGAGAGACGGAGAGTGAAGAAAGTTAGGGAGAGAGCAGTAGCGCATTAACCGCAATGCAGAGTTGCCAGACTGTACGCACCATCAATATGGATAGCCATATCGTGAATTTCGTAAAATTTAATATATGATACTAGAAATTATCAAAATTTTTATATATAGCGATATTATATTAAAATTAAATTATTTCTAATACATATATACGACTTTATAAATTTGATAAAATGCCCATACAGATTTAATACGAATAAGAATGTATTATTTAATTTTATCTTGTAAAAATGTAAAATTAATATATGTATTTTAACAATTGCCAAGTGCGCGTGATTGTATATGTAAATTCGCATATTGATAAATTTAAATTTTATCGAAAACATGTTGGTAATTGCCGTATAAGTGTGACCATATCGTATTCAGCTTAAAATCCTAATTTGTGTATTGGAGACGAACTGTACAAAATATTGCAAGATGCTGTTTAAAATATGTCAACGTAGCGTGTGAATGGCATCATACGAATGAATGTTTGGCGCCAAATTAGAAATTCATATATATAGTTTTCAATACTACAATGCTACATTTAAATGTAAATTTGTATCTCAATTGTTACTATGAACTGTTTGGTAAATTTGCATTTCAATCACACGGCAGCCGGCTTTATACCAATGCTATGCCTAAGCCGCCCACGCTTGTAGCCGTGTATTGAAAGTTATAAACTGGCTGCCGTTGTCTACGCTGGTCCAGGTCCAAGTCCAGCGTCGTGTCGCCGTCATAAATTACACTTTCAAATTATTTGCAACATTGCATTTTGGAAAAGCTGAAGCTGAATTTGGGTCAGCCGTTGTTGTTGTGTTGCAGACATTTTGTTGGTGGTGGTGGCGGCGGCGGCGACTGCGGAGATGGCGGTGGCGGTAGCGTTGGCAGCGACCACAGCAGCCTTCAAACTAATGCTCATTTCCATTATATTTTATTCATTTGCCTCAAATTAATTGCTTTGTACAATGGACGTTGCAGCTTTTTGGAGCGCAAAACAGCAGACAGCCGTGTTGTTGCTTCTCTTGCAAAACGTTCAAAATAAAATAAGAAGACGGATGCGCGCAGCCGCAACAGCAACTGCAACAGCAACACCAATAACAACAAATATAAGATAATTAAGTATGCAGCAACAACAACAATTACAACCATGTACTTAGATTGCAAATTCATTTTTTGGTTCAACGTTCTGCTTGGCCCAAACAGTTTTCATGCTGCACGCTTCGTTGCACATCATTGCATTAATTTGTACGTTAAAAGTTAAAAATTGAAGAAAGAAATATTTCAACATGTATACATTTGTGGCATTTGTTAATGTATTTTCATGTGTATATAGCATGTATTTATATATATGTTTGCTTGTCTGTTTGTCTGACTGCAAAACACGAATTGCCGCCTTTGTTGCTATTATAATTAAGTTCATGGCGTGCTGGCTGCCTTATGCCTTATGCCGTTTTATGTACGAATTGCTGTAAGCACTTTCAAAAAGCCCATAAAAATAGCAACGCAATTGTCTGACAAACTAAATCAGCGCAAGTGCGTGGAGAAATTTTCACTTCACATTAGCTCCGGCTGTTGTAATACTAGAGCCATACGAAGCAGGAAAACAACAAAAATAAGTAAAAACAGCCACAGACCAAAAAAAAAAAAATTGAAGCAAAATCAACATAATCTCTAAACATTGACGGCTTCGCGCTTGTGTCAAACGCATTCAAATGAGCAAATTTTAGAATTGTTAAGCCCGCTAAACAGCAGCAGCAGCGACGCCAGCGGCGGCGTCGGCAATTGCCAGACGAGTTTTCACTTTTGTTCATGCAAAGGAGACCTATTCGCTATCGCTTTTCATACATATATATATGTATATATAAAACTTCTTTTTTTTTACATTTTTACAGTTAATTTATGCCGGCAACGAATTTTCACTCTCGCTATTTTTCCGCATTTTAGACTCTGTCTGGGAAAGTGGGCAAGCACAACGATGGCGCATCCGCCAAAAAAAAAAAAAGCTAAAGAAGAAATAAGAAACGACACAGAAATGAAAAGTGCGCTTTTAAAAATAGCTAAAGCCAGTCAAGAGTCTTCCAAGAGTCTGAGCCCAAAAATTGTGGACCCCGTCAGTCGCGACGGTGATGACGACGTCGACGACGATGGCGATTGCAGCTTGTGGGTTAGATTAGAAAGTGGTTGGCATCGCTTCATCGTTCCAAAGCGCCAATGCTCCATTGCTGCATCGATGGCTGCAGATTCTTTTGCAAAAAGGAAAAAAAAAAACTAAAGCTTGGCTGGCTAGCAGTGCAATACACACACACACACACACACATAGATACACACACATTAATTGGCATTTTTGCATGCGTTGGTAGTCAGCTGGAACCGGCTGCAGCTGGTGCTGCTGCCATGGCTGCTCAACGCTGGACACCAATGAAAGAGAAAATTGGCCCCAAATCAAGTTCACTATCATTGGCCGACGGCGTCGCAGCACTTTTTGTGCAAACTAATATTTTAAAATTGTTGATTATGATGACTTTTCATTTCGTTCGCCGAGAGATCTGGATTGTGCAGCAGCATCAGCATCAGCAACAGCAGCAGCAACACCATCAGCGTTAGCATCAGTCAAATTGCACTTGCAAGTGATTTTTTTTTTGTTTGTTATCTCTTTCTTTGTTTCATTTAATTTGACGCTTGAATGCCGACGCCGACGCCTCAGGCCGAGTGTCCATTAGCCATGGTTGGAGTGCAGCTGCTTGGACTGCACATTAAGCATACGCAGCTTTGGCCCAGCCCACCAATTTTGGCTCACATGCGTCTATTACTTAACATAACTCTACCTCTCTCTCTCCCTCTCTCTCTCACTCTTCCTTTTCAGTTGTTCTCTTTCTCTCTCTATGTGGAAATGTAAATGTCTAGGTAATATTTCACGGCACATTACATTTTTGGCCAGGCTTTTTGCAAGAGTCGTCGAAAGCTATTTATCATATTGCACATCGGCGTTGCGAACAGAGAGCTTCCATTCAGGAAGCAACCATGCTCTTGGCCACCTGGCTTGACCTGGCTTGCCTCAATGTCAGCAGACGTCGCTCAGCCGTCATATGACTTTGGAATGCGCATATTTTATGTTTTATTTTCGCTTTTCGCCTTTTTTTTTTTTTGACTATTGTGGGCATTCAGCCAAGTTCTTCTAGGCTTACTGAAGCGTTCCAGTTGTGCATGGCAAATTTGTCTACGCATATCTGGGCTTAAGGTTAGCTGATTATGTGACCCAATTGTTCACTGAGGCAAGCAAATTGCCCGATAAAAATCCAAAGCCAGAACCGTTAGTACGTGGGTGTCAGCCTAGTGTGAGATATGTTCAAACTGTATATTTTTCCACACGAAAACTGGCAGAGTGTAGTTCTAAATGTTGTGAATACTAATTAGTGGACTCTGCCTAGCAAATAACAGTAGGCTGCTCTACAATCTTAGTGCACTGTTAATGTCACGCTGTTAACTTCACATTAACATATTCATGAGCAACATTTTTGCTAAGCAACAGCAGTTGGCCAATAATATCTTGATTCATAATTTAGAATTTTTTATTTCATTTCAAACTAATATTTTGTTTCTTTTAGAGACCAACCGAAAACGATCGAAATGGAATTCAACAAACTAGATCTTGGAGAAAAAAAAAACAGTATATTATTTCAATACATTTAATGGCTGCTGCAGATCCACAGTTAAGTACTTTCAGCAATAAATTTTTTAAAAATGTTGCCTTGACTTTACAAGACCTTAAATCCTTAACTCCACATACTCTAAGTTTACTATTCTACCAACTACATATTTCAGTTTCATATACGCATTATCACATCACCTTGAAGAATTATATTCTGATTCTTGGTAACAACATAATTTTGGCCTTTGTAATAAACACAGCATTTAAAAGCAAACATTTTCAAATAACAGCAGCAGCAGCAACACTTACTACCCAGCTGCTTAAGACCTTGAGTCTTATGAATTACAGCTGAGGATTTTCTAAGAAATGTTCGCTTTAATTTAAATAACATTGAAAGCTTCCTCAATTACCATGCTTTTAATACAGTTCACATGCTAAACTGAAGCATAAATCCGCTCTAATTTACACGGCTCCCAAGTCTCAAGCGATTCTTATATCTATTCATGATTTGACCCTATCGAAAGCTTTTGACTATTTAGACATGCTCTATGCTTAGTTGTTCACATAGCCAGGCCGACATGATTCGGTAACCTTCGTAGCACAAATCGGAACCTTTTCTTCTCTTCTCAGATGCAGATCATCGGGCATATGATTATAGCACTTATTTGGGGCCAGCTATAAATTTCCGTTGGAAAGAAAAATAGAAACTATATAATTAGTAATGGCTCTAGGTACGCCTGGAGGCGTTCCGTTTTCTAAGGCCACAGTCGCACATGACAGCAACAGATGAAGAAAAAAAAATTAAAGAAAAAAGCTTCAATATATTATTATTCATCCCAAAAAGCAAAGTCAGCGCAAATGAAACTGAAAACTCTCACACGCCGAACGCGGCCTGAAGATGACAGATGACAATGATATATGGGATTCTTGAAATTGAAACCGAGTTGAGAAGAAATCAATATGTTTGTTTGTTCGCTCTGTACAGTGTATGCAAACGTTGAGTGCGATGTGTGGAGAGGAGCCAGCCGATGGCTGATAGCTGTTGGCTGATGGCTGTTGGCTGATGGCTGTTGGCTGTTGGCTGATGGCCGCCGTTAAGAAAACAACTGCAATTGACTTTCGCGTCGTATGACACTTGAAGAGCGCTGGTGGAATGATGATGGAACAACTGGCCAAAAGGAACCGGGAAGCAAAGACCCGCTGGAACAGAAACTGGCTAGAACCACTTTCTACCATGAGCGCAGCAATTCGTCTTTCGTTTGGGGCAAAGTAAAAGTCAATTTCTTCACCGGCTGTCGCATTATATATAAATAAACTTTATTTTTGGGGCCGAGACGACGACGTTTTAATTTGGTTTTCGGTTTGGTCTTTTTTCAGATTTTATTTTTTTTTTTGCTTAATTACGGCATGAAAATCGTAAACCGTTTTATGCTTTTTTAAGGGCAGCGGAACAAGAAAAAAACAAAAAAAAACAAAAAATGTTTGTGCGTTTTTGGCAGCTGTTGGGCAAATTTGTTTCTGTTGCTTCTGTGTTCATTTCTTTCTTTGTTTGTTTTGGTTTAGTTTGCTTGAGTATGATGAAAAGGAAATGGGAAATTATTACGAAAATTATGTTGCGCTGCTTGGGAAATTGGGCCATACTAAGCGAGAAGTAAACAAAAAAAGAAAAAGAAAAAAACATAAACAAAAGACTTAAGACACAAACTTGAAGGCGACGGCAGCTGCGCCCGCATCCCATTCAAACAACAAATTAATTATAACATGCAGCCGTAGAGGCAGCAGCAACGTCAGTCCCGCTTGTCTTCTGGCCAAGCGCATTAATTATGCCAAAGACAAACAAAGTTGTCGGCGCGGGAGTCTGAGTTCCAAGCACAGTGGAACTAGGTTACACACGAAGCCATCACCAACGCCATTGCCATCGCCATCTTCATCGCCATCTCCATCGCCATCTCCAGCTGTTGCTGCGAAAGTCGAGCAAGAATTAAGGCTGCTCCATAAAATTCAATAATAGACAATATTAAATATGAAAAAGAATGGAAATGAGTCGCATATATAAGGTATGATTCTATGTATGGATCTATATCAGTTCGTTCGTTTCTACGTGTACAGCATGGCAAAATCTGATGTTTGATTTCATATTCATTTATTTTGCTGAAGATGTGCTCAATTAATATTTATATTTATATTTATTTGCATTTTTTCTGCAGTTTCTATTGAGCTTCGATATATAAATAAATATAATATAAATTTTCAATTTATAAATTAATTCTGTTCGATTGTAACGTGAGTTTATTTGTGTATGGAAAATATACGTTAAAGTGAAACGTTTTCTTTTTTATTTATTTATTTTATTGTTTAATAATACTCTAAAGTAAAATTTTGCAAATCGAAAAATTTTAAAAAGTAAAATTAAATGTTCTATATATTTGAGTCAATTTAAATAAAGAAATGAGTGCTAAAGAAAATCAAATATGATTTTAATCAATAATAGAAATTAAAATAGATTTCAATATTTGCTAATTGAATAAAAAATAAATGAATATGAATAATAATTAAATATGATTCTAATCACGAATTTAAAAATAAATAGAAAATTCAATCAAACATAGATTTGCCCTTTAACAAGATTATTCTAAATTAACCATATATATATTAAATAAAATATATTTAAATACATTTCCTTATCTCTCCCACACTTATTCTAATTCTTCGCATCTCGCACCACTGTTTGGGCTGGCAATAATTTAGTGACGCAGTGTCAGCCGAAATCGCATTGTTAATGATTTGCATAAAATGGCAATGCGATAAAGTAATCAACCCAAATTCAGTGCAAAGATTCGCACGGTTAGCTGTCGCAGCAGTCGCTTGATGCGACGCCAGCGTCGCAGCCAACGCTGACGCCAGCGTCGCAGCGACAACGCTAGATTCAATCGTCTGCAGAAGAGCTCTAGCAAGAGCATTAGAGCTGAACGAAATTGTAGAATCATAAGCCACACATATTTATACTAAATACATTAAATGCTGATCCACTGACCTGCTGTGACAAATCCAACGCCGAGAGCAATGAATGCGCCTTGAAGCATGCGTAAATTCAGTGCGCTAATCATCTCATTATCCTGGCTATGCTGCGGCTGGCTATCCTTGGCCTCATTGCTTTTGACATTGGCATTCGCATTGGCATTGGCATTCTCGACGGCAGCCAGCTCCTTCGATTGCTGTGCCTGATCCTTGGTCATTTGACGTGCCTGTGCCTCATACTCGCCCGTTGTTATCTTTTCCAATATGCCGCCCTCAAACAGATGCATGAGACTAAAAGCAGAGAAGTCATTTAGTCAGTTAGTAAATATTATATATATCATTGGCATATGCCTTTATGCCACCCACACATCATTTAGACTATCCAAGAAGGGACAACCAATCTGCACAGCCACCGCAGAGTAGCGTGTGTATAGCTTCTGGCTGAGCTGAAAATTCTTGGCTCCGTATTGCTGTATATTGAAGTAGAGCGTTTCTCGGCCACCCAGCACCGCCTTGTTCTCCCTGCCATCGGCAATCAGCTTAATGCCCGCCTCCACAGAGTCAATGAGAAAACCCTGATGATCGTTCGGCTGCTGTTGACGCATCTCGGCATATAATTGCCTAAAGAGTTCGGTGCCATTCTCCAGCATTTCCAGCGAACTGCTCTCCTTCTCCACATACAAACGATAGCCATCTCGCAACATGGCCGCCTGTAGACGCTGCAGCGTATTGATGGGCGCCTCATGTGCCGGCCGTGCAAATTGCGATGTCAGTTGGGCTGAGTAGACATCAGCCAGCACATAGGTGGCAGCCACCCAATAGACAATGGTCAGGAATTTGGTGCGATAGTCGTGGTAGAGCTCATGGCAAGCTGAGCGAGAAACGAAAAGAAAGTGCGTAGTTTAGTCAACTATATCATCTGTTATTCTACATCACTATTTGCCCCTCACATTGCTTCAGAAAGAGCCGCAGCGTAAACCATATGCAGCGCTCAAATAGCTGTGGCGGCATCTCGGGCGTCGTCTGCAGACGTACGGTTCGCATATGCCTGACCTGCAGCACACAGGGCGTTATTTCCTTGATGTAGGCCATGTGAACGCAGAGCTCGCCCAGACGTTCTACATCCATGGCAACCGGATGCCTGCGCCACTTGTACGGCATAATAATAATGCCATAAAATATCGGACCCGAGAACACAATGGTCAGTATGAGATATGGCCATATGTCGAGCTTGAAGGGACGCATTATGGCCAAAGCTTCGTTGAGGCGACGTGGCGCATGTGTGGCAAAGGCGCCCGAATCGGCAAGCGTAAAGAATGAGAACTCAATCGCCTTGCGACGCTCCCAGCTGAGACCCACATCACCCAGAAAAAAGTCCGCAAGCTGTAACGAGAGAGAGAGAGAGAGAGAGATGGGGAGAGGGAGATCAATTTGTCAGCGAGCCAACAAGTCTCTGGCATATACTATTCAATTCGTACACCACACTGAAGCATGCCAATGCCACCGGTGAAGCTGTCATTGGCCTCGCCATTGTCGTCCGTGCCACGCAGCGAACCCTGCGTCCTGCCCGGCGCCTCAATGTATTCGAATGTAAAGTTCATATGCTGGCGCAACAGAACCAGCAATTGATGATCTCGACCTCCCGTCACATTCGCCTTCTTATAGCCCGCATTCTCGAACTCCTCCTCGGTGCCATTGTTGCCCATGCTGCTGCTGTTGCTGTCATTGTTATAGCTCACCCAAAACCATGGCGGCGACTGTGAGTAGAAGAATAAAGTTTCTACTTAAGCAAAGATGAGCTTTAGATATCATATCTATTATCTTAAAAAAAAAACAATAAAAAAGTGAAACTTCTTAAATGTGGGAAAAAGGGCAAATCGTTTCTACCAGAAGTCATCAAAAGTCAAAACTAACTATTTAAATATGTTTTTGTTCTATTTTCTACTGGCTATACTATAACTATATAATCAAAATATGTATAATAAAAATTTTTAAATATTAAAATATAATAAATAAACTAGAAAACACCTTCGCACATTTTCATAGCTTTCTAAAGTCTTAGATCAATTACATCTTCTTCGACAATCTTTCTTTTCTTTGATTTTTGTCTATTTTAATCTGTAGCAAATTCTTAGCCAAAAATAAAACACTAATGATGCCATAATTATACCATATTCCGCAAACTTGACTTCCGCTGTGATGTAATCTTGTTCCCGAAATTTAGCAGATCTATGAAGAGGTCATTGTACTTTTGTGCGAAATTTGAGGAGGTAAACAGTTCAGCGTAGGAGAAACTAAATAAGAGCATATTAAATGCATTTTTGAATTGTTGTCATTAGAAAAAGAAAACTTTGCTACAAACTAATTATATATGTCGTACAAAATAAATATTAATAAAAAATAAAAACAAATAAAAAATAAAAATAAAAAAAAAATTAAAAAAAAAAATATTTACAAGTATTTACAAGTAAAAATATAAAAAAAAAAAAAAAAAAAAAAAAAAAAAAAAAAACAAAACAAAAGAAAACAGAAAATCAATAAATAAATAAGTAAAATAATAAAAATGCCATGCTTATAATATTCTGCAAAAAATTACAATATTAATAAATCATACTTCATGACTAACAAGAAACAAATTTATAAAAAAAATATTATTATTATTTTTCATTTAATTATTTATTTTTATTTATTTACTTATATATTTTTTTTATTTATATATTTTATTTAATTAATTTGTTGATTAGATATTACTAAAAAGTAATTACCAAAAAATAATTGTTGATATTTGTAGTTGTTGCCTATTAGCAATTTATATTTCTTTTATTTTAATTTTTTTTTTTTTAAGTATTTGTACTTATTGATTTTCAGTTTTAATTTTTTGTGCTTATTTATTTATTATTTTTTTTTTTAATTTTAATATTTTTACTGATTTATTTATTAACCTTTAATGAAATTAAGAATTTTGCTGACTAATACTGATGCCTAATTCCAGATTTCAAAACCTTCTTTGGTAAATATTTATTAGAATTCTGCATTAAATAAACTTTCAAATGCTGAAGCTGCATAAACAAAAGGAAGAAAGAGAATGTGGTTATGTCCAAATTTGTCGCGCCCATTAGAGCCATTAAATGCTTAACATAGAATATACTATTTTCACTTTATGAACGCGTATAGAAATGGCCAAAAATTAAATATGTCAAGTATTTTATTTGCTAAGCTGCATAAATAATATGTTAATTTTTTCTCTCAAATATGGAAACTAAATTTTAGACAACGCCCAATTAATATTAGTTAAGAAAGAATTTTGTTTGATTTGTGACTCACATGAAAGACGGGCACATGAAAGAGACGACCTTGAAAATTGGAATAGACTGTGGCAGCGCTGGGCAAGAGTGGAGTCTTCTGTAGGCCCAGATTTTCAGCATCATACCAATTGACCAGACGCAGCTGGCTTCTGGCCGTGGGCATGGCCTGATTGTAATAGATGCGAAATGCTTTCGGACGCGGCCTGGTGATGACCACAGCTCGCATCGGCTGCTCAAAGTTGACGCGCGTCGCATTCGGCGGCTTACTGGCGCCCCAATAGAACATGTACAGACTGAGACGATGGGCCAGTCGACGTTCCTGTATGCGTGCCGATAGCTCATCCGGTTCATGGAATATCAAATTGACGCACTCGATGGCGCCCAATAGATTCGCCTCGATATAGTCGAAGAACAGCTCGGTGTCATAGAAGATGACAGACTTGTAGTAGAGCTTATGCAATCGCTGTATAAAGTCATCCACTTGGATGGTGTCGTTGTTCGCACAATCCACACTTAGCAAACGTGAGCTGGGCATGGCCAAGATGGCCAACTGTCGCGGCTGCAGACCATGGATGATCTGCGAGAGTGCTGCAAATTAAATTGAATTGAATTGAATTGAATTGAATTGAATTGAATTGAATTGATCAATTAATTGGCCTAGTCTCATTACGCACCGATTGCCACAACGGACTCGTTGCATGGCCTATAGCTGAGCAGCGTAGAGGCCAGCGGCCAGTGGATTAGACACAGGCCGAACAACAATTGGCTCAACTGCATGGCGAGAGTGCACAATTGGCCAAAAGTCCTGCGCCACGCCCTTATATAGTGCAATTTATGATAGCTTTTTTTTTGCAGCGCAATTATAGCATCAATGCTTAAATATCACATGTCAAAAACAGAAACAGACAGGCGGATAGACAGACAGCTAGTCTATTGAAAAGAGCTGACTATCGATTTTCATAATCAAACTGGCTCTGCCTTCACCTGAACATCACTCTCACAATGGCCCACAGCGTTGAGTTGGCTAAGTTATTTTTCTTTAACATTTTTTAATTGTCAGAAGTTTTCGCTGTGCTGTTCACTCTCTCTCTATCTTTCTCCCTCTCTTTCTATCTATCTCTCCGTATAACGATAGATCTGTCAATCGAACCATGATCGTTGCCAGTTGCCGTTGTTGTTGTCGTCAATCTTCTAATGCTATTGACATTAATTCCGTGTTGTGCGCATTTTTCTTTTTTTACCCATTTGCTATTGCTGCTGCTCCGGCTGCTGCTGCTCCCGCTTTCAGCTCACATGTCAACGCTCCACTTTAATGCGCCAGTCAATGATTTATCGCAATCAGCAGTAGCTGCAGCACCAGCAACTGAGATTACAAATGTGGTTGTATACTTAACTAGTTTGTGGGCTGACTGCAGACTGCAGCAAGATTCTCTAACAAGCTAAGGACACTGAGGCTCAATATGCAGACTTAAATAAATATACATGAAACCAAGTTATGTAGACACATTAGGTTAAACAACAAGAAAACCTGCTGTGAGACCTTGTCTACTAGATTTTCATAAAATATTTAATATAATTAGCTTGATTTAATTCATTTAGCCACAGCAAAGAACTCAAATGAGACAAATTATAAAATTTAAAAATTTATCTAGGCATTGTCTATATTTAAATTTAAATTTAATTTAAAAATTTATCTAGGCATTGTCTATATTTAAATAAAGTATTCAATGTAATTTAGCTTGACTTATTATATATTAGTCAGATCTCAAGTGAAAAGTTATAAAATAAAATTAAAAAAAAAAAAAAGAAAATAAATATAAATATTAAATATAGAGCGAAGATCTCAAATAAGCAATTATTAAATTAAAAAAAAAATAATAATAATAATAAATAGGTGTTAATAAAATTTTTAACATAATTGGGGCAGTTAGCGCGAATATATCAAATGTAAAATAATAGAATTCAAATATTAAAATCTATGCATTGCCTATATTTTAATAAAAATAATTAACATAATTAACTTGACTAATGGCAGTGAGCTTAAGCTAAGATTTGAGAAATTATAAAATTTAAAAAAAAAAAAAAAATTGATCTAGGCACTGCCTAGGTTTTAGTAGAGTATTTACAGAACTAGTTTGACTTATAGAAGTTAGAAATGTGAAATTATAAAACTGAAAAAAAAAAGAGAAGTGACCTAGGCATTACCTACATTTTAATAAAAAATATTTGGCACAATTGGCTTGACTTGGGGCAGTTAGTTAGAGCGAAGATCTCAAATGTGAAATTATAAAATTATTCTAAGCATTTCTCATTTTATATTTAGCATAATTAGCTTGACTTAAGGCATTTAGTCAGAGCAAAGTTCTTAAACGTGACAAATTCTAGAAAATTCTAAAATATTTAACATAATTTCGCTAGACTTATGGCAGACAGAGTCTTTTAGATTAGATATTAAATAAAAATTGAAATCTTCAAATATTAAAAAAGATTAATTTAAGCTAGCGCTAGAGCTCAACCCAATTCCTGGACTCGTTTTGTAAATACAGCCAAATCATATATATTTCTAATATATTTCTACTTATATATATTTCATATCTCACCCGAATGGCAATCAATGAAAGTGGCTTTAAGCCGTTTTGTTTGACCAATTTGGTGGCTGATGCCAGTTTTGGCGATAGGCCCCCACAGCGCCAGCTCAGCGAAAGATAAAAGCAAAACCTAAAGAAAAAAGCTAAAAAAGCTAAAAAAGATGATGACCCGATTATGATATGAGAGCGTATATAATTGCCATGAATATACAAATATACATATATATTTCTGTATATATATATTTGTAATTTATGCCCTGAGGGCAGAGCGAATAGAATGTGGAGAGGGCGTCGTAATGAAATGGACTGAAATGGAAACTGAGGCCTTGCCTGACCTTTGATCACAGCTACACATAGACACAGACAGAGACAGAGACAGCTAGACAGATATAGGTATTATAGAAATCTGCAATGTGCTTAGTCTGTAGCTATTTATAAAGCCGGCTAACAAAAACAAAAAAACGAGGTGAAAAAAGGACGTAAAACAAATAAACCCCGCGCTCTGCGTTCGACAACTTGTTAAACTTCAAACTGTCTGCAAACGCGACATTGTCTGATAAACGACAACAGCAACAGCAGCGGCAACAACAACAACAGCAACAACAAGAAGTAGAAGAAGAGCAACGTCCATGCTGAGTGGGCAACTGTCTGGGCGATTGCATCTGCTCGTTGCGGCCTCTGTGACTGTGACTCTCCGCTGCAGTCCGAGTCCAGTCTCAGTCTCAGTCTCACTCCCAGTCTCAGTCTCAGTCTCAGTCTGAGTCTCAGTCCAAGACTGAGCTCAGCCAGGATACTGCCGCACGCCAACACTTTTTGTTTCAACGCGCACGATAGTGAAATGTGGCCCGGTTCGTTCGATGGACCGGCCCAACGATCGATGTCGATGCTGCCCGCTGCCTGTTGCCCATTGCCCGCTGCAAACAGCGACAGGCTAAGTGGATTGGTAGATGGGGGCCGGCACGTTTAAATGCACTTTATTTGTTTTGCCAGCGAGCAACAGCTACGTGAGCCTCTGAGACCAGAGCCTCTGTGCCCTGAGTCCTCAGCCCTCTGAGCCCTCTGAGCCCTCTGAGCCCTCTGAGCCGCAAGCCGTGAGCCATCAGCCGCCCTCTCATCACCATAACGAGCTGTCAATTGCCGCAGCTCGCATGTAAATCACTTACTAAAGCCGCCGAAACGAGTCTAAACAAAAATCAAATACTAAAACTCAAGCATATTTCCTGTGGAAATCTATAAAAACCGTTAGCGTAAGAAAAGCTAAAGGCGAAAAAGCCCTTTGATAGTTATTAGATTATTGAACAAGATAAAATAACTAGAATAATTTTTTACAGTATAATGTAAAGGGAAAGAAACCATAGGAGCTAAGTTCTTCAGACTCTAATAATAATTAGACTTTCATATAGTTTTAATATTGTTTCTAAAATTTATTTATTTTATTTTATTATTTATTTATTTAATTTATTATAAGGAGCACGAAATAAGTAACGTTTACTTTAATAAAAAACGATCCTATCAAGATAATTAAAATAAATACTAAAAAACAAAAGCTATATAAAAATGTCAGAGTAACAAAAAACAAACTCAATGCGGGCCTTCAGCTATTACTTGACGCCTTGAAAAGTCAATAAATGTCGCATCATAACTTAAGCTTAGCAGGGACAGCTTATCAGGGAACTGTAAACGCTTTATAAGGCAGCTGTGACACAACGTCTGCCAACAGTTGGAAGTTAGAAGTTTGTCGTGATGTCAAGAGTGTTTAAGGCATTGAAGCTATCGCTAGTGTTGCTGCTGATGTTGCCAATGCTGTGGCAGTGCATCGCAGGAGAAACAATTGCTCATATGCCGCAGCTTGTGCAACTGAACAACATACTTACGAACAGGATCAACAGCGTGTTGAAACAATTTGAACAGTTGAGAAATCAAACGGAAAATAAGGAATTCTTGCAGCAATATGAAAGCCTGGAAATGGCACTGTCTTTGCCCATTTCACAGCTAGACGAGAAAATTATGATTTATCACGAGTACCTTGCCTACGAGAAGAAACGTCAACAGCAAAAGCAGCCAGACAACTCGAAGGAATCCAGCAACGATCAGGCAGATATCATAGTCGATAACAATGATAAGGTTAAAGAACGAACTATAGCTTATACCGCCTTTGAGAAACGGGTGCTCAAAATCTTAAATAGACTCGGCGCCTCGGATGCATTCACAAAACGCGTCTTCAAAGCCATTTTCAGCGATGAAGACCAACTGAAGAAATTAAAGAAAAAGCTAGACAGCCTGGACAACGACAAAGACAAAGACAAGGATTGTTGCCTATGGGACTTTATATTTGGTTTATACTGAAACGAAAAGGCAAAGGAAAATTTCTCTGGAGCTACAGCTTACATATTTTTTAAACATTGAATTATTTTGTGGCAATAAAAACTTATTAAAGTGCATAATTATGCTAAGCTTGAATGCATTGTAATAGCTGCAAGGAATTGGGTTCATAAAAATATATATGATATATATGTATATGATTTATTGTAAAACTTAATGTAAGATGGATGAGGCGTGCCAGTCATTCCAGACAACGAGCTGAGTTGATATAGCAATCACGTTTATGTTTACGATGTGAAAAGAGCATATAGGTTTCATCGATCTGACTGTTAAACTGTCAACTGTAGTTAAAATTAGGCATATGTATTCGTGTGTAGAGTATTACTCTACTCTAGTTTACTTTTGTATAGCATAACTGAACTATGCTCTTATAGAGTACTAAAAATTTCTCATACGCTATCGTAGCTGGCGGCTTAAAATATGGAAAATATACACGAAAGTATAGCTGCTACATATATATATTCATATATCGACTACGCAATACCCAGATTAAGAAATATATTTTGTAAATATTAATAGCGTATATAATTGAATGAAACGGTAGTTAGTAATGTTATAGGGTTAAAACCTCAACCCTGGCGTATAGAGAGATTACAAGTAATCCATATACATATATTCATTGTGATGTAGCCAACCAAAATTCTATCTACCACTGCATTTGAGCTCTGACTACTAATTTCACCTCTTCAACTTGACCAGAAATCAAATATTCACTGGGAAAATCAGCAAACAGTTTTAGGGCTAAGATCAGATGAATGACTGTTACAAATATATATTATATTGAAATTTTTAATATTTTAAAAATAATTCCGAATCCGCAGCTTTTACTACCGAATCATCCTTCTATGCGATCTTCTCAGATGAACATAAATTCTTGCTGACGATTCCTAACCCATTTTTAACAAATAAAAATTTCGTTAAATGCACAATGTATTTTAAAACTTGTTTGTTTAATAATAATAATTCATTAGTTTAATTGGCATCAACAGGCACGGAATGCTGGTCATGTCTATCAATTGAAGTCATTCTCTCTACTCAAATAGACAATTATTATTAAAGAGAAAAATTAATTAATTAAATTAATATTTTGTAACAACTTACCTGTGATTACTACTCCCAGTCGATAGTGTAATCCTGGAATAGTTTTGAATATCCCTTCGCATTATCCATTTCAATTAATGTATCATTATCATATAATGCTGTTGTGTAGTGAGCATTGTCCTGAGTTGATTCCAAATAATTCAAACCAGCGGTCGTTACCTATTCGAATATCAAACTTGCAAAGTTATAATAATACTTGAATTACAAATTCTTTTTACTTACGATTGGATATTCTTTGTCCTGGAAGTGTTGAATAATTCTGTATCTCCATTTATTAATCATTTTTCCCATATTTTGCATCGACACCTTTATTGCTATTTCAGCAGCTTTTAAAGCTTTTTCCTTGGCCAGCTGTACGGCCTCGGTTTTGTTCACAATATCAGTTATATAATTGAGAACATGATTCATTCGTAATATTGGCGTCGGCACTTTTAGATAGTCGTCAACCACATATTCCTTAATTATTGGACTCCAGTCCACCGCATCAACATTGCCGTAAAAATGCTCACGCAGCCTCTCGAGCACCGCTTCCTTATGAATTTTAGCCTCGACCAGCAAAAAAGTAGCTACAAAATAAAATATATATATAATGGATATTCTATTAAGCATAAAGCGTTAACGAACCCAGGCCACATATGATGAAGACACTTGTTAAAAGTTTCATTACTCTCGAGCTAAGACAAAATGCAACTGCTTTGAAAACTGTACAACTTTTACTTGTTATAACCATAGTTAATTGTTTTAGTTTTGTTTAATGAACCGTGTTGTGAGACTTGGCTTTACCACATTGATTCACCAAAACCTTGACGAAATACTAAAATGAAAGGAAATGCTGGAATAAATTAAAGGTTCCTTACATAAATTAAAAAAAAAAAAAAAATGTTAGTACCATTTTATGATTTAAAAACTAAAATTTTATAAATATATATTTATTTTTGATTTAGATAATTTACCCAGCAAATTTTTTTTTTTTTTATATTTTACAAACTGAAATCATAAAATATATTATAGCAAATATCTTTTTTTTCTTTTTTTTTTTCGTATTTACATTGCTTTAAAATTAGGCAGATTTTTCGCCCGCATACGAATAGTCTCCCTCATTTTCTTCATAGTTCAGATTTAAAATCTATGGATGGAAAATAGAAATTAAAAATTGATCGATTAGCTTAATTTAGTTTTTTCTTACGGTCATCTGTTCTTTGCGACTCTTTAAAATTTTGCGATATGCGCCCATCACATGTGTATTCACATAGACAAGAAAGCTTTTCAATTTGCTCTTTGAATATATAATGACTTTATCGCCGATCTTCCGCCACAGAGCCTGTCTCCATTCACCATAATCAGTATGTTCGCCCAGCTCGTTGGCAACATTCATCAGCTTTGTCATTGGCTTTTCGGCAACTATGAGTCCCACATCAACCCAGGCCTTAACATGCGCATGCCAGGGCACAGAATCAACCATCTTATATATACGTTGCTTGAATTGCTGGCCCAAAACATGATCAGCCTTCGATGCCGTTGTATTGAATATTATATAATGTTTAGTCTTATCGGACTTGGCTAGGATATGCGAAGATAATGACAAGATATCATTAAATATATATAGATATATATAGATTATTTGCAGCACATACCATTTCCAATAATGATTATTAGAATATATATGGTAAGACTTTGCAGATTCATTGTTTACAAATTACTAAATACAATAATATCTTAAAATGTGGATTATATAAATTATTGCAACTATATCGTAACAAATTAACCATAGCAATGTTGATTTACCACACTTGTGTCGCACATTACTCTAAAGAAATTGAATTAATTATTTTATATATTTTTAAGGAATACAATAACCTAGAGTAAAGTATAGCTCTCTTAGACTTAATTAACAAAAAATTCATTTTTATATATATGATAATTTTTAAAGAATTCATTTTCTTAAATTACGATTGATTTGCCAAATATCCTGTTAATCATAAAAAATAAAAATATTATATAAATAAAAATATTATATATATAAATTATAAATAACAGTAATAATAATAATAATATACAATATATAAGACATCAATCATTAAACATTATCATATTAAGTCATAAATTTTCTTTTTATACATTTATTTTCTTTTCATACCTTTATATAAAATATGATTTCGTTTTAATTTTATATTATGTTAATGAAAGGAAACCAATGCAACCAATCTAACCAATCATGATAGTCCTCTTCATGGCTTTCGTCCTTATCAGAACGACGACACTCTTTGCTATATATTTTCAGTTTGTATGATTTTACCGAGTTCGGCTGATTCAGTGCCGCCTTCAATTCTCTTCTTTGCAAGCGATAGAATTTTTTGCATTTCTTACTTAAACGATTATCGAGCAAATAGCTTTCGACGACAGCGATGCGACTGAGCAAATTACTCTCCAATTCGAGCCTCAAGTAATTATAGCTTAAAAACATGCCATAAGCGCGTATTTTCAACTGCAGAGATTCGGGACCCAGACTGGCTATATGCTGCAGATGCGCTGTTTCCCGATCGTATTCAGTATTGCCAACAATGTTGCCTATTTTAGATATCTCCAAAATATGTGCAATCTTCAAATTGATCTTTTCATTTTCGTCATTATCCTAAAAACACCCTCAAAGTTGTTCAATTGTCATCTGAGATTTTTAAAAAACTGCACATTATAATTACCTTATTTGTAGTCGATTGTGTGGCTGTTGTTGTTATGGGTGGCTTTGTGGTTGTCATCGTCTCAGGCGATTCAGTAGATCTATATTGTCTATAGGCCACTGTAAGAAAACAAAAAGTTGTATTATTTACTGTGTTTTATTATTTACCTTGTACATTCGCAGGATAATACTTTGATAACTCCATAACTCACGAACTGTGCTGAACAGCAGGCACAGCACCACAACCGAATATAGTGGATGTCCCATGCCTTTGCTAAGCTCCCAGTATTGCTATTGATTTGCTTGAACTAGTTGAGTACTCCTCTTTTATACTAAAACACATAGGCGGAAGAGACAATTTTGTTTAAGATAATACTTAATGAAAGTTGTCAAAACTAAGCCGTTAAATGCGCTAACATAAATTTAAATTTTACTATTGTATTTTTCACAGACTTTGATTTTTTATGCTTTAAAGTTACCTTACAATTTGTTAAGAACAAAATTATACATACTTCTTATTGAAATGACAACATTTAATTGTTTGCAACATTTCCTTCATTTTTACAACAATATTAGTCATAGGAAAATACATACATACAGATGCATTCAGAATTAATTAAAATGATCTAAAAAGTTTTTTTTGATATTTTGTAATATTATAAATATTTTTAATTTTTAATTTATTTATTTATATATATATATTTTTTTTTGTTTAATTTATAAATATTTAAAAGGCATGTATTTCATCGTTAAAATCCATTGAAATTTAATTCTGATAGTTTTTATCTAATTTATAAATTTAAGAAAATTATTCGGCTATCTTAGTCATTTTTTATAAAGAAAACGACTATCATGTTCAGTTATCTTAATAATTATATTAAAAATATAGAATAATTTTATAGTTAGCTCAGCCATGTGTTCGTCTAACTTTACAGATGCACAAGCCTCTATATGTGTTAAAGAATTTGTTATTTATTTATTTATTTTATATTAATTAAATTATTTTTATTTTTTGTATCTTTTTTTCATATTTTATATATTTATTTTTTTTTATTTTATTTTATTTTATTTTTTTTTTTTATTTATTTATTTTTTTTTTTTTTTTATATGATAATATTGTCGTTAAAAATAGGTATGATAACATTGACATTGTTAATATATAGGAAATTTTATAGGATATATTCAAATATAATTATTTCTAATTTGAATTTCTTTTATTTAAAAATTTGATTTTTAACGGGTTAATAAATGGCATCCACAAGTTGTGGAACGCAGCAAAGACAGAAACAGCTGCGCTCAGGTGAGCACAGGTGAGAGACACTTTGAGTCTTTGAGGGAGAGAGCGCACGATCCACAACAATGACGATTACAATGACGAAGATGACGACGACGACGACGACGACGACGACGATGTTGCTGTTGCTGTTGTTGTTGTCGGTCGTTCGTCTTGCGCGGCTCAGCAGCGTCTGGTCTTTTGCTGGTTGGTTTTCCAAGTGGTCGAGTGTTTAGCTCAGTTCTTGAACGACTGCTGGCCGTGTTGGTAGCCAAACTCGGAACGCTGCTTGATTAACGTGAACACCGGAATCGTGTCTCGAGTATCGAGTGTCGAGTGTCGCGGAGTCGCAATCGGTGGCGGCAGACGACGCGTTTTGCTTTCAATAGACATTACTTGGTTCGGCTTTATGGACATTTTGTGAAATGCAAAAACAACTTAACAAAATCAAGCACTAAAATCATCAACAAAGTGAAATTTTGAATGTGTTTTGGAAATTAATTGGCAAAAAGGAAAAAAAAACGCATTAATGTTAGCAAATAAAGAAATCGCTTGAATAAACGAAATAAAAACAAGTTTGAAGCCGCAACAATAAAAAAATCAACGAAACTAATAATAATGCAATTGAAATCCATACAAAGTGCATAACAAATTGTGTATAAAAAAATAAAAAAATCAACAAATTGAAACAAATTCAAATACAAATCAAATCAAACAAGGCGCAAAAGTCTTTGAGAGGTGCGTAAGAAAAATTCATAAAGAAAATCATAATTTCTAAGTTTGTTAAATAGACAAGAAAACAGCTGAGAAAATACTAGTAAAAAATTGTTAAATGTAAATAGGAAATTGGAAATTTATCAGCTGATAAAATATAAACAAAAGAATTGTTAACTAGTTCAAAGAGCTGAATTTAAGCGAATTTTCAATTGTCTATTTTCTGTTTGTTGTTGTTGAATTGGTGTAATGCAAAGTTCTTGGTTTTTTTTTGTATTGTATTTTTTTTTTTTTGGTGACTACAGAGCGCAAAAATAAATACGACTATATCGCTCTCGACCAGCTTATATACAGGCACATGAAAACTGTTAAAACCTGTTTTCAGCGGCGCATGCGCCAAGCAGAACTCGGGAACAGCAACAACAACAACAACAACAACAACAGAAACTGGCAAGAGAAGAAAAGTTGGTAGGGCCCCGGCCGAGTCGAATCTTTGAGCAAACTGTGAATCAGCCGGCCCCAAAAGACGTACAACACCTGAAAAGGAGGCGCAACAGAAGCTGCCTGTACGCACAGTACGATAAAACCGATACAAATTTATCAAGTTCAATTTAAAACGTATATAAAACCAAAGAGTTTCGAGCTGCCACTTCCTAGTCTAATGCTAGCCGAAGGGCAAGGAACCAAATGCTGCACTTGCGCAAACAAACGCATCAGTCGCAACAGAAAGAAACAAAATTTGGTTGCTATTTATTTGATTTCTGTATTTGTTTCAAGGCAACCGCCAAGTATCTATCTAGGCAGTATTTGCACAGCAGCCGCCACTGAAACACTTCAATTTTTGTGTGTTATTTTATTTTTCAACTCTTTGTTGTTGATGTTGTTGTTGATGTTATCTGAACTGGCGCAGCTTAAGATACAAGCGTGCGAGCAACAGCGCCAGATAAGCGCAAGATATGCGCAAAGCAACGCCAAAAAGTAAAAAAAAAATCACTAAAAGCTTAAAAGATGCATGAATTGTTAGCTTTGACACACCGCAGATGAGATGCCCTTAGGGGCATAGATGCCCTTATGGCATCGAATTTATATACTGAAATTATTTGGCAAATAGAAATTTCGTATTAAGTGTTAGATATTAATTTATCTATATCTATCTATGAAAACTTATAAAACATAATAGTTCTATTTATTATAATAAATATATCTTTAAAATCTATATTAAAAGTCCATATATTTATATGTTAGGATATGTTTATAATAAATAGAACTATTAAGTATTATAAATATAGCAATATTCTGTTTTGCATATTCTTTAAAAATTGTTAAGTGTACTCAGCATATTTTAATCATACTTTTTAAGATTTGCTTGTATTGTTGCTTGTTGACCAATTATTATTTACGCTTCGAAATCGCATATCGTTTTATATATCACACAAACTTAATTTATGGTATTAATTAGAAAAGATACTAAAGTCTGAACTCACATTTCATTTAATATAAAAAAGGCAGAATATTTAAATTATATTTAATAAGAATCTGAATCAATTGGAAGTATATTTAATTTATACATTTAATTTATAGATTAAAAAAAAAAACAAATATAAATTCCATACATATGAATTGATATATAAATTTAAGAAATTAAATGTATTTCAAAAATGTTTTAAAATTCAATTGAATATAAAATCGAATACTAAAATCTATTAATCAAGAATATAAATATGCCCAATGGCATCTTCCTGGATGTGTCAAGCTTTTCCTTCGAAAATTTCAATACCTTTTCGTTTAAAAAAAAGGGTATTAATCATACACAAAAAAGAATCAGTCGAACAGCTCAAAACAGTCGGCCAACACCTGCCGCAGCCAAAGAAGGTACACCCCAAGGGAACACAGTCGAATCTCACTTGCTCTCCCTCGCTCTCTCTCTCTCTTCCCTCCCTCTTTTTCTCTCACTCTCTCACTCTGTATGTCTCTGGACAGTCTGTGGGACTCTTACTGAAGGCGGCCTCTTTTGGGATTTGTTCATTCATGCAATTCGTGTCCGTTTCATTTGCTGTGCTCCTCTTTGTCTTGCATGCAAATTTTTGCGTTTCATTTTCTGTGCATAAAAGACTACATAAATATATATGTGTATATATGTATATAAATATATATGTATGTCTATATGTTTCGGCATAGGTATATAAGTGTAGGTAGAATTACGTTGAGTATGCATGAGAGACATAATATATAAAACAAAAATATATAAAATATCTCAATATATGTATGTATATATATATATTAAAAACCATAAAAAACCGCACAAAAGCTCTTCGAACAATTCCTGAAAATGTTAGTTGTTTGCCGTGTTGCCCAGGGTCATGCCAAGTCACAAGCCAACTCGAGCAACTTTCATTAAAGCCGAACCCACAATAGCACGCCGGGGCATTATTATATACATACACAAACACACAAACACACATATATGTTTGTATGTTTTTATGTTTATGTACTTAAGCGTTTGTATATACAAACATATATACGAGTGTCGATCTCTATGGAGCCACACGGCGCTCAATCAAATCCAATGCAAGAGCATGTCAAAGATCACAGCAACGGCCAGAAACAATTTATGATTATAATTAAGTCCAGTTTGGTTTTGGTTTCTTTTTTATATATTTTTTGCAGCCACAACAACCATTGGCCATTATGCAATTCACGAAGTTTTTCCTTTCGTGATATCTAAAACGGTTATGAAATTGTTCTAACTTGGCCACTCCCCCCATTAGCCAACAATTTGCTAGATTCTTGCGGCATAGTCAGAGAGCTTAAGCCAAGATAACTTGACATCATATGTATAAAGAGATCGTAAATGGACATTGTTTATATGTTATTTAGTTATGTCTGTGTGTGTGTTTGTGTTAGTTCCTTTCAAATCGTTGGCATACTCCACATCATTTTTCTGCCAAATACAACATATTTAATTTATTTGTATATATGTATGTATAAATCTTATTTTTATTAAATAATAAAAAATCGTACATATGTATCTTAATTTCATTATATTTTTATTATTATTATTATTATTATTTATTTATTTATTTTTTTTTATATTGCATTTATTTTGGCAATAAGCTAACTTTAGTTTTAATGTATTAAAATATTGTTTTAATTTATTTCAATCAGTATCTTGTACTGCCTTTAAATGAAAAGTAATATATGGGCTATAATTACAGATAAATGAATATTTTTACAGATGCAATATATGTAATATTTTTTAATATTTTATTTTAAAAAATTTTATTTTACATATGAACAATTAAAACAAAAATTATAATATTAATAATATAATACTAATATGAATATTTATACTAAATTAAATATTATAATATAAATATATACACGTTTTAAATACACTTATTTTAAATTTTATAAATTTAAATACGAATTTTGTTTTATTTTTTTTTTTCGTTAGAAATTATAGCCAATATATTATTTTCAATTTGAAACCACTTCAAGATATGATTCCAAACAATATATTTGAATGTACTAAATTTGAATATATTTTATATATATTTATTTAATCATATATCTTACATTCATATATTACATTGCTCCTCAAATAATGCGAACATTTTTTCCGTAATCTGTCATAACTAAATGTATGCCAATTTAAGTAGCTGTCTTAAGTCTTAAGACTTGCTTTAATATTTTAAATGAAATTAATTTTAATTCTAATTTTTTATTGCCTTTTTTTAAACAATTATAACTTATTATCATGTAATATGTTACATGAAACAAAAATTTTTAATATCTCAAATATTATTCTTATATATAGAATATAGGATTCTCCTTGCGCATATATCGATTCAGTTCGCATTTAGATACTCCTTTAATATTGCTATAAAATTCTTTGAAATGTTTGCATAAATTTACCGTATTTCTGCTGCTGTACTTTTGTTTTATTGTCTTAACAACCAGTTGCTAAGTAAGAGGCATAATTTTACAGCTGTCATAGAAACAAAACAAAAACATTAATATATATCCCTTTCTTTTCTCATTGTTCTAATTGAAAAGAACGTTTTGATAGATAGGATTTGAATAAATTGATAAATACCTTTATATTTATATCAAAGTTTTTTTTTGTCACTTTTGTTTGTTTATTGTCCTTGACAGCGCCCGCATGATCAGTAACACGTAATTAACTGTCAATGGTTTGCAATTTGGCTTTTGGCTCTTGGCTCATCGTCTAATTAATCATTTGTTTGAAAATGCCAATTTGTTATTTTTATGAATTTATTTTTCAATTTGTTCGATTTTTTGTTGTTGTTGCCTGCTCGTTTCTTTTCCGACAATTAAGCAACTTTTGTGCAATTGCGCCAGTGCGATATCAAAAACTATTGGCTGGCGCTTTATGCTTTGTGCTTACCCACGGCGAGGTTAAACTTTGACCTAGTTATTCAATATGAGTTTGAGTTGCGACGCCGTCTGCCGGCAATTCATCATGTTGCAAATGTTATTCAAAAATAAAGTGAGAAAAAAAAAAACACAATTTAAATAAAATTGTGCAAATATTTGCATAGCCAGTCGCATGGCCAGCAATTAAATCGAATCTACTTCACGGCGCCTTCGCAACGCCCATATGGACGCGCGTCTCCTCTCGAGATGCCAGAGCGAAAACTAAAAGTTTTGATAATTAATTTCATTTCATTTTGTTTTGAGCTCTTCATTTTATTGCTTTATTATTATTATTTTATTTTTTTTTGGCTAGAACTTGAGCAGACTTTGGTCTATAAATAGACAACACTTGCGCGCCGAAAGACAAACAATGCCAGTTATTAATATATTAGTTATTTAAACAATGTGCCGTGCAAAAAACAACCATAACGAAATTAATAATAGCACTGAAGAGTCATCGAGAGTCACTTCAGGCTGTCAACCACATAGCTGGCATCTGATGTAGGCGTATGTCGAGCTAGAGATGAGACATTACATACGATTACTATCGTAGGGTGCTAAATAGTTGGTATGGAAAAAGAACAGCTTAAACATTATAATGACAAACGCTAGAGATGGCCCCGCGATAATTGTCGTTATAAATAGTTGAAATATTGTCATTGGCAAAGTACATAAAGAATATTTTCATTTTTTTTAATAAAGCGAATATATTTCAAGTGACGAATATAGTATCTATTTTGTGTGAGAATACTTGGCATAGGACATAGGTATATATTATATACAGACTACCCCCACATCATATATATAAATCCATATAGAAAAGCTTGAAATTAGCCTAAAGATTTTTTAATTAATAGAGAAGGTCAATTGCAAACGATAGAGATAACTATTTAACTAACTATATATTTTTTTTCTATATATAATTCATTGATTTTTATTTGCAAAACTGTTATTAACAATAAATTAAAAATAACTATCAATAAGATAAAAAAAATACATTACATTTTGAAAGAAAAAGGATTTACACTATAGACATGAAATATATAAATTAATATGAGCAATATTTACCAAAATTAAATTACAGAATTAAAAAAAAAACTGATAAAAATATTTGTAAAAATAAATAATAATTATATTAAAATGAACAATAATATTACTCTTATAATTATAATCTTAACTGTTTTCATTTTTAACTAAACATCTACTGCAATAATATGAACAGTAAATCTATTGAAAAACATTCTCTTTATTTAACCTCTAAGCAAATCCACAAATTATGCGCACATTAGACTCATGTCGAAACAATTTCAACAGTTTTTTCCCATTAATAAATCCATTTCATGCATAAAACTCAAACTCCATATTAATAGTTCGATGTCATTAATCAAAGCATTGAGAACTCACACATCACTAAAATGCCAGAAATTGGAGCTCTATAGAATGGGTCTCAGTCAGCGGGTGAGCGGGCGGCCCGGCATGCACTTGATAGTTTATTATACCAAATTTGGGATAACCTCATATGGGTGTTATGATTATTATATGTAAGTATCTATGTATATAGTATACAACTGTACTCGTATATCGAAGCACGTATTACTGTCGTCCATTTGCGGAAACAGCTATCGACAATAAATGTATAACGTAATACAATTTCACGCTTCAGACCAGGGCCAAGTAGAGTTGGCTTTGGCTACTGGTTATAGACCAGACAATTAGCCAGCAACAGAAAAATATATGTATATGTTTTGATTTGTTTTGTTTGCAAACGCCACTTAATAGATCCAAAATGGAAATGTCTGAAAGAGAAACAGATGTTTGGAACTTGGAACTTGAGATACATACATATATGTATGTTAGAGGTCGTCTAGCATAAGAATACAAAGCCACAGTCAAGGCAGGTAAACTGTAACAACTTCTGAGTAAATGAAGTGTATCTAATTGGATTTACCAGCAGCTAACTGATCATAGTTGGATATATTATATATACATACATATATGTATGTTCATGTGTTGCGGCAAGCTGTAATTGGGTCACTTCATGTGGCAGCAGCTGTGCCGTTATTCCATGTGAATGTCATGAAGGAAATTATGTCACACCAAAAGTTTTGACAGGCTGAGGAAATGGTGCTCCAATAAATTACGAAAAAAAAAAAAAAACATATATATATAATAAAAAGAAATATAAAAAAAAATATTTCAACTCTTCAACTCATTTGCGGTCATGTTGCAAACGGAAAACGTCGCTCGGCTATAATCACAAAATAATAACCAAAAGCTCCACAATCCACTCTGGAGTTATATAGCCCCGCTCTTCCGAAAATTGGCCCTACGGTGCGGAAATAGCGGGTTTTTGGATTCCCAGACAAACTTACAGATAGACTGAGTGAGTGAGAGAGAGAGAGAGCAAGAGAGAGAGAGAGTCGTGGAGCGAGAGGCAGATAAAGTGCCATCATAAACGCCATTTAATTGTACGAAGTAGCAGCTGAGCCAAGGGAATGCCAGCGATAAGCCAAACAGACATTGGACAATTGCCTGACCTGGTTTCCATTACGAACTGTTGGTGCGGCGCATGCGGGGGAGCTGGGGTTATGTAAATGATTGCACTCGTGAGTGCACTTACCAAAATTAGTTCACAACTTTTAGTTTTGGTTTCAAATTGAATTGAATTTTACACTTACTGATGAGAGAGTATTTGGATTTTTGTGATGAGCTGTGCTGGCAGGGAATAGAGAGAGGAAGTGGGGTAGGATAGGTCTGAGTGAAAAATAGAGATATATTTACAGACATATAGAGATATATAGAAATAGAGAGTGAGATATAGATGTAGAGAGATATATAGAAAGAAAGGGGGACAGTGAACTTGAGTGAGATAGAAAGAAAGAGGGATGAATTGAGAGATGAAGTAATCTGAAAATAAAGAGAGGGAGAGAGTGAGCTGGAAGGAAAGAATGATGCAGAAGAGAGAGATAGACATGGATATACTTTTCAAACTGATATATAAATTCTTATAGATAATATATTTTATATATACTGATATCAACTTTATACACAATACATTGAGAGAGCATTTGAAACTCGTTGAAGTTGAATGCCAAAGCTTTGTTGTCTGTTATGCGATTGATTTTGTTGATCTTTAATTTGATTGTTGTTATTGTTTTTCTTTCGTCAAAAAGTTTGACTGTTTTACATGCCAAACACACACTCGCACACACACACACACGTTGTCTTAGCTGCAAATGGGCCAGCTTGGCACGATTTTTGGTGTAGTTCTTAAGCGCAATGTCGTGCAAACACATAAAACATATAAAAAAACGAAAAAAAAAACTGATTTAAAATCGTGCTGCAATGCTACAAATAATTTGGTAAATAAACCAATGCCAAAGCGGACCTGCTCAAAGACCAGATAGAGAGCTATCAAGCAAGAGAGACAGCGAGCGAGAGTGTGAGAGTGAGAGAGTGAGAGAGCGAGACAAAGCGTAGCCGGTGGCAACAGCCTCAACCTCAACCTGTGCCACTTCCCAGAGAGACATACGACAAAAGACAATGCGCCAATGATGACGACAATGAGAAGCAGGCAATAAAATACAAATTGACAGCCAAGAATGAAAGTGGTGAAATTTATTTAACCCGTCTTCGGCTATGGCTCCATCTCCATCTCCATCTCCGTCTACATTTCCATCACCGTATCTCTCTGTCTCTCTATATATCTGTCTCCTGTTCCCCTCTTCGCTGACTGCTTCTAGCTGAAAGTGAGCGACAAATACAGTGAGAGGCCAATGTGAGCAATGTTTGTAGACCGGACCAGATCGCAACGGGCCAGCCAATTCAATAGCCATAATTCTTAAAGCAAAAGCAAAACCGAAACGTGAGAGCGACTTTCGTTGAGCGCGTTTAAAGACGCGCACAAAACGCGCACGCCGCTTGCAGCTGACAGAAAGCGCGTCTAATTACAACAACAGCAGCAAAAGCCAAGCGACTTCGACCCGGCTATGCGGCACGCGGCACTTTTTCTAATGAGCTCTCGGCATTTAGAAACAAAATTCTAAATGACAGTTGACAGTCAACAAATTGAGGCCAAATCGTCGACCAACCGCAACGCATGAATCGCGCACTCCCGTTCCGTTTCGGGTCGAGCTTTGAACTGGCCCAAAGCTGTAATTAAATATATTTTCGTTGTTGCTTTTTATGTTTGTGATTTGTCATTTATCATATTTGTCACACTTTTTTTTGCTGCTGTTACTGCTGTCGTTGTTGTTGTTGTTATCATTTATGATTTAACAGTTGTTGGTGGATTGCCTTTGAATGTAATTTAAATCGTGATTTCGCAAAATGCGTTCTGTTTATGCAGCTGCAACGCAGCTTTACAACAATTACGTTTTGGTTAATAATAATTTCAGTTAAATGGCTTGCTATTACATTTATATATACATATATATATATATATATTTTTTTTATATACGTAATTACAATTATAATATAGTTCATATGTGTAGTTAAACACGCGTTCATAGCTGTTTCATAACTTTGTTCAAGCAGCTGCTCAGCAAAATATCAAAATTCAAATTATTTCTACATATTTTAAATCGCAAAAAATTGTAACTACAAATGCAAACGTAATTTTATTTTAATTACATTTTAATTTTTTTATTTATTTATTTAATTTTATTTATTATTTAATATATAATAATTTTTGTTTATAATTTTTATTTCAACAAAAATGGTTTATATAAGATTGTATTGTATTATTTTGTATATACATACATATATATGTATATATATTTATTTAAATATAATGTTCTTTACATTTAAAATTTTTCCTTTTTTATATTTTTAATAATATTCATATTTATTGATTTATTTTAAATATTCTTTATATAAGACTAATTCTATTTAATATACTCTTTTTATATTTTAAATTATATTCATATTTTTTTATTTATTCTACATATTCTTTATATAATACTAATATCTCATATGCAGATCTCGTCTCGTTTTATTTTTTTTACTCTTTTTTTTTTTTGTCACAATTGACTCAACTTGCTGATTCGTTTTGCAGCCTTTCCCATTTCCCACTCCCAATTCCATTCCATTCCACAATGCTCTCTTTATTGTTAGCTTCAACTCTTTCTCTACTTTGTATGTTGTTTGTGTGTATTACTTTTTCAACATTTTTATTTACTCTGGCAATTTCGTGTCGCTAATTAGCAGCTAAGTTGTTTGGACCAACCTTTATTTTATGGCTTAACCGTGCTACCCCCAAAAAGTTCAGCGGAATGGCCCAGAACATGGGCCAAACACACACACACGCACACACACGTATACATACTTATGCAAGTCACAAGTCAGAGCGTTGAGGCAACAACTATGCTAAGTTATGCAGAAACGTGCAGTTTTTATTTGGTCATAAACCTTTCGGCCAAGGCTCCAACTCACAAGCTCAAACCAGGCTGAAGCTGACACATAGCGGTGATCAGTTGATGAGGTTTTTGTAAGTTTCTTTATGCCTATATATATCTCTATATATATACATATATAGAGAGAGATATATATGTATGTCGTACCAGCTCCCGGTTAGGCTTTTTATATTTGTTGTGCTGTGTTTTCAATTGTTTCCCTTTTTATACCCAGCGCGAGTTGGTACGTGGGGTATAAGAGTTTTATGCAATTACAAAAACAGCTGCGATATTAATTATATATTTCTTAAAAGCAGCACAAATTGAACTTAATTGGTTTATGAATTGTATTATTACTATAAATAACTATATAATAGCCAAGACTAAATATGTTATTGTAAAAACAGAATATTGAATCATTAAAATGGAAAATGAAATCAATCAAAAATAATTAAAAATAATTTAAACTAAATTAAAATACTAGAACATATTATATGAATTTTGAAAGGAAAAATAATTTAAAAATAACGAAAGAAAGATATTTAATAATAAAAAAAAAATGTAATTTTATGAATTAAAATAAATCTAAAATAAGAAAAAATACTAAAAAAAGTAGCACAAAAAATAGAAAACTTGTATGAAAATACGTATAAAGTTTTTCAAATTTGTATAGATTTTGTTACATATAAAAGCTGCAAATAAACCTTTAATATTCGTAAATAATATGTATACGATTTTTCCCATATATACCCAGCTCTTTTCTAGTAATTCAATATATAAAGAATATATAATATTCAATATTTAATGCAAGCTTCAAGAACTAATTACATCAATCGATGTTTCTAGAACATCTATAGGTGAACTATATTTTCTTTTTATTTGCAAAACTCCATTGAACAGGATATCTGCTAGTTTATCATTTTAGTGTCAAGAGCATATTTACTTATTTTTCTTTTTCGTGCCGTGGCAACTTTAATGGCTTCTGTGTGACGACGATGTCGAACTGTTGGAAGTTGGCTTGGAAAGCGTGGGTAATTTTCATTTCGCCTGACAATAAAAATATAATTATGACTGCGTTGTTTATGTTGCACAAACTCCTCGACTTTTATGCAAATATATATATATGGTCTTTGGCAATTCGACTGATTGTGAGAATGATGTCGAGTCACTACTGCACATTGGCCAGGAAGTTGTGCAATTTGTCTGGCCATCTAAACATAGGTTATTGGTATATATATGTATATGTACATATATTCTCGCTCAAGAAAAGATCCACGCATGACTTGGCGTTCATTGAGTGAACAAAAGACTTTCAGTTTCCAATTGCTTTTATTTCGCATTTCTTTTGATCTTCGCATTTCTGTTTTGCTCCTCATTTCGAGCATCCTGTTGCTTCCTTTCTTTTGAGTTTTGGGTTTTCGGGATTGGGATCGGAGTTGGAGTTGAAGTTGGGATTTTTGTGTTCAGTTGCTGTTCGAGTTCCGCCCTCCTTCCCTGCTTTGTGTATTTGTTGTGGGCTCGCAAAAAACTCGTTTAATGTCAGGCAGTCGCGCTGCTAATTAGGTGATTTTTCGAGTTCGAGCCAGTCTTATTTATTATGATATTTGTTGTTGTATTTTTCAATTTTTGTTGTATTTTTTTTTTTTTTTTTTTTTTTAATGTATTTTGTTCGGGTGGGCGCTCACATCTCGTCGCCGTCTGGCAGCAATTACAATAAAAGCAGCTTCAGTTCGTGCTCTTGCATTTTCAGTTTCCTGTTACCAAAAATAAAATAAATTGCGACGACTGATGTTGGCACTTAATGAATTGCGCCAGCACCACGTCGAAGCTCTTTAAAACCAACGGCACGTCTTGGGCTCTTTGCTGATTAATTGTGATAAAAAAAAAAAAAAACTACCCAGAGAGCGAGCGAGCAACGGAATGAGCGAGTGAGATGTACTGAAAAGTACTTTCAGATGTTATAAATATTATATTACTAAATGAAGTTGCATTCCTTGTAAGGCACTAAATGCTCATGACCAAAAGCGTTCCACAGCGTTGCAGTTCATAAAATTGAATGCATTTTTCGCTTTCGCAAATGTCGAAATGGCGTCGTGGATAATGCAAATTATATAGCATCATAAAAGATATACAATTTGAAGCGCATTGGGATTAGATTCATATGTGCTGAGACATGATATTGATCGACTAAAACTCGTACCACATTTTTGTATGTTTCTTCATTCATTTATCTGTATTCTAAAAAAAAAAAAAAAAATCTCACAGAATTTTCTAACTTAACTGTGAAATGTGTAGAACACATTCCACGAATATTTATTCATTCAAGACTAGAATACTATAGCATCATTAACCAAATAACTATCTCGCTCGCTAGATCATTTGTAACCTATATCGTTATAGCCATTATAAACACTACGACTTCCGCCTTCAGCTATTACATGTTCAACTGCTCTGGGCCTCTATACAAAGCACAAATCTTTCTAGTTGACGACAATCATTAGCTAGTTATGGCATTTGCCACGCCCATTTGACACAGTGTGTGTATGCGTGTGTGTTTGTTTGCCCTAAAGAAAGCCCGTTAACTCCCCATTTATAAACCTTTTTCCGGTTCTAATGACACGACTCAACGTTCCATAGGCCAAGCCCAAAAAGCTGCCCAGCAATATACAAAGTACTACTAGACTTACATCTATATATGTCTATATGTATGTATGTATGTATGCATATATGTAAGTACACACATTACACTGCACAAACTCCATTAAATTCTAAAAGCTATAGACAACATTCAGCCATATATGGCTGTCTAGAGAACAACAAAGGAACCCAAAGAACCCAAGCACAAATAATTCTTATTGCTGTTTGTCTTGGCTTTAGAGGCAATCGAGCAGGACGGACAATGGGGGGTGAAGGTAGAGATGGGAGAGCGGACTGGGGGCAACCCAGACTTGAGCTCGAGCTCGAGCCGCAACTCTGACTCATATGCACTTTGGAATTGTTCAATGGGGCACAAAGCTTGATTGGGTTCATAAGTGGGCCGACAGAGACACGTGTGTGCCCCTCTCGTTCGCTATGGACATATATAATATATATATATATATACACATATATATATATATCTGTCTAGGCCTCGCAACAGCAGCCCACATTAGAAGGCAGGCATACAAAATGGACTTGCAGTTCATTAATTTTCATTGTCAGCCATTTTCGGGGCGGCTATGCAAATGTCAAAACTTTTAACGCTCAACAAAATACAAAATACAAAAAAAAAAATGTCACAAGCCTCGATGACTCACAGACCAGATGCGATACCAGACTGGCCAGATCTCAGCAATGCACAAACATATATCTGTTGCAGAGTGAACTGCATTTTTTTGACAAGTTTTTATGGGTCGATTACATAAGTCGCTCAAGTTTCAAGTTCCAGCTCTGGCTGAGCCGCTGGATGCCCAGGTTCCGCGGCATAAGTTTTAAATAAATTATGTAAATTTCATTGTGGGCTGCATTTTGAATATCTTTATTTTGGTGACATCGTCGGCATAGTTCTAAGTTCAATTGTTAGAACTGTGCGGCGACCACGTGACGTCTGATATTTAATAATGTGCCCATCTCATCAAGTTTTCTTTTCCCTATTTGATATTTTTTGTTTGTTTCCCGCTGACTTTTTCACTTAAATTGTTTGCTTTTGTTTTCGTGCTTGCTCAATGAAAAATTCCTTAGCTTGTCGTTGCTGTTGTTGTTTCTTAATTAGAGAGCGGTCCACAATAACACAACAAAACTCTAGCTATCGACATCATTTAGCCAACAGCACGACGCACGCTGTCAGCGCATTTCCATCCATTCCAGACACTTTCTAAGCAAACATTTTGATCAGATAACAAGTCAATTAGGTCTGGACACGATTTGAGCATAATGTGTTAAACTTGAGAGCGAGCATATGATAATCATAATGATACTGTTACATTGTGTTAACTTACATTGAACTAGACGATAATGTTTATTAGCATGCGATCATAGAAATTGTGTAGCTTGCTATTAAATCTTCAATTTGCCTAAATTTAGCTCTCATTTTAGCTCTAATAACTCTGACCTATTTATTTGAAGCATTCCAAAGCCCATTTAGCACTCTAGGCCAAACTCAATTAGTTTGACTTACTTTTAGATGTACATATATACACTTATATATAGGTGGGTGCAGAGAGATATTTAGTGAAAAATTGCCTTAATTTAAGGCACTCACACACACAGCACAGCAAAGGTTTCCAGCAGAAACAAAAGTGAAAACTTTCACTTTTGATATTTGTGTAGAGCGCAACATTTATGTTTAGTCGGATTTTTTTTTTATATTTGTATTTTTTTTCTTTATATCACACGATTTTTAAATCGGACTGCCCTGCGACTGTTATTTCTTTGATATTACCATAAATTTGAATTTCGTTTACATCATCAACAACGACGACGACGTCGATGACGGCCTCTCTCGGCGCTTCTCATGTGTAAAGAATTGTTGAAAACTAAGGCTGGGCCTTTCTTTCGGCCAACACGTCGGGCATTGTGTGTGTGTTTTGAGTTTTTGATTTTTATTTGTGTGTATTTTAATGCGATAATTTAAAACTTTTTCGCTTTCATTTCGTTTAAGCTTTGGCTATTAATCAGTTATGAGTCTTCAGTCTTGATACAACAAGTTAACCTTTTCCCAAATGCCGCCGACGCTTGAAGAATCTCCTCCAGACAATTGATTGCGCAAGCTACGGCGAGCTCCGCTCCCTTCGGCAGGGGGCCACACCAGGCCCATTTATCTTACAGTTTTTCAATTAAACATTGTTTATTTCTACGTTACATGATTTTGTTGTTTTCTTTCTGTTGATATTTTCTTGTTGTTTTTTTTCCATACTCTGCATAGATAACAATTTAATTTTTTGCTATTTGCCCCGAACCTTGTGCCCGGGCTAACATGCATGCTAAATTGCTCAGATAAAAAGCACATTAGGCTGAAAAGTATTTTGCGGAAATACCAAATGCAAAACATGCGGGCAACGTGAACTACAATGATAGCCAACTCAAATGTAGAACTACTGAAGTAAATTACATCAGAATTGCTTGAAATTCGCTAGAAATCAGCATTTGAAAAACTTATATAAGAGTGCGAACAACTTACAAACGAAGAGTTCGTAACAAATTAAACTGAATAGTTATGTGAGAATGGAAGTACGCATTCCAGAAATGGAGCAGAAAATGTTAATTTAAATACATATTCCAGATGCTTGAAATTACAATGAATAAAGATGAGGGGAAGATGGTCTATATATATATATATAAGATTTATTTTTACCCCTTTGTCTACATATTATGCATAGTATTTGCTCTTAACTTTTGTTGAGTTTTGCAACCCAGTTGTCTACAGATAGTCTGAAGTTCTTTTGTGCATGTGAATGAACCGTGAGGCAGCGTAGAGAAGCACAACATATATATGTATATATAAAAAAATATAAAACCCTTTTTATTCTCAGCGGCACTCATAACCCACTTACAACAATAGCCAAGCACCAATGGGCTAAATAGACTATATTTTTAGAGACGAGTTGGCCATTTTTTGATTGTTGTTGTTTTGTTTCTTTCAGCTAGTTGATTTTACCACAAAGCACTTTGAAATTATTTCAATGGAATTTCTTTGCGGAACGACACCTTCGCACAGCTTAGCCAGTCAACAATAATAGCCCTGAACTTTCGTTCGGTTGTTAACTTGTTGCTCTTGTTGCTGTTGTTGCTATATTGTTGTTGTTCGTGTTGCATTCGCTCCACATGTGTACAGCTGTTTTTAATTTAAAAACTTCATTTCAAACTGAAATGAAACTTGTTTTCCAGCATTTTTGTTTATCTTTTTTTTTTTTTTTTTTTATTTTTGCAGTGGGTGCAGTTGTTGCTCTGTCTACTGAGTATATTATATTTTATTATATTATATTTTGTGCTCCCTTGAATATTTATTTTCGTGACGAAAATATAAGAAAAAAAAATAACAAGAAATTTAAATACTCTAAGCAGAAGCCTAAATACTTTAGTTGTTATGTTATGTACTCTGTATAGTATATATTAAATATTTATTTATATAAATTGGATTTAGAAAAGAGCATTCAATTCACAAGATTTTTTGCATACATTTATCTAGCTAAATTAAATGCTGAAAAAAAACGAGTAATCATTATAATACAGATTTCATAGATTTTAAAGATTTTTTGTTGAGAAAATGTATAATAAATGCTATCATAATAAAATCACAAATTTTATCATATTTTTTGTAAGATTTTTTACTAAAAAAATATATTTGCTGAAATGAGACAGAACCCAAATATATTTACGATTTTTTTTTTTCTTAATAATAAAACAGAGTACATTATAAATGTAAATTTTAAATAAACTATAAATACAAATATAATAAATCCCAAAAACGTCGCACATCATACACTCTACATAGTTTACTAAAAAGAATAAATACTTAAACAAATACATTTCAAAATTCATGCAAATTTGTCTATACCCTTATATTAGAGTATACAAAATGAGAGTAATACACATAAATAAGCAAAAGTGACATTGTGTTGTCATTAATTTACAGTGGTCGATGGAACATGTTTAATGCATTTCATATGCATTTTTCTTTGTCAATAATTGAATTTTCGGAATTTCAAGTTCCCAGCAGATCAGATTCGCTGTCTCACTCTAAATATAAAAATATATGTGCCTCACTCTTTCTCTCTCTCTCTCTCGCTCTATCTCTTCTCTCTTTCGCACTCCGTTCCTTGTTATTGACATATTTTGGCTGATATTTATGTGATTTGCATTTGCTTTTGTTATATTGCCTTTTGCCTCTTGCTTTCGATTTTCGCCTTTATTTTTGTTTAATTATTTTAATGTATTTACTTATTAACGCTTTAATTTATTTATTTCTTTTTACGCTGCTTCTGTTTTTTTATTTATTTATTTTATTTATTTATTTATTTATTTTATTTTTTTTTTTTTGGTACTTGCGCTTAAATATTGAACGATTGAAATTGCTTATTGCTGCTTTATTTGAGCGTCGAGCAGCTTAAAGAATTTCAAAGTTGTGTAATCGCAATTTCATTGAAGTTTTTTTTGGCTTTAAAGGTAGCTGAGAAAATTCATTGGAATGCCAAATGACCAACGGCAAAAAATGAACAGAAACGAAGAGCTAGCAGAATTAAAATTATGTTGGGCTTACGAGCTGGTTTCAGATCTTAAGATTAAATTGTGTTGAGTTCAGCTGAGTTAAGATCACGAATCAGAGTTGGAATTTTTGATAATAGTCAATCTTTCAAACATAAATTTCGTAATCATATTATATTTTATTTTAATAATGAATCTATCCATTTCGTTTACTTAATTTTACTTAAATATTTGCAAATTCATAATTGAGAAATTTTTTATTTAGAAATTATAACTAAGAGAAGGAAGCAAAGCTCAGCTTACAATGCAAAAGACTCTCCATCTCAAGCTCTACTTTATCAACTCCAAATTAAACTTACTTTATAATTCATATCTAATTAATCTATCAATATATAGAAACTATTAGAGCATATTTCCTTACAACTTGCTTCAGCTATCAATTATGTGGTAAATAGTCCATAGAAATCCCTAGTTTATTTTACTAAACAGGCTCCCACGCTACGCTGAGTTTGAACATCTTATTAGAACATCTATGAGTAGTACTTTTGACTACTTGTTTGCCCAGTTAGCCAAGTCATTAACATTCCACATCGATTGCCAATGCTTATGAAATTCTGGTTTCAAATGCAAAACATTTCTCTCTTTCTTTCACTCAATCAGTCTCTCTCTCTCTCTCTCTCTCTCTCTGTCTCTGTGTCCAGGGCACAGTTCAAGCAAAACGAATGTCTGGGCCAACAAACTGCAGGAAGTTCTATTTGTATTTGCTTAAACACTTGTCAATAACCCAAGCCGCCAAGACCCCCAACACCAGTCAAAGAACCCTGTTTAGCACTGCCATCCATCCCAGGTATGATGTGAGCTGTCATGTGTGTATATGTGTGTGTGTGTGTGTGTGTGTGTGTGTTGCGTGTGTTTGTATATGTTTGTTGCGTGGTGCCATATTCCAATGCTGCTTTGGGCATTGGGTTACCTGTTCTGTGTATTTTGTTGCATTTTTTGCCGCTTCGGCTTCGACAATATTTAAATAGGAAATTAGGGTCGACTTGGCTGGCTTGGTTAGCTGGCTGGCTGGTTGCTTGGCTGTCTGCTCTGCCCACTTGGCTTCCGCCTCTGGCAACGCCCTGGGGCCCGTTTTTCCAACTGTAAGCCGAGCCCAAGGCGCTTTCACAAGGTTTCCCGCAGTTTGCACAGAGAATGCAGTGCAGTTGTCTCTATGTGACTATGTCATGTTTTTTTCACTTACTTTTTTTTTTAGCCATGCTAATTAAAGTCGGACTGGACCGGATTTAATTAACTGCATTTACTGTTAGCGCTAAACTGGTGCAGTTTTTTTTTTTTACAACTAGAGGATAATATCATGAAATATGTAGATGCAGATATGCAGATGGTCTGATAAAGTGGATACATTAATTAATCAATCAGTTGTAGATTTAAATGTTTATGTCTTCGAACTGATTGAATCGAAACACTTTAGCAGATAGGAAGTATAAATCAAATGATATGATTTCTTTGTTGCTATAAGATTTTGTATGAAATATATTTACATTAGTTTCACTACATTAATACAAATATTTAATATAATTGTATGTATAAAAAATATGTAATATTTAATTTCATATAAATCATGTAAATATAATTATACGTACAGAGAATGTTATTTATTCTATTTTATATATTCTTAATTATATATTATTTAATTTAATTTTTTTTAACTTCATTAATATTTTATTATATTTATAATTTAAATACAATTTTATGTACATGCAAAATGTTTATATTTGTAAAATTAATAGATATTTATTTATTTATTTATATAATAAATAATAATAACTAAATAATTTTTTTAAAATATTTTTTTAGTTATTATTATTTTATTATTTTTATTTTTCATCATTATTTTTTCATTTGCTTTTTTTTTTTATTTATATTTATTTTTTTTTTAGCTATTTAAAACAATTTTTGATATACTTTCATTTTTTATTCTCCCAATTTAACTCTCAAATCATATTGAGTTATTCAAATAAACAAATATATATAATTCCCTAACTCTCTTCGAATTTTCTAGAAAAATCTTTGTAGAGTATTTGCTCTTCAATGCCAAGCTAAACTAGATTCTTGCTTTTATTCTTGTATTTTTATTTTTTCATATGATTGCACCACATTAAAGGATGCACGTCTGCTGGCTTATGTACATCTGACTCTTGGCTAATGTTTATTATTTTTCACTTTTAATTGCAGCTCAACGGCAAATTCTCTATATATATATCTCTCTCTGTCTGTGTGTGGACAAGGAAGCTCGTGTTTGAAGGTAAGCGACTTGGAATAGCCAACGGTATCTTGGACGCCACTTGTCCAACTTTATCTTTCTATGTGTTTATGTTTTAAACAAGTTCTCGCTGAGTTAATTGCCCAACGCAGTGGCTGGCTGTTCAGTTCAACAATTTGTGCAATCATCATGTGAAAATAGCTATATTTCACAATAACTATGAAATGTATATGAAATATAATAATGAAAAAAAAAAAAAAAAATCCCTCTCAACATTGTCAGCATGACTAAGAATTGCCAACGCATTTTGTTAACCAGCCAGACTTATAGGCAATATTTGGTATTTAACCAAATTGCGAAAATTACAGAGCTCAGCTAAATGACAGTTTTTTGTTGCTGTTGTCTTTGCTGCTTGCGGTGGAGAAAGGGGGCGGAGCTGTGAACGGACTGAATTGTTGTTGAAATTGACTCAATTTGTATGCTGAACTTTGAGGCCCGCTTTGAATACCGGTTAATGGAAAGTTACATCAACCGGTCGAGTTCGCTAATCGTTCTGGCCAACAAAGCGTCTTTTGTCTTTCACTTCAAATTGGCTAATCTATTGGCTTACGCAAGGGTTGACGAGCGTGAGTTCAATGTACTCACAGCTGATTACTCTGCTAAGCGATATAACTCAATAAAGCATGTAGCATTACGCTCTGGGTATACGCAACGGCGCAATACCTGCTCAGAGTGCATGCAAAGAGTACATAAATTTTAATTACATTTTTATTCATTCATCAGCTTGAAGTTTATCATATAAACTTGATATGCCATAACCGCTCTACGACCTCACAGCTAATATACTCGTTTTAACATTCTTGCTCACCGAGTATAACAATAGATTTTCAATATTTAAAGATGATCTCAAGTCAGCCAGCTGACTGTAAACGTTTCAAGTCTTTATTCATATGCTGATAAGCCGCTTAACGTGATTCACAGCTGTATTAATAATTTATTCATACGTTAATTGTTTTTCAATGTTCTAACAATATTTAAATAAATAAACCTAATATGGAATTGCCAATTAGAGCATAGAGCCGACAAATAGTTTATTGTGCATGTTTAATAACAACTAATTTACATGATTTTATAGCTGACTGCAAATAGCCTAAGTGAACATAGCTACATAAATTTATATAGATATATAGTAACCACATATCACGTGATTTTATGTTCAACATAAAAATGTGTAATATATTTTTATGTTATTATGATGAAGATAAATAAACAAAGTGGCAAACGTAATTTTATTTATATTTAATTTAATAGAATATAAATATGTATATATATATATATATATTTTTTTTTGTTATCACAAATCAAATAAGATAAGATTTTGAGCATAAGATCTGAGATTTTATCATATGACAACTTGGTGTAAAATTTGAATCTCACGATCTTGGCAGCTTGAGCAGAAGTTAATATAGATAAATATACACGCTCAAGCCAAAGAAACTAATCAGAATAAATATGCTGTTCAAAAATGAAAAATAATAATAAATAAATAAATCCTCTGCCTTCTCTGACCATCTCATATCTATTACACTCACTGCTAGATAGCCCAAATTCATAGCTCTCTGAGTCTCTGACCGGTCAGCTCTAATATAATTTGCAGTTACGTGATTTTTTTTTAAATCTATTGTTATTGTTATTGTTGTTTACCTTCATCAAGTTTGGCATGTTTTGTAAGGTTCCCGCAATGCTTTTTAATTGGATTAGAAAAAGGGTAGAACCAAACAAAATGCGCATAATACCCGTTGCTATTTTTGCAACGTTCTTGCTGTGCTTTAATTTAATTAAAAGGTCAACGTACCTCAATGCCGCTTCTTACAAAAAAAAAAAAAAAAAAAAAAAAAAAATGTTTTTTTTTCTTCTCATCAGCAACTGAAATTTGGAAAAAAAAATCTGTAAAAATGAACAGAGAAAAAAAAAGAAAATGGCAAGTCAAAGATTAAATGCTCTTGCATGATATATGAGTTGGTGGAAGAATGGTATGGAAGAATGGTTGAGAAATGGTTTCATTTTATAGATATTATTAGTATATTAACTAAAAGATGTGATGCGGTTTATAATATGAATAGAGTGGGAGAATTGTAGAGTTCATGTGTGTAGAAATAGCTCTCATTAATTCGTTCAACTTCGTGATAAAAACTTAAAGAGACTAGATCTATATCTAATTAAATATATAGTATAATACACTTTTTAAGAGACTAGATCTATGTCTAATTAAATATATAATAAATTAGACCATGTTTATGTTAACCTAAATTGCCTTCAAAGATTCCCATTTATATAATGTAAGCTTCATCTTCAATCATTACATTATAATACCCTTCGAAAGTGTATATGAGATTCTTTTCTGTTTCACATTTTTAGCCAAGAATTCTGGTATTTTTTGGCAATTAGTTGGTCAGGAGGCGACAAAAAAAAAATACATTCGACAAAAATCTAAATAATGTTGTACATCAAGTTTACGTATTTAATGCCTGGCGGGCATTTCTGTCTGTTTTTCTGAATTGTTGTTTGCCTCTTTTCTTTCGAGTGTTTTTTTTTTTATTTATTTTTTTTTAAATTCCTAAATTTAATTTGCATGTTTGAAAATCATTAATTTGCCAGCTATTAAAAATTGCTGCCAGCGAAATTTTACGCTGATTTTATTTGTTGTTGCTATTGTTTTTTTTTTTTTTTTTTTTTTTTTGTGTTTTTTCTTAACAACAAATTAGCCGCCGTGTGCGCAACTGATTTGCATTTTGATTTTGCTTTTCCAAGCGTTTTTATCACATGTTTTTTTTTTTTTTCAAAAAGCCAGCTTAGGTTTTTGTTTAGTTTTTAGTGCAGCTAACAGCTCATAAAAATTACTACACTACACGAAACTGGTGAAATTTAAACGTAACGCCACAGTGCATTTAACTTTCGTTTCAATGGTTTTCCCTCGCTGAACACACAAGAAAGTTGTGCAAAGGGATGAACCAAGAGAGCGAGAGAGAGAGAGGGCGTAAAGATCTTAGACAGAACCAGAATGGAGTGCTAAAAGTATGTAGCAGATTACTCTAAGATTATTTCTTAGATAGCAAAAAGGTAAAAATAAATGAGATTTTTGTTTTTTTGGAAATGTTTTCGAGTCCCAAGCGAATTTATTGTTTTTGTTAGTATAATCTTAGGCAAAGGCAAGGCTAAGGCAATTTCTATTGATGTTATTTCATTAAGTTGGAATGCTTCTAATAATAGAAACAATAGCTTGGCTTAGTGTAGTTTAGTTTGGTTCCGCTGCCTATGGCAAGCCCATTTCTCATTGGACTAGCAATTGGACATATGAATTTATTTATCTATTTTGTATCTTTTCCCTATTTATTTATTTTGCAATCTTTAGATGTTTGAAGATATGAATATTTATGCTTACTATGAACAGGAATTCTCTTTGTTTTTCTATAGCTGACTATTGACTCTATATTAACACTATATAATATATATTTTTTAAGAATTTTCAGTTTTGAAAAACAAATGTTTGTGTTTCAGGGACTTAATTTTTTTTAAAGTTTTACTAGAATATTTTGTTTTATTTATTTGTTTATTTATTTATTTATCTTTTATATATTATTTAAACTCTTTCTTTAACATAATTGGCTAGATTCACATAGACTTTATTTTTTTAATGTATTTAAAAATAAATACTATTTATTTTCAAAATTTAAATTCCTTCTCCAATATGACTTTGACTTTTTTTATAAATGTATATAAAATTTAAAAAATTAAATATATATTAATTTATTGCTGCTTGCCTTTGTCAACCATTAAAACTGATCAGGTTTCAACAATTTCTCTTTTCTTTATGATAATCAGCTCTCTCTGCTGCTACATTGATGATAACTAGCTCATAACGCTTCGGGTCTATATCAAATATATATTTCAAGTAATTGGTAGTTTTGCCAAACTGTTGCTGATGATTACTTATGGAAAACTCCATTTGCATTGATGAAGCAATTTTTGATGTAGGCTTTTCCAGTTGATTTTCTTTTTTAGGAATAATTCTCTTCATGCTGGCTGTATAGCTTAAATCATTTTGACTCTATATTACAGAATATATTTTAAATGATTTAAAAATAAGCTCATTCTGCTTGTCTATAAATAAATAAATGTTGATCAAGTTTCCAGCAATAAAGCTTCTATAGATTTTTTTTTTATTAATTTCTTAGTTCTTATTGACTCTATTTTAATATTTTTAATAAATATTAAATACCTTATAGTTTCTTAGTTCATATTTTAATATTTTTAATATATATTAAATAACTTAAAGAATAGCTCTATATGCTTGCTTACCCGAATTGATAAAGATTCAGCAATTTTTTATTTAGTTTTGTGTTTGTTTTATAATCAGCAGCTCTTCCTCGCTCAATTCTTTAAAAAATCTATATCAAGTAGTTGTTAGTTTTGGGCAACAAATCTTTCTGCTCTTTCATAGAACAAGTTGATATTAATCAAGTCTTGTCAATGCGACTTTATATAGGATTTCCTAGAAGTCTTTGTCTTTTTGTCTTTTACTGCTAATACTGCATACAAAAGATCCTTCCTAGCACATTGCGAGCGCTAAACAATGCCAATATAATGCACGTATTTCTCTTTCTACACAAGATAGTTAAATTGTAGACATGCGGAAGTCTTGTTATATATATGCACATATACATACATCTATACACTTATCTGCGTTTCTGACATATCGTAACATTTATTGGTATCGCCGCGCGAACACGCGTCAAACTTTAACTCTCTTGGCTAATCAATCATGCGGCAAACATTCACTCAAGTCTTGCGGCTTGAATGAAAGTAATTTGAATAGCGTTGTGTTGTCGTTGTGTTGGCGTGGGTTTTGCGATGCTTACGGTCTTTTGATATTTACCTGTATGTCTCTGACAGGTAGTAACAAACGCATTCACACTTTGCCAAACGTTCGTCAATCAGTCAATAGTTGCTTGTATTCGTCCCAATCGATTCGTATCGCTCGCACTGCACGTGTCAAGTGTGTAAAAAAATGATATGAGTGCTGTTTGAGTGAAAGATCGTATTTTCTCTGACTCTCTATTGTAGTTTTGATGTAGCACAGGCAGTACCTTTGCACACTTGAGTTTTATGGCATTTCCCAGAGCGAGGAGAGTGCATTTCGAGCAAACTCAGCGGTCAGTCTTCGCCTCTCTCTCTATCTATCTCTCTCACACTATCGGGGCAATAAACCGTTATGCAAGATGATGGAAGGTCTAGAGAAAAGTTATATTTTGTCTCATTTCTTTCAGCTTTGTCACTCGACATGTTTTGTTTCTTGTTTTCCTCTCTCGCTCTCTCTCTCTCTCCTCTTTTTCATCAATTGTTTTCTTTTGGTTTTCTTTTCATTGCGCCCCCAGCAAATCAGGTCAGAACTGTCAGACTCCACTGACAATTTGTTAGCGCATTTCCATGCAGTCCGCCCCAAAACAAGAAGAAAGATCGATGAACGTCTTGAAAAGCTGACAATTTAATTGCCATCAATGCTTGACCCATTTTCTATAGCATTTACCGTTCATTGCATCATTTCGAGAACATTTCAGTTCGTTTATTTTTCAGTATTTTTTTTTGTTTTTTGTTGCTTAACTTGGATTTTTTTCCACAGATTTATTTTTTGGTATTACAAGTCTCCCGCATGCGCGAGTTTTTTTTTTTTTTTTTTGATTTTCTTTTGTTTGTTTTTTTTTTTTTTTGAATCATTAGGGTCTGAGATCGTTGACTTTGATTAGAGCTGTGCTTACCTCATTTACATTTTTTTGGTGGCATGTCGCACTGTGACTAGGATTTCATTCACTGAATATAGGCAATATCAATGGCCACTAATTAATGCCAACACATCAAAGTGTCAAACCTTGAAATTTGACTAGCTATAGTCAGGTACTTGCCTCTCTCTACTTCCAAGTAAACAGACAAATACCTATATCTATATATAGAGAGAGATAGAGACACAGTTCAGGTAGTTCAGGTCACGCACTTTAGACTGTTATCATCTTGGTTGGATTTTGTTTTTTTTTTTTTTTTTGGGTCCTTTTGTTCCGATATTTATGCAATGCTCGCTTGCGGTGCCTTTGTTGTTAGCCCCTCGCTCTCAGCACTCAAATATTTTTTGCGTTTCTCCCTGTCTCTCTCTCTCTCGCTCTCTGCCACTCTGTGGCGTGATTTATTTCAAATGGACCGAAACAAAGACACAGATTAGGAATGACCTTTAACCAAAATGAAAATTACAATGTTGCAATGGAAATTTGTATGGGAGACGCCACCCAAGGCGAACGAATTTTGGCTAGAAAATTGTAGCAAGCCCAGCTACCATCCCGTGGAGCGGCTTAGACGAAGCTGTCAAGCATTGGCACGTCCCGCATGCAGCTTGGTGACAATAAGCCGTGTTGTCCTGGCCTTTCACTTTTCATTTCAATTCAATTTAATTTTTTTTCTTTTTTTTTTTTTTTATCAGCACAGCTGGATACGAGCCGGTCGTGCCCCGGTTAACAGCTTGTGTAGGTGGTCGAAGATTACAGTCGAAAAATGGGAAAAAATATACCTGTAGACATTTGAAAACCTCTCGCACACCCAGTCAGATTGCAACCTGCATACGTTTACCTGGCCAGGCCACGTTCACCAAAGCCATAAGCAAACCCGGGGCAAAGCTAATCTTGAACAAATGTTTGGACTTAGAGCTCACTTCAGATGCAGTAAGCTGTTTGGGGCGTGGCTCAGTGCACTGTTTATTTTAGCAAATCCAGCAGATTTGTGGCATTAACGAGACTTTAATATTTCAAACGTCCAACACTCAAACGCTCAAATCCCAAAAATTTGATTAGACCATGAAGCATTTTGTCGTCGCCAGCAGCGGCGACGGCGGCGGCAACAGCAGCATCAACATCAACATTGGCATCGCCAATGGGTAAGACGGATTCGAGCCTAAAAAGGCAGGCAACCCATTCGTCTTGGCCAATTAAGACAATTTGTTTAGACTCGCTCATGGCTTGGCTTCGCCTGGCTTGGTTTCGCTCCGCTCTGCTCAACTTGACTTGGTTTGGCTTGGTTAGTTGGGTCGCCCGGCCTGTCAGTCAGTCAGCAGCACAATTCGAACGTTTCGAATTTCTAATAAATCTAGCAGTCTAGCGCTATTGAATCTGTTGCCTAGATTATTGTGGCATAAATATTGTCTAAACACATATATGGTCAATTCCAGTTAGACAAATGATTAGATGGGCCCCCTCTCAACAAAATTGTACGTTCTATGGTCATATTGTGATTTAAAAATCCGATAATTGAGTGGCCCCGAAGTGTATAAATGTTTAGGCCAATACAGGCCAACATCTGTCTGTGTCTGTGTGTCTGTATGTGTGTTTGTGTTTGGTTATAATAAATGATCTTTACGCTGAGATAGGCCTGGAATAAAGCTTTTGCATAATTTTCGCTTTAAATGGTAACAAATGAAAATTTATTGTAAAGTCAAAGACTAAAATTGATTATTGGCTAGTTTTTGCATATTTAGGTATCAACAATATTAATTGCAGCTATCCAATTAAACAATTTGTTAACTAAATCCATTTTGACATGAATTCTGAGAAGAAAATTGTTTTTGTAAAGATTTATAGGCAATATATATGGGATGAGCTATTTAATATCAAGAAAAAAATATTTTTACATGCTTCTGTTTTCATAGTTTTATTTAGAAATTATATAATTTTAATACATTTTTCTTTAGTTTGAATTAGTTTATATAATTAAATGAAATGATTTTTATTAATATTTATTATTTGTATATATTTGTTATATATATATATATATATTATATATTTTTTATATTTATTTATTTATTTTTTAATATTTATTTATATAATTTAATATATATTTTTGTATCTTATTTTATTTTTTTATTTTTTTATATTTTATCATAATAATCATTCAACTTTTTTGAACATTAAAAAAAATTAAATAAATAATTTTTACATATATGCAATACAATTTGTAAAATTATTTCTTACATCCATATAAAAGTTTGAAAAATATTTTTAAAATTAATTAAAAATTTCTTTGTCATTGGGAGAATTTAATTAGGCCCAACAACTCAGCATATGCAAATAAAATATATTTAAATAAATTAATTCTCTTAACTATTCAGCTAAACTAGCTTTACACAAATTCTTACTATTGGAGAGGCGTGCATAAATTTTCGTAATATGATAAATTGATAAACGTTTCAAATTTGACACTGATCATTTCTCGATTTTTTCTAGATTCATCAAACACTTTCATTATACATCATTAGAAACAATATTATTCTATGCTCAACCAGCCTAATGATTTTTATATTTAAATCAAATTTCTGAAATCGAAACGCATTTTCTCTGCCTATCCGTTTCAGTTACAAATAAATTTCTAGCTATTTAAATATGATTAACTGCATGATTTTTCAAAAAAAGCCAAATTATTCAAACAACTTTCTCACACGCATTTGAATAAAAAAAGAAAACCTAATCAAATGTTTACTTATGATATTTTTAATTTGAAAATGTGCTTTTTGATTTACTTTTTCGTTAAATTTCTTTTGCATTGCATTATCGTCATTATCATAAGGTGTAATGATCATTGCATTCAATTTAATTGGCTTCAGACACGCGCTGAAAAAGGAAAAGCAACTACGCTGCCCACTCCAATGACTGCGCATGCGCAACGTCGCTGTCGCTGTCGCTATCGCTATTGCAGTCACAGTCGCAGCCGCAGTCGCAGTCGCTGTCGACGTCAGCGTCAGCGACGCGTCGTTAGCTTCGGCTTTTGTTGCGCATTTTCTTGGCGCTTTTTAATTGCCTCTCTTTACAGTTCATAAATTTATTGCCAAAGCCGTAACGAATAGCCAAAAAGTACTCACAAAAACGGCTAAAAAATAGCAAAAAAAAAAAAAAGAAAAACTGTGCAACAAGAACAAAGTCAGTTACTTAACCCGTGCATAGGTAATACTAGACAAACTTTATATGTGTACGTACATATGAAAATAAAATCCAAGCGCATATTGCAACACAAATTTTGAAGCTCTTTACAAATCAAAATTTCATTTACACCGCGCGATAAACTTGTGGCCATAAATGTTTACAACGAGAACCTTCGCTCTGAAGTCATATAATTAACCCAAAATACCAATTTCAAGGTTAGGTTTACAATGGAGCCTAAGGTACGATAGGCCTACTGCAAACCACTGCCGACTTGACTCTACATCTATCAAATAAACGCACAATAAACAATAATTTTTCTCTCTATATATATTTTTTTTTTCGGACAAGAAATTCCCAGTGCAAACAAAGCGCAGACGATGAAACAATTTTCAGCTTGTTTGTTCAAAAATTAATAAATCAATGAGCCATTGTTATAAATTAATGACCGTATGTGTGTGTGTGTGTGTGTGTGTGTGGGTTTGGGGCGACAAATAATCAAAGCTGAAAACCTTTAATTGATAAGAAATATTTGTGGACTTTAAATTGTAATAAATTCAATGAAAAATTCAGATTTTTCATATTGACGTGTATTAAAATCCAAAATTGATATTGAACTATTAAACAACAACAATAGCAACAACAGCAACTATGATACTTGAGTAACATTAACAACAGGGTGCCATTAATATTTGTCTCTGATCAATGCCGCAACAATTGACTGTAGTCAAATAATAAACTCTTTTTCTTGTGTAAGGTTAGTTTCGACAATGTGCTATAGTTATAATCTATAATCAATATACATACGTAGATATATAGCTAATCTATTTAATCTTTATCACTCGGATTACACTATTTGATATTGCTCACGTACATTGCATAATGACGTCGAAGCTTCAATAGCCCCAAAAGCAGTTTAAGTGGCAAGCGCATGGTTCATAGAGCTTTTCTTTGGAAAGCTCACTTGTAAATGTGCTTTTGTGATTACATGTGTCTGTATGGCACTAAAAAAGTCTTGGACGTGAGTTAGATAGCAAATCGCATTGATTGACCGCTATAGTAACAGACGGAAGTTGATAAACATTTATACATACATTTGTGTATACCTTTTGAAATATTTATTTTGTATTCTGAGTATTTGAATTGTGAATATCAATATAACTAAATTAAAAAAAAAAATTTTATAAATTATATATATTTATATCAATATCAATACAACTAAATTTTAAATACAATTTTATAGATTATATATATTTATATATATATTTACTCAAATGCTAACGTATTTCATGAAAATCCTAGTCAAATTCAAAAAGTTAACTTTTCTTTAAAAACAATTATAAATGGATATTCTGTAATTTCTATTAAAAATCTAATAATAATATAATATAATAATAAAATGTGTACATTTTCTAAAATTTAATAATTAATAATAAGCAGAACATGGACGACCTGAATCGCCACCTATATATAACTATACAACTATGTATTTCTCTGTGCTAATAATGCATTATTTATACGCTTTGGCAAATATCTGAATATCATTATCAAGTATTGAAAAGTTTATTAAGAAGGCCTGTCTAGAAGAAAAGTTATTCAACAATTAGACCATCCTAGTAAAAAACCATACCAGCTCAACTTTGATTCCAGGATACTTGCTAGTCGAGCAAACACGACTTTTATCATGCACATATTAAATAATTTTGGCTGATTAAAATCTCTTGAGAAATTACCTTCCTTTATAAATTTTTCTTCAAATTATCAAACTGTTCAAATATTGAAAACTTAATTCACCTCAAAGTTCAAATGCGCCCCAATGCTCATATGATGTTCTAGCTATTGACATGTTCGTAAATTTTTAATGATATCACAACCATCAAGTAAATAAACCTTTGAAATGAAGACATTACGTATAAATTATAAAACGCGTGAAATGTCTTTAAGTTTTAGTTTCATGTAAACGTAATGCGATGTCTCATGACAATTTAATGATTGCAACACACAATTGAACGATTGACACATTATAGGCGGCTAATTGACTTAATTATTACAGCAGCAAACAATATTTTGTATTTGTAACACACAATGGAATTTCAATTGCCAGATAGTTAAACAAATGATGTTAATTGAATTCGCTTGGCATCTCTGCAAGTTAACTAATCATACGATTTTCTTTTCTCTTCTTTTCTTTTACCTTTTCAAGCGCTTTTTATGACACAGTCATGAAGTTGTCGTTGCCTTGCGCCTGATTATAAATCAGTCCAATAAGCCAGCAGCAGTCCTCCCTAGAAGCCTTGAAATCAACAACATGTTCAGTCTGTTAAGCAGCTCACAAATCTATGGCCTGCCCCAAACACCAACAACAACAACAGCAACAACAACAACGACGACAACGGACACATCCCCGGATGACAGCAGTGGCCAAAAGAAGAGCAACAGTCTGCCCCATAAGAATCACAAGCCTCAGCAAACAGCGGCCGCACATCGTCGTTCGACGAGCAGCCTCAGCGATACGGGCGGCAAATTCTTTGCCAATCTAAGCTCCAAATCTCCGAGCCAATTTATCGAGAAGTTCATACGAAGTGAATTGCTGAACGGCTACGATACGTTAAAGTGTCAGGCCGGCGGTGGCAAGAGTCCAGCCGATAAGGACAAATCTTCTGCAGATAATAGCCCGCTCTATAGTAATCTGCAAACGGATTGGGGCAGTTTCAATTGCCTGCAGGGCAGTTATCGTAGTCACGGCGACGGCGAGTTCTATGAGGCGGTACAGACCAAGACGCCCAGTCCCAACACCACCACCAACAACAGCAACAACAACAGCAATAATAATAACAACAACAACAGCGAAGTGAATATGCGTTCCAAGGCGCCAACAGGCGCGGCCACGCTGCAGCACTATCAGAAGCTCCCAGAGCCCAGTTTAGAGTCGCATTATAATACCCAGGCAGCTGGACATACGCCTGCGTATAAGAAACTCGGATTCGGTTCAAGACTGCAAAAGCAGAGTGCAGAGCATGTAAGTATTTGAACTTTAATAACAAATATACTTTTGTAAATTATATAAAAATAATAGATTTTGACATATTATTATGTTTTATGGGTCAAACAGATTGAATAGCATTTATATAAATAATATAATAGCCAGAAAATACATAAATAAGTATATAACTAATATATTACTTTAATAGAATATTTTAGGAAAAATATAAAAATTTCAGAACAAATTTTGAAGAGTTAAATATTCAAAGAAATTAATTTTTTTTTTATCCAAATAATATTACAAATAAACTGATATGATGATTTGTTTTTATTATAAAAATTTTTGTGTAAAATTTTTTTTTATTTTACCATAAAAATCTATTTTAATAATTAAAAATATTTTTTTAATAATTCAAAAAATAATTGTTATTTCCTAATTTTTTTTTATAAAAATTCCCTGATAAAAAGAATTATTATTATTATTATTTTAAATTACTTATTAAAAAACCAACAAAATAACAAACAAAAAACCATAAAAATAAATTAAAGTTTATGTGCATTGGGCAAACAAATAAAAATAAAAAAAAACAACAAAAAAAAAAACTATATATGCAAACTCTATTTTGCTAGATAATCTTAAATCTTGCACTAGACAGTTTTATCAACTCGCCAGATAAAAATCTAAAATTGTACTTTGTGATAATCTCTAATCTTTCACTTTCTTTTCATGTTGATTACGATACATAGAATGCACATTATATATTAAATTTAAAACAGTTTTTATCTAAAGCAAAGATCTAGATCTTAGTCAGACTTAGTCTGCACTTGAGATCTGAGGGTCGGGGCAATTTATATGGCACGCGCGTGCATTACTGTCCAAATGGCTGATTGTGTGAAGAGCACGCGGTTAGGGCTTTACTTATCACACTCAACTCGGTTAGATAGATGACTGTGCCCGATGGCTTTCTTGGCTTTCTAATTGCCTTGCGATAAGCCAAATGGCTAATGAGCTGGCCGCCGCCAATTACCCTTGGCATTAATTGTTTATTATTTTATTTGTATTATTATTATTATTATTATTATTTTTTTTTTTTTTTGCGTTTGATTTGGGTTTTGTGTTGAAATCATGCGAGCTGCATTGCTTGTCGCATTACTCGCATAGCACATGCCTCAATATATTTCTGTATCAGTGCGTACGTGTCATCTTCAGAGTTCTACAGCAGCTGCAATTATGCCCATAGTTGGTCAATATAGCACGCAGATGTCAACTGACTCGACTCGAATGGCCTTCGATGAGGGCGAATGACACTCGAATTTGGCTCGAGTGTCGCAAAATAACATGACAGAGAGCATTAGTGAACAAAAATAGTCAACAACAAAGTCATAAATCTAACACAGTTTTCTCGCTGCATATCATAATACACTTTTTTCTATTTTGATTTATTTTCTCTTCTCTGTTTTATTTTTGGCAACAAAAAAAAACCAAAAACAAAACAAAACATTTGATAAGATAGATCAGTGTCTAAAGTGGTGTGTGATCAAATTGATACCCTTTAAAATATAATATTTAAAAAATTACAATAATGAAGAATGTTTGCATGGGAAGACTTTAAATATTCCTTGGAGTTGTTATTTTAATGGATTGTTCTATTAAAAAAAAGTTTACAAAAATGGAAAATAATTATATACAAATAAATATCGAAGTTATATGAAGTTCAGTTAATATTTTATGTAAATATATATTGTATTTATCAATTTATTCTATTATTGATTATTATTATCGAATTATTATATTATTATTAAAAGCTGCAGAAGAATTAAAAAAATTATAAAAAATTAAAAAAATTAAATTAAAATAAAAATCCATATCCCTTTTATAGCATACTTTTCTGCATGCAGAGTAAAAGCTATTCACATATTCCCAAATTTACTTTCGCAAACAAATCGACCAAAATATATATATATAGCATGCTTCTTGGCGCATTATGTAAAACATACCATTTGTATACAAAAATGGAAATATGATATTTATAGATAAGAAAATAAACAACAACAAAAATGTAAACAGCTTAAAATTCAATACATCTATGGTCAAAAATTGCTCTATCCTCGGATTGAATGCGAGAACGCATATTCCCTTAGATCGAAGTACATGCAGTAGATAATTTCGGTTAGCGACCACCAGAGCAGCTGGTGTGCGTCATTAGAATAAGACCCGGTTGAGATAAGGTGTCGCAACTTTACTATCAATCAGCAGTAGCTAGCCGGCACACTGACATCGTGCCCATAGCCAGTTGTCAGTTGTCATTGAGGCGCTGTTCAAGTCGAGTGACAACACGATGGTGGGCAAATGGGGTTTCGGAGGTCATTTCAATGTGCTGGGAAACCATAAGGTTTGCTTGGCCTAGCAACAGCTAAAGTTTATAGAATCGTTAACTAATTCTAAATTCTATGTCTGTCTTTACAGAACTCAGACAACTCGCAATCCTCGAGAAACACCCATGGCGGCGGTAGAGGCAGCAGCAGCAGCAGCAGTGAAGTGCAACGCAGCTCCTCTGGCTCCAGTTCGTCAGGTGCACCAACGTCGGCCGCAACGGCGGCCAATTCACCTGAACGTCTACAGCGTCGCCGACTATTGCAAATGATCTCCAACTATGATCAGCAGAATAAGCAGCTGCATCGTGAACTGGCCAAGGAGAAGCGCCGTCGCACTGAGGAGCTGGCCTGTGTCGTTAAATCCCTGATCTGCTTCGAGTCGAAGCTAAAGAACGACATGAAGACAGTCAATATGCGTCTATTGGATCGAGATGCCGAAATTTGTCGTCTATTGCGACAGAATCGTGCGCTGCGCAAGCGTCTGGCCGATTATCAGCGAGACGAGGGCATGGTCGATGACCAGGAGACAAATGCCGATGAGGAGGCGCGTGTGGAGGAATGCTTGGTGCTCGAAGCTTTGCAATGCAACAATTGCCGCAAGCAATTCTATGACATTGAGCTGAGAGCCAGCGGCACACAGACCTGTGGCAAGGAACTGGGCGTCAGCGCCAAAGGTGAGTAGAAAGAAACTATATTTTTTATAAGAGATGACAAAGTGAACTAAAAAGGAGAGACTCAAGTGTAGAAATAATGAATGCAGAGCATAAAGAAAGAGTATGCGATATGGATTCTTTAGAAGGAATTGTGGCTAGAATTGTTTTTTTTTTTTCTGAAAGTTGATTAGCGGAATTGAGCCCATTGATATTATTTGATATATCTTTATTAGACTATCAATATCAAACAGAAATACTTTTTTCATTTTGGCCCAGCAATTATATTATTTAACAAGTAAGAAGACTCTAGTCGAGACTGTTCAGATAACAAATTAAAAATATTATAATTTATATTTTATATATAAAATCTAGTAAAATTGTTATCAAAATATTAACAAAGCTTTTTTTCTTGAGAAAAAGTGCAATCGGTCATTTATATTACCGAATTCTAATTTATTTTTTTTTTTTTGCGCATTAAAAACTGTGCCTATCTACGCATATAATACCAAAAATTGTCATAAATGTCAATCAAAATTCATGTGATATGTCTCACAAAAAATAAGTATGAAGTCTGGTCATTTTTTGAGTGATATAAATGCTCACACAAATTATAATTTATTGTGGTACATAAATAAAAATTAAATGCAAGTATTTCCAACTAATTTAAAATATGGGTTTTTTTTTTCAAGATATTATTACGAATATCTTTGTTGATTCAGAAATATACGCCTTTAAAATATTAATGCAAAAATTGCTATTAATTTATAAAAGACGTCGGTACTATTAAAAATAAATAAATAATAAAAATAATAAAATATAAAAAAATAAATATAAAATAGAAAATTTAACTATAATAATAACAATAAATAATAAAAATAATAAAATAATCATTCAATATAAAAATATAAATATAAAATATAAAATATATAAATAATATTAATAAAATGCATATACAAATTCAAACAAAATATAAAATGCTTAAGAAAATTCAAATAAAATATATAATATTAATATAAAGATGAATCATAGAAATAATTAAAAATTCTATTAACTTCCATAACAATTCAATAATTAATTTATTAAATTAAATTTTGCGCTCTGATAAGATAAACTTGTTTTCTACTAAGCAATCCTTTTTCACACTCTCATCTCTAAGCAAGCCCAATTATATATTTATATTAATTTATTTCTTTCTCTCTCTCTCTCTCTCTCTCTCTCTCTCTCTCTCTCTCTCTCTCTTACTCTCTCTGTCCAGCTGAGCACGGCTCTTCCAGCGATGACACGGTCTCATCGTCGTTTTATGGCGCCAGGCGCAGTGTGCGTTACACAAGCAAGCGTACAGCAGGCACATTCCGGGATTACATGCGCTCTCGGGCAATGCACATCGATGATGCGGCATTGGAGCAACAATCGGAGGAGAATACGAGCAGCATTAGTCGTGAAGACTCGCAGACGAGCTATGAGCAGCTGCACAACTATGCTCGGGCCATGGAGCGTATGCATGGCGTGAAGTCAACGCTACAGGATGGCGACTACTCCGAGCACAGCAGCTTGGAGCTGGAACAGCAACAGCAGCAGCAGCAGCAGCAGCGGCGACGCAATAGCTCTGCTTCCAGTCGCAGCAGCAAGACAGCCTCCTCGGTGGCCGCCCAGCTGGAGGAAGATGATGGCATCTTTTCGCCCACCCAGGACGATGAAGATTTTGATGAATTGGATCCGGAGCAGGAGCAACAGTTAATGTCACGTGGCGCTATCAAAATCGTGCAGCGACGCTGTGCCGACTTCTCAGAGGCGTCGCCGAAACAGATCTATGAGACGACCACAGACGATTGGTATGCCAGCGCCTCGGACCAGGAGGAGCTGAGCACAGCGCCCGTGGTGGCTAAATCCTATGGTCATGGCGCTGTCAATCCCGTACTCGAGTGCGTCAATCAAATATTGCTGCAACAGTCCATGGAGGAGACACTACGCGAACCAACCACCCCCAAGTCAGCTCTGGCGCCCAAGACAGGCTCCAATTTGCCGCGTCGCAGTTCGCTGAGTGGCCGCAGCGGCACGAATGGACGCAAACGGGTGCACTTTTCTACCAAGAACAGCATGGTGCATGTGCCAAGGCACGACGACGAGGAGGAGCAACATAATGGCAACGAATTGATCTCACATTATCAGACCATGGCAGAAACTCCCGCTGCCGCCGCCGCCTCCACTGCCCCAGGTGACACACTCAACTACGAGAGCATCTATAGCAATGAGTATGAACCGATTGGCTCGGAGCGTGCTTCCAATCTATATGTGGATATGGCAGCCGCATCAGCAGATGCCAATGCAGCCAGCTCCAAGACGCCACAGAAATTGCCACCAGCATTGCCACCAAAGCCGGCAAATTTGCTCAAGTTCAAGAAATCGCTGCAGCAGCTCGAAGAGCATCTGGATGAGGATGAGGGCGATTGTGCGGTATCCACGACAACGACTAGTGAACCAGATTACTGTTCCATAGCCGAGGTGGGTGTGACGAGCGTACAAATTGTGGCCGATGTGCACAATATACCAGAATCGAGCACGCCCACAGAACTCGAAGCGGATCGAGAACGTGCAAGGCAACGTGAACAGGAGCTGCAACAGCATGATAATAATAATAATAATAATAATAATGATGATGATGATGACGATGCCTGCTCAGCGGCCGCCTCGCACAAGACTGAGGAAATCGAAGAGATTTTCGCCGACATACCAAAGTTACCCAATGTGGCGGCCATTATAGCGCCCAAGCAATCCGCCGACTATATGCTAATGGCGCCCAAGACGCTACGCCTTCAGCTACCGCTCTCCAACAACCCCACCAATACACAGACCATGCCCGCCCAATACAAGCGCAAGCATGTGCCCAACATTCTGGCCGAGATCAATAAACGCATGAGCTTGCCCAATTCACCAACCACACCCACAACGCCCAAAAGTTTGCCCACAACGCCCACATCGAAATCATTGCTGCAGCTAGCCGATGCCAGCAGCGGACTGCCGCTCCAAGCCGAATTCGATTGGTATAATCTGGATGCCGAGTACGATAGAAACACTGAAGCAACGTCAAAGGGTACACAGAGCGAGGGCATGTTGGCGGAGATCAGTGAGGGCAATGAATGTCTGATCACAACAGCTGATGAATACAATCTGGATGAGGAGTTTCAGCTGCAAACCGAGCAAGAGGATCATGAGCAACAAATGATGCAGCAGAATGACAACTTGAATGTGGAGAAGCAAGAGAAGCAGCCAATAATTAAACCGCAACCCGCCAAGGACAAGCAAATGAAGAAAAATTTGGCCAGCTTTGAGAAATTCATTGAGGGTTCAGGACTGAGCATCAAACCCTTGCCGAGCAAACGAAAAATTTACTTTAATGCGCCGTTCGTTTAGATCCAGCCAGTTCCCTAGACATGCCAAGGCACATATATGTATATATACATATGTGTATATATGTGCATTGGTATTTCAACCAATACTATATTATGTTTAACAACGAATTTAAGTATAATATATTGTGTGCTTAGTTTTTTTATGTGTTCCGTCTTTTTGTTTAGTTCTTAAGTTGGCAAAGTATTAAAATGTTTAGTGAATTTTCATATGAATAAAAGCAAAAAATATGCAAATTAAATAAAAATTAATTAAAGTATATTTTTACTATGTGGATTTATACTGGTACAAAGGGAATTGCAACTGGTACTAATGAAATTATTCAAATGTGTGAAGCAGAGCTAAAATGCCGTTCTATGTAATTCTCATTATTATATATATAAACTGAATTATTGTAAATTGAATTTTAAATCAAATTTTAAAATTTTAAACGAATATCATTTAATTTTCAGAATAATTCAATTACTGGCAATTTATTATACGGAGCACAGCTGAAGAGCCTTTCTGAGTGATTATCATTCCTTTAAACAATTAATGTCAGAGAGTTTAACAAAATATGGAGCACGGTTTAAAGATTTCTCTAGGCATTTCTTATTCTTTCAAACACTTATTGTTAATAAGTAAAAGTTAAAAAAACAAATTGGTTTACATTATAAAAATTTGTTTTTTCGTCCAGCTTCCTCAGCAGGTTTCAAGAGATTAATTATACTTAAAGGCATTGCACTATTTCGAATAAGCAAATATTAAAAACAGTTTTCTTAATCAAAAAAAAAAAAAAAAAAAAAAAATAAAATAATAATAATAATAATAATAATAATAATAATAATAATAACAATAATAAATAAGTAAATAAATTCTCAAAGATCCCAGCAATGCCTATGAACTTTGTCTTTAAAAGTAGAGAAATAGCATGAACAAATTTAAAATTTTTAAAGTTCACTTAGAAATGCAAGATATGAGAGCTGAACTTTGACATTTGCCATATCACACATATATGTACATTACCTTAGCAACGCACACACTCAAAACATGTACGTCCTTCTCATTTTCATATAATTATATAATATTTATGAAAGAATAATACTAAAATACTAAATAAAATTCAAAAGGAGAGAGAGAGAGAGATAGAGACAGCCGGGTTATCACAAACTCTTCTTTTCACAATTGAATCACAAAACACATCAATTTTTTGACAACGTTAACTAGCTGATGTTTTTTTTATTCATCCTTGAGATTATATATTGTGCAAAAATACAGGCGGTGCATTTGCTTATGTTGTACATTCAGAGAAAAGGAACACACACATACGAGACTTACATAAAAAGCCGTACTCCACATTCAATAATTGTCTTTGCCTGGTTAGCAAATAAATCATAAACTGTGCAATTAAATTGGCTACACAAAAGCTTAAAATCAACTTAAAACTTAATACTTTTACACTTGAGAACAAGCTGGAATTCAATTTGAGTCCAATGCCAAGTGCAATACTTAATACAAGCTGGTCTTCTTCATGATGCGCAGAAATTCCTCTTGATTGACCTCACCATCATTGTCCAGATCAGCCTCATCGATCATCTCGCGCAGCTCCTCGTCCGACAACGTCTCACCCAGCTCCCGTGCAACGCGTTTTAGATTCTTAAACGAAATCTTGCCCGTCTCATCGTCGTCGAATAAACGAAACGCTTTCAAGATCTCCTCCTTGATGTCCTTTTCGGCCATTTTCATGGTCATCAGATGCAAGAAGTCATTGAACGCAATCCGGCCGCTGCCATCCTTATCGATTTCCGCTATCATTCGTTTGATTTCCTCCTTTTTCGGTTCAAATCCCAATGCCCGGATGGCTACCTTAAGCTCCTTAACCTCTATATAACCGATGCCATCCTTGTCAAATACATCGAAAGCCTCTTTAATGTCTGATTTTTGTGCATCGGTTAATTCAAATTTGGGTCCTGACTTCTTTCGACCCTGCTGCGTATTCCGTTTCGTATTGGGAGCATTTGCGGCTGTCGCTGCGGCGGCAGCGGCTGCAACGGCTGCTGCTGCCGTTCCTGTTCCAGTACCAGTGGCCACTCCAGTTACAGTTGCCTCCATGGCTTGTTTTATTTCTAAAATCTGATAAGTTCAATCAATGTGATAAGCAAGTTTTTGTGACTGCGATGGGCTGTCAAAAACTGTAATTTCATAACACACGCAAATGTCAAATGGAGACGTCACGCGGCAACCGCTCAGCTCACCTTGACTTTGACGGGACGACGCTGTGCAACTGTGAAGCGTGTATCCTTGCACTTGTATTTGAGGCCAATTACAACGCCCACACACTCACACTCACAGAACTATTCGGTGGTTGGTTGGTTGCTTGGGTGGGTGGTGTCTAGCAGGCTCTTAGTGTCGTGCTGTTGTTGCTATTATGTTGCTATAAATAACAGCTGCACTTAGCGTTGCGGCTGCTTGTGTTACCCGGTGCTACGCAAATCGTTGCTTTTCACCTGCTTGGCATCTGCCGTCGTTTGTTTTATAACGGGACGCCAGTTTTTCTTGTTAAGTTTCCTTCTCACAATTATTTGTTTACCAGCCAAAGGGGCAACAACTGCACACAGGTTGCTCAGCAGCTATCGATAAACGGTTGTGCGATAGCAATGTGGTGGCTAAACGATAGTAACTATTGCAGCACGCGCTTGAGCTTTTTTAGTGCGTTTTTATGAAAGCTGAGCTATGTGTAACGGCTTTTTAAATAACAATCAAGCGCATTAATATTTTAGTTTTTTTATGTTTAAACTTTTTACAAATTATCTTTGATCATTATTGTGTTGTTTTTTTTTTTCAATTTAAATGTTTTGTTCTTAATGATTGACCAATTTCCAGTTGACTAAAAATCCCCTTTCTGTAAAATTTAGCAATTCGTTATTATTGACTATTTTCATAAGCGCCAAGAGAGACTAAGCCCGGGAGACAAATTGAGTGATCATTATGTGTAAATTCACTCAGAACGCGAGAGAGAGGGAGAGATATATTTAGTATGCCCCACATGGAATACGTTCTAAATTTGCTCAGCTCTTCGTCTTATCCATAAAGTGAAAAATTGTTTGATTAGTTTGATTGTTTTCGATCAACTACAGTCAGATTTTTCTCTTTTCTAAACGAGAACAATTTTTATTTATTTATTTTATATATTCTTTGCACACACAGTAGAATAAATACAATAATATATAATTAAAATTTATCAATTAATCACACACGCCACAAATTACTCATCAGCTACCAAATTCAATGGGCCACTTGCTGGCAAGAGCAAATTTGTTATTATTTGTGAAAGCTGAGACGATTTATCATTTTGCTGTCACTTAAAAATTATCAAAGATGCTCGCAGAAGTATGCAAAGCAAAGCAAAAAGGAAAAAAAAAAAACAGAGGAAACAGAACGTATAATGATACAAAGAAAAAGTTAATTAATTACACCCGTTGATTTTGCATGACAAGTCAGCGGCAAATCTGGACCAGTTTCTGTTGGACATTGACATCTCGTGCTTCTTCAGCTTCTTCTCCGGTAGCCGACTACTACGACTTTTGCCGTTTGCCGGTTTTTTGTTTTTATTTTCATGTTCGCGCCACTTTACAAGGGACACAAAAAGAAAAGAAACAGAGGTAACACTTTTGTTTTGATTTTTTTGTACGCATATTCGACGTGTTCTTGTTTTGGTATCAATATATGTATATGCATGTATGTATATGCGTTTTAAAATGTCTCAAAGTATTACGATTACGTCAAAGAGTTTGACATGGGGATTATAAATATTGAAAGAGTGGTCTGGCGAGGGTTTAACTCAAAAATAGAAATTCTTTGCGCTGTTTGTAAAATATATAATAATGAAGGTATGATACTTTTAGCATATATTTTTTCATTAAACTGAATTTGTGTTTATTACCATATAGAGTAGATAAATAATAATATAATATTAATAATAATATTTTATATATTAATATTTCATGAAATACATAATACAATCTGATTAAATATTATGTGTATACAATTTATCAGAATACTAATTAGATTATAATCATTAAAATAAAAAAAAAAAATAAGTTAAAATATTTCAGTATAACTCTCGATTGAGCTATATAGAAATAACATTGAATTTGAGTTAAATTTCCGTTAAGAGACTCTATATGAGGCAGTGGTAATAAATTAATTGAAAAATAATCCTATATAATTGTTTATCGAAATCTATCAAATATAAATATTTAGATTTCTTATATATATTAATATATATAATATATTAATATATATATATATATATGTATTTATTTTATTTTATTTTATTTTTTTAAATATTCATATATACCAAATTAATTTTTTCTATTTAAATGACATGTGTTATGTGTAAAATATATATTTTATTTATTTATTTATAAAATATTTATGTAGAAATTATTAACTTACATATATATTTTCTTTTATTTTAATTCTAATTATTTATATGAAAAAAAAATCTATAGATGTGTGTTTTTTATTTTTCTGTCTTATTTCTTCTAAATTATTATTATTTGTTAATTAACTTTTTGATAAGCATCAATTATCTAGGAAATATATACGTTTCTATTTATTTATTTATTCTACTATTACTTATATATTATTATATTATACATTATATATTTTTTCATTTATTGACCATATGTAATATAAATATTATATAATATAAATTAAATAATAAATTCTTTAATATATATTTGCCTAACTTTTTTACACTTTTAGACAACCTTAGACGATTCTATTAGATCTTCATTTCCTACAACTTCAAGAGCATTTAGAATGCGTTGCCATGTGCTCAACTTTCCTTTCTTGTTACTTTAACATTTTAGAACGTTGCTGCGGGCGTTCTTTTTTTTTTTATATATATATATATATGTATTTTGTATGTTTTGCAGCACGCTCCGTTTGCGTATAAATAGGAGCTTCTTCGTTGCGATCGGCAACAGTTTCGTTTCGGGCGCGCATGCGCAAAGTTAGCCGCGACAAGTGAAAACCCCTTCTGGAATACATATATAATTTTTATATATACAACATACATTGGTAAAGTCCAGTTAAGTAAGTGAATGAGTCAAGTGTAGTGAGAACTTTCTTTACAAACAGTTGTCGTGTGTTGCTGCAACAGTAAATGGAGATCAATTTGAATATTAAGTGGATTTTTTCTTTGTGTGTGTGTGTGTGTGTTTGTGGGCGTACGTGAAGTGCATAAGAAATATCGTACTTTGTGTGATATACGTAGAAGCCCAATTTCTGGACCAGGTTTATGGATTTTTAATAGTGGCACATAAAATCAACAAGTATTCTATATAAACGAAACAAAAGACTTGTTCTGCAAAATGCTTAAATAAAATGTGAAAAATATATATAAATAAACTTAAAAACGTTTACATATATATGGATATAATACTTATTTACAAGCTGAAAGTTCCACGCAAGCAAATTCGATTCAAAGCAGCCGCCTTTCTCTTGTTACACAATCTCTTCTACTTTTTTATTAGCCACATCTAAAATATGCAGACAGGATCAGTGGGCCGAGGTTCTTGACGTTCAATGAACTCTCTCGCTCTGTCTCTCTCTCTCTCTCTAGCTCTCTCTCTATATCTCTACTCCAATGAAAACCTGCCCAGTTCTAAATCGCAAAAGTTGCCCAACATCTTTTACTCACTTCATTGGCGTGGGTTATATTTCTTTTGATTACCATACATAATAACATTCTACCCATATTACGTATCTTTTTCTTCTGATTATCAAAACAAGAACAAAAGTAATGATAAATAACCAACAATAAAAGATAAAAAAAAACGATCAACATCGTAAAGCTCTTAACCTAATTCTCAAATCGGATTTGCATATTAGCCAAAAAAAAAAAAAAAAAAAAACAGAAAATAGATTTGGCACGCATATTTAAATAAGCCATAGACCAGTAGAAAGAGAATGAAAGGTTGTTAATAATTCATGAGCTATTAGTAAATATTGAAACATAAAACTGCGAAAGACACACACATATCATCATTAACTCTCACGATTCTTGACTCAGAGAACTAAAGTGCCCAAGGCATTAAATGCTTTTGCCTTTGTCTGTTGCAGTTCAAGGATTTCAATGCTTGAATACACTGACTAACAAAATTTAGTTTATAGATTTAAACTATATATAAAATGAAAGTAAACTATATAAAATAAATTTGAGATTATTGAACTTAAGATCAAATTTGCTAGAAAAATAATAGAGAAAATTAAAAACCAATTACATATTTTATAAAAATTACCAACTATTTCATATATTGCCTCAATATACACTGCCTGTCATAAATATAGTGCAACCTTTATGTTTTACGTAAATGTTGAATATAATTATTATAAAAAGTCCATCTACAGTCCTATACACATATATTTTTATTTATTTATTTTTTTTAATTTTTTATTATTATTATATTTTCCTGATATTGGAATCTGCTTCATTTCGCAAAATATATGTATATTATGCTCTATATATATTGTATTCCTTATAATTAATTTTAATTTTTATTTTTATTTCATTTTTATTATTATTTTTTTTTTTTAATAAGGAATTTCATTTCATTATATATCAAAGTTTTATATATATTTAGTTGTCTTTGTTTAAGTTTTATAACAAAATAAATTGCTAAAAAAGAACAAAAATTTAATTAAAATAATCATTTATATTTTATCAAAGCCACAATTCAATTTATAACCAAGCGGCACATTCAAACAAGCGAAATTAATGCAAAAGTAAACAAAATGAATTTATGAAATCAATTTTAAATCTCGATCGGGCAATTAAATGTCGCATCGCAAACAAGTTGCTTCAGTCTAAGTTAATTTATAAGAATTTATTGAAAAATTGTGGGAAAGTGAGCACGTTTTTTTTTTGGCACCCAAAACAGGAACATATATGTATATATCTATATAAATACATATAATTGATATTTTGTGGGCGTGGGCCTAGGTCATGCTGTGTCTGGCATATAAAATATTCAAGTGTATATAAAATATATTTATTTATTGTCTGTGAGCATTTATCACTTACAATCAATAGGCATATACATAAATATCTTCCGGGCACAAACAAACAAGCAAACAAAATTAAAATAAAAAGAGAATCAAACAATTACTTCCCAATTTGTCATCCAGCCTCAAGCTAACCTAATTAGAATGTACGACGCATTGCCGCACGTAATATGAGAGGACATCGCGCTGACGTGATAATGCGTGCGTCTGCCTTAATAAATCTTGTATATAGCCCAATATATAAATAATAAATAATTTTGGCTAAAAAGCAAGTCACATTTATGAATCACACTCAGAAAAAAAGGAGAAATTACCATAAAGTTTGGATGTACTATTTTAAATATTAAGAGAGTTGATCGCATTAAGCTTAAAATGTCTTTCAGTTTCTTTGCAGTTGAAATACCAAGAGATAACAGTATAAGAGCGGCACTGTAAGATGCGTAGAAGAGCTACGCTGAACGGCCTGCTGGTAAGTTATAAATAGTAATAAAGTTCTGCTAATTATAGTAGTATTAGTTGCAGTTTTAGTAGTAGCATTAAGAGTATTCTAAATAGTAGAGCAGGAGAAGTAGACGACTTAGAATAGAGAAGAGCAATAGTTGAAATAGAAATATATAGAAATAAATAGCATTCTCTATGCAATGGTTAATAGTAGTAAATGGATGGTAGTAGTAGAATAGCATTATTATAATGGTATGAGTGAAATAAAAGTAGTAGTAGAATAGTAGTATTTGAATGGTATAAGTGAAATAAAAGTAGTAGTAGAATAGTAGTATTTAAATAGTATAATTGAAATAAAAGTAGTAGTAGATTAGTAATATTTGAATAGTATAACTAAAATAAAAGTTGTAGTAGATTTAATGTTTGACTGGTAGAATTGAAAATGGATTTGATTTTTTGGCAAATATTAATTGTACTACTAAACCAAATATCGGAAGAAAATCACTAATGTTGATTTTGTTTAGCTCTATTATTTATATTTGTATCCAGCCTAATTCTGCTAAATTTTTTTCTAATTTCTTGTTTCACTTTACTCATTTGCCTACACTAAGAAATCTCTGAATAAACGGTAGCGACTACGACGCGCTGAATTTAAATAATCTATACTATACTATTACTACTATTAAGTAGAAGTATGATGATTATAGTAGAATAAAAGTAGCTGAGTTGACATCAGTAAAGTAGTGGAAATAGTAGCACAGTGAAAATAGTATTAGAATTTGTATGAATTTATATGCTCTCTTTCCAGTCGACACTCATATATATATTTTATTTTATAAATAAATACATATTTTATTTGAAAATGTTAAAAAAAAAAAACACTTAAAGTTTCTTGATGAAATGAAATCCCAAATTTATTTGTTGTCTGTTAAAAAAAAATAAAATAAAAATAAATATAATTAAGTAACTAAATCTATAAATATTATAATTTAGTTATTCCTTATCATGCTCACCGAACTCGTTAATTTGTGGTTCTCTTGAGCTATTCAACATAAGAATACTAAATAATAACAAATACGAATCGTATGAGACAAACTAAATATTGTATAGCTGATTATTGAACGATTTATTTTACAACTCCAAAATAATCAATTTATTCAAATTTGTTCCATTTATTACATAAATTTAAATATATTTTAATAAATAATTTTTTATTTAATTTTCTACAGTTGCTATGCTTATGGGCAACAGCGGCCACGGGGCACATTCGCATCGAAGCACCGGAGGTGCATGTGGCGCCCAACTTCAAGCCGGCCTTTGTTCGGTCAGCTGTGGAGAGTATGCCCGTCGAGGATGAGCCTGGTGCACTGAGTCGCTTTAGCATACGACCCACATTTGGCGAAACATTTCTACCGCTGCGCAGCGCTGTAGAGAGTGTGCCCAGCATCAATGAACGAAACATCGCTCAGCTGCGTGAGTCCTCTCCATTGCGCTCCTTTGTGCGCGACTCTGTCGAGGCGCAGCCCAGCGATGATGAAGAAGATGACGAATCGTTAGAGTTTGCATCGCCCGCCAGCTTTGTGCGTGAGGTGCCAGAGGAGTTGCAAGAGGAAAAAGTCTCATATCTGGTGGAACCCGATCCCTGGTCGGTGTCTGATAAATATGCCGCCTTCATAGCGCCCAGCTCAAGTGATAATTATCAACCGCAGCCCTATCGCTCGGGCTCACCACATCAGCAGCTGCTCAAGGCTGTGGATCTGGAACAACTGGAGCATATCGATGAATTGGATAGTTTTACAGAGCAACAATTCTATGGTGCTCTCGCCCAGGCAGATCTCACACAAGATGGCGCCTATGGCGCTCTCTTACATGCAAAGACTACAACGGAAAAGAAGAACTACAACACATCGCCCAAAGTCCTCTGCTACATGTCCAATTGGGCCTTCTATCGCAAGGCCGATGGTCATTTTGTGCCCGAGCATCTGGACCCAAAACTTTGCTCAGCCATTATCTATTCATTTGCCTCACTCGATCCGGATCACTTGACCATACGCGAATTTGATCCCTGGGTGGATATGGAGAATCAATACTATAAAAGAGTTGTGGCTCTAGGTGTGCCCGTGCTGATTGCCATGGGCGGTTGGACAGATTCGAGTGGCGATAAATACTCTCGCTTGGGTAGCGATGAGATTAAACGTAAAGTCTTTGCCTCGAGTGCGGCGGGCTTCTTGCAACGTCACGGCTTTAGTGGCATTCACTTGGATTGGAATTATCCCAAGTGCTGGCAGAGCGACTGCTCGAAGGGACCGGCCAGCGACAGACCCAATTTTACTAAACTATTGCGTGAGCTACGCTCAGAGCTGAAGCGTGTGAATCCCAAGATGCAATTGGGTGTGGCCATCTCGGGCTACAAGGAGATCATTAGCGAAGCGTACGAACTAGCTGCCCTCTCCGAAATTGTGGACTACATGACCGTGATGAGCTATGATTACCATGGCGCCTGGGAGGGACAAACGGGACATGTGAGTCCACTCTATGGACGTCCGCAAGACAAATATCCACAATATAATACGGATTACACTATGCAGCTGTTGGTTAAGATGGGCGCACGCCGTGAAAAGTTAATTATGAGCATTCCCTTCTATGGACAGAGCTTTACGCTTGAGCAGAGTAGTCAACGTTTGGTCGGTGAGGGCATCCCGGCCAGCGGCCCCGGAGAAGCCGGCGAGCTGACTAAACAGCCCGGCATGTTGGCCTACTATGAAGTCTGTCAGCGCATACGCAAGCAAAAGTGGCTAACCGGACGGGATGCAGATCGCAAGTCAGGACCGTATGCCATGCTGCGGGATCAATGGGTGGGCTATGAGGATGCGGCCAGCGTGGAGGCCAAGGCTCGTTATGCGGTCAATAATGATTTTGGTGGCGTTGCCGCTTGGACTGTTGATTTGGATGATTTCCAGAATCGCTGCTGCAGCGAGGCCTTCCCACTGCTCAAGGCTGTCAATCGGGCGCTGGGTCGACTGAACACAGAGCCACCGACGCGTAGCAACTGTGAACGTCCACCACAGCCAATTACACCGGTGCCACCACAAATGACGACCATCAGCAGCGATGGCTCGCAAAGCGGCACTCACAATGATCACACCACCTCCTGGCCCACTTGGGATCAAACGAGCACAACCACGCGTAGACCCACTAGCAGTGCAACAACCACACGGCGACCTAGCAGCACCACAACTACTCGACGATCCACTACCAGCACCACTACGACTCCAGCCTGGTGGACAAGCACAACACCGATTACAACAACGAGACGTCCTGCCAAGCCTAAGCCGAAACCAACGAAGACAACTCCACGACCTGCCCACACCACTATACCTGTGCCAGCTCTGGTCTATCCAGTGGTGCAGGCCGCTAATTGCGAGGCTGGGGAATTCTATCCCGATAAGAAAAATTGTAATTCCTATTATCATTGCATAATACCGGGTGAGCTGCGTCAGCAATTCTGTCCCGGTGGTTTGCACTGGAACAACGAGGTGAAAGGCTGCGATTGGCCTGCCTCTGCACAGTGCACGGTGAAGAAACAACATACAAGCACCACAAGTGGCATACCAATTACTAAAAGCACAACACGAAAGCCCAGCACCACCAAACGTCCCAGCAGCAGCAGCAGCACCACCACCACCACCACCAAGAAGCCAAGAAGAACTACGACATCGATCAAGCCCAGTCGCAAGCCAACGAAACCAGTTCAGAAACCGCTGCCGGGAAGTAGCACCACCCGTAAACCGAATCGCACCACTCGACGTCCACGTCCACCCACCTCGTCCCGCTGCAACGAGGGCGAATACTACACGCACCGCAATTGCGGCAAATACTACATCTGTGTGAATGGAGCGCTCGTGCCGAGTGAATGTGGCAGCGAGCTGCATTGGGATGCACTGCGCAAGATCTGCGATTGGCCAGAGAATGTGCAGTGTGTGACCAGCAAGAGCTATCTGCGCATTGTTCAGTCCAAGGCCAGCGAAGAGGATCCCTGCAATGGTGAGGAGCGTGTTCCCTATCCAGGCGACTGTTCCAAGTATTTGTTCTGTCTATGGAATCGTCTGCAGGCTGCAGATTGTCCACCTGGCTTACATTATAATGAGGCTTTGGGTAACTGCGATTGGCCACTCGCAGCACAGTGCAAAGAGAATGGTGGTGGAAGTGGTTCACCTGGCAGCAGCAGCAGCTCAAAGCCTAAGCCACCGGCTGCAGCTAAGCCCGTGCCAACAACGCAACGACCTAGCACCACACCGCGACCCACTTATCCCACGGACAAACCTCAACTTCAGCCACTCGATGGTTACTACAAGGTCGTTTGCTACTTCACCAATTGGGCCTGGTATCGCAAGGGGCTGGGTCGCTATACACCCGATGACATCAACACGGATCTGTGCACCCATGTGATTTATGGCTTTGCGGTTTTGGATTACTCAGAGCTAACGCTACGCACTCACGACTCATGGGCGGACATCGATAATAATTTCTATACACGCGTCAGTGGTCTGAAGAGCAAGGGCATCAAGGTCAGTTTGGCTCTGGGTGGCTGGAACGATTCGCAGGGCGATAAATATAGTCGGCTTGTGCGCAATGCAGCGGCTCGTGCAAAATTCATTCGTCATGCACTGGACTTCCTTGAGAAATATGGCTTTGAGGGTCTCGATCTGGACTGGGAATATCCGGTGTGTTGGCAAACGGAGTGCAATAAAGGTTTCGCCGATGAAAAGGAAAGTTTCACGGCCTGGGTCAGGGAACTATCGGAGGCATTTAAGCCACGAGGTCTACTGCTTTCCACAGCCGTATCGCCCAGCAAAAAGATTATCGATGCTGGCTACGAAGTGGCAGAACTTGCACGCTACTTTGACTGGATTGCTGTGATGACCTACGACTTCCATGGACAGTGGGACAAAAAAACTGGCCATGTTGCGCCATTGTATCATCATCCTGATGATGACTATGATTACTTTAATGCGGTAAGTAATGACTTTGGAGATTATTGAAAAAAAAAAAAATAATAATAAATATATTAAATTATTTTTCTTTAGAACTTCTCGCTGAATTACTGGATTGAACAGGGTGCTCCTTCTCGTAAGATTGTCATGGGCATGCCTTTATATGGTCAATCTTTTACGCTGGAAAATGCCAATAACAATGGACTCAATGCCAAGGCACCCGGACCTGGTCAGGCGGGTGAATTTACTAGAGCAGCAGGCTTCTTGGCATATTATGAGGTGGGTCTATATAGCTTACTTTCAATTGTTTGCCTTAGATCTTAGCTTCCATCTATATGCTTAAGATATGTTGCCTAAAACATTTCAATGTATTCACAGATCTGTGAGCGCGTCAAGCATCAGGGCTGGGAAGTTGTGCAAGATGAACGTGGTCGCATGGGTCCCTATGCTCGCAAGGGCACTCAGTGGGTTTCCTATGATGATCCCGCCATGATACGCAAGAAATCACAACTGGTTCGTGCGCTTAATCTAGGCGGTGGCATGGTTTGGGCCTTAGATCTGGATGATTTTCGTAATCGCTGCGGCGATGGTGTGCATCCATTGCTTAGAGAAATTCACGATGTACTAAAGGATCCACCAAGTGGCTATGAGCCGACACGTAAGTCCTTAAAGATAATTCACAATAAGTCTTAAACTCTAGAGTAATATTTAAATTCCCATAGCTGGTCTAACTCCTGCAGAAGCAGAATCTGTGGAAGAGCAAGCCATATCGGGAGAAGAGGGAACAGCATCTGTGGAAAGTGAAGGCGAACAATCTGTGCAGGAAAAACCTGCTCAGGAAAGCAGCGAAGCTGAAGAAGTTGAAAGCGAAGGCGGTGAGGAACAGGAAGAGGTGGCAGAGCCACCATCTAGCTCCAGTTCTGAAAACACAAGCAATGAGGCAAACAACAATGAAAATGAATCGGTCAGTGCAGAAGCAGGAAACAACAACAATGAGCCCGAATCCTCGCAAGAGAACGAAGTTGATCCCAATGGAGATATTGAAGAGGGAGATTTTGAAATGGAAGAAGGCTATCCCATAGCTGATTCAGGCACAGACTATAAAGTGGTCTGTTACTTCACCAACTGGGCGTGGTATCGTCAAGGCGGAGGAAAGTATTTACCCGAAGATATCGATGCCGATCTCTGCACACACATTGTCTATGGCTTTTCTGTATTGAATCGCGATAAGTTAACCATTCAGCCGCATGATTCGTGGGCTGATTTGGATAACAAGTTCTATGAGCGTGTGGTGAGCTATCGAAAGAAGGGCGTGAAGGTAACCGTAGCCATTGGCGGATGGAATGACTCAGCTGGTGATAAATACGCACGCTTAGTTCGAAGCGCAACGGCACGTGAGAGATTCATACGCCATGTCTTGGACTTTATCGAGCAGTACGGATTTGATGGCCTCGACTTGGACTGGGAGTATCCGGTGTGCTGGCAGGTCGATTGCAAAAAGGGCACCGCCGATGAAAAGGAAGGCTTTACCGATTTGGTGCGTGAATTGTCGCAGGCTTTCAAGCCAAAGGGTTTGCTGCTCTCCGCCGCTGTCTCGCCGAATAAAAGGGTCGTGGATGCGGGCTACGATGTGCCAGAACTTTCACGTTACTTCGATTGGATTGCGGTGATGGCCTACGATTATCATGGACAATGGGATAAGCACACGGGTCATGTGGCGCCCATGTACGATCATCCCGAGGGTACTGCGACCTTCAATGCTAACTTCTCGATTAACTATTGGCTAGAGAGCGGTGCTGATCGCAAGAAGATAATTATGGGCATGCCCATGTATGGTCAATCCTTCTCACTGGCCCAAGCCAATGATAATGAACTAAATGCACCCACCTATGGTGGCGGTGAGGCGGGCGAGGCAACACGTGCCCGAGGTTTCTTGGCCTACTATGAAATCTGTTCGTATATACAACGACGCGGTTGGAATGTGGTACGCGATGCACGCGGTCGCATGGGTCCCTATGCCTACTCAAGGGATCAATGGGTATCCTTTGACGATGCGCCCATGATACGTCACAAGAGCGAATATGTGCGCGCCATGGGCTTGGGTGGTGCCATGATCTGGGCTCTGGATTTGGATGATTTCAAAAATGATTGCGGCTGCGAATCATATCCACTGCTAAAAGCAATCAATCGCGTGCTACGCGGCTACCCAGGACCACATCCCAAGTGTGCACTGGAGCAGAGCGAAAAGACAATGGGTAAGTTTTGTTGGAAATGATTGTGAGATTTTCATGAAATATTATTCGATAAATATTTACAGTTGCTGGCGACAAAGGCACTGTGCAGTCAGCGAAACCCACTGTTAACACCGTCACTCCGGCTAATATAATTGCAACTTCAGCTCGACCCGAGCCTGGTCAAGCTATCGACTGCGCTGGACGTAATTATGCATCGCACGAACGTGACTGCAACAAGTATTATATCTGTCAATATGGCGAGTTCATAGAGCAACGGTAAGAAGAAGAACTCTTATGGAATTCTTAGAGCCTTAGCCTAGCTACCATCTAATTCCCTTCCGTCTCCTCAGCTGTCCAGCCGGCCTACACTGGAACGAAAATTACTGTGATTGGCCAAACAATGCTCATTGTGCAGTTCGCTCGGATCAAACCACTCAGCCGCCAGTGGTGCATCGACCTAAGCCAACTACCACAAAGCCCAGCAGTAAACCCACAACGAAACCCACAAAGAAACCCTTTACACCGCCCAATAAAAAACCTATAGCGCGACCCAAGCCAACACCAGCTCCGCCCCTGGGCAGCAATGAGGACTACAAAGTCGTCTGCTACTTCACAAATTGGGCATGGTATCGACCTGGCCAAGGCAAATATGTGCCCGAGGATATTGATGAGAATCTTTGTACGCACATCGTCTACGGCTTTGCTGTGCTGAACAGCAATAGTCTGACTATAAAGACGCACGATTCCTGGGCAGATATTGACAATCGATTCTATGAACGCGTTGTAGAATACAAGCAAAAGGGATTAAGGGTAACCGTTGCCATTGGCGGCTGGAATGATTCACTGGGCAGCAAATACGCACGCTTGGTGCTCGATCCACAGGCGCGTGCTCGATTCATTGAGAGCATTTTGGTATTTGTTGAGAAATATGGCTTCGAGGGCTTAGATCTGGATTGGGAGTATCCGGTGTGCTGGCAGGTAGACTGTGCCAAGGGCTCGCCAGCTGAGAAGCAAGGATTTGTTGCTCTCGTGCGTGAACTCTCCGATGCCTTCCGGCCACGTGGACTGCTGCTCTCTGCTGCCGTCTCACCGAGCAAAATGGTCATCGATGCGGGCTACGATGTGCCAAAGCTGGCACGCTATTTCGATTGGATTGCCGTGATGACCTACGATTTCCATGGCCATTGGGACAAGCAGACGGGTCATGTAGCACCGCTCTATTATGTGGATGGCGATACGAATCCCTATTTCAATGCCAACTATAGCATACACTATTGGCTGGATCAGGGCACGCCGGCTAGTAAACTGGTAATGGGAATGCCTCTCTATGGACAATCCTTCTCGCTGGCTGACCAGAAGGCACGCTCCCTGAATGATAAATCCATTGGACCGGGTCAGGCGGGCACCTATACGCGTGCTGGTGGCTTCTTGGCCTACTATGAGATATGTGAGAAGGTCAGCGCTGGCGGCTGGACGGTGGTGCGTGACGATGAGGGACGCATCGGTCCGTATGCGTACAGCGGTAATCAATGGGTCTCCTACGATGATGTCGCTGATATACGACGCAAGGCGCAATTTGTACGCAGTTTGCGTTTGGGCGGTGGCATGGTCTGGGCCTTGGATTTGGATGATTTCCGTGGTCGTTGCGGCTGTGGCAAGCATCCACTTTTGCGCACACTCAATCAAGAGCTGCGCGGTATACCCGGACAGCGTGCCAATGATTGCACATAGTAATATTGCTTATTATTAAGTGTGAATTATATTGATTATGCCAATTCCTTAGCTGCTGACTAGGCTCGTAATCTGTTTTTAAGATCTTTGCCAATTAGTTATAAGCACACGACTATACACACCCACTCATCCAATTAAATAAATAATTAAAAGAAAGATAAATAAAAAATCCATTCATAAATTCAAATGTTGCTGCTTGGCGCAAACTCAAAAAATACTAAAAAGTATTCAAATACTTATATTAAGGTGACCATTATTTAGATACTCACATCAAACCTGGGCTGAGTAATGAAGATGCTTAAAGTGAGTTGTTTTATTTAGCACTAAAAAATTTAGAGTGACCATTAATTTTCATGCCACAATAATACCAAACAATGGCCATTACACGTAACGTCAGATCATTCAACATAAAATGCAGTAACTAACTAATTTAATAACAATATTATTTAAAATAAATAAAAATATTTATAGTTCTTTTAAACTAACAAAAAAAAAATGAATGTATAATAATCACATTTTTCCCGGCAAAACATCTATAAAAATTAGTGAAGCAATGAAGAAAATTACATTATTTGCATACCGTGTCCAATTGTATCGTGTATGTGCCCCAACAAGCAATAGAATATAGTGACACACAACACAAAACGTCGTGCGGGGGCGTTTCGAACAGCTGTTCGAGTCAAGAATTTAAAGCGCAAAAAAGTGTCCACAAAAACTTAGCGGAGAGCACGAGGAGCTTGACACGAGCCTGGCAGAAATAGAGAGAGCGTGAGAGCGCGAGCGAGAGCGGGAGAAAGCTTTTCAGATGCGTGCGTAATTTAGCTGAACTTCGACGCCGTCCAAGCAACGCATTGACTCTCAGTCGAACGGGCAACGAAGTTGCAGACGCAACAAATTTTGTGGTCAGCGGGTCGTGGCTCTGTTGTTAGACTTTGTTTCTCTGGTGGTGCGTGGCAGCGGCAAAGCCCAAAGCGCAGCTTCTGTTATTGTTTATGCACACAGACGACACACACACAGATACACGCTCACGTACACACACGCACGCACATTATTGTCTACACACGCACACACAACGCAATATCGAACACAGCAAACCAGCGCAGCTATTTTGGTACGCTGCTCTAGCGCTCAGTGACGTCACAAAGTTTGATCGCGAAAGTCAAATCGAATAAGAGTAACGGAGAGAGATAGAGCACCAACAACAATAACAACAGCAACAGCAACGATGAGGCAAATCTATCGCATCAACTTACGGCATTTAGTGCGTCACATTCAGTATCAACAACAATTGCCCGCCAACAACAATTACCGCAAATTCACCTGCCTGGCGACTAGCAACAATGACAGCCGCATTAGCAACATCAGCAGCATTAGCAACAATAGCAACAACTGCTGCAACAGCAACAGGAGCAACAGTCTACAGCAACATTTGCCCAATTCGAAGCGCAACTACTCCAAGTTCAGCACGCACCTGAACAGCGAACGTGCCATGGAGCTGCTCTGCAATCTGGATGCAGATGAACGGCATAATTTAAGAGATGCAATGTTTAAGCTCGAAGCGGATAAGGAGAAGAAACAGTATGAAAGTGAGTAAAGCTTTTTACAGATCCAAAATTTAACTTAACAATAGATAAACCAAATGGGATTTCTTAACAAATGAATGAAAACTCGCACATGAGATACCCTATTTTAAAGTTGGACATTCTTAATTTTGTATAGTATGAAATTATATATGCATATATGTATGTATATAGTAATTTACAATATTCAACTATTTTACTTTTTTTTTTTTATAAAATAAACGAAACTTTCGTGTAAAGACTTTCTTTACACCCTGAACCCATTGAAAATGGGAAATCCAATTAAAAAAAAAAAAATAATAATAATAATTTAACATTTTTTTTTTAAGTTGTATAGATTTACCCTTTAAAAGAAGGCAAAAATAAAAAAAATATGTATAATTTAATATTCTTAAAAAGTTAAATGAGCATAATCAATTATATAGGATAAGTTTGATATTTAATAATAATAATAAGTTTAATACTTATTAGCATTTAAAAACTTATATATCTCTTCATCTAACGCTCCAGTTTGCATGAAATAATTTGTGAATTTAACAAATTACAATTTACAGACCTGTCATAGATTAATTTGTATAAGCAAATTAATTATTTTTGTATTATTAATGAAAAATGTCAGCTCTGCATATAGTAATCTTTCCTATTATGTTTATATAGCTCTCTAAAATATTCTCAAATAAATTCAAAACTTTGCAAAGTTTTTCTTTTGCCTTTTGCCAGTGACAAACAATTGCTCCACTTTATTGTGAACCTTTTCACCCACATTGATTGAGTAAATTGGTCATACAAATATGCTTATATTAAACTAAACTAAATTTCGATATACTCAATGTCCTGCTGAATGCGTTTGGGTCATATGCGATCGTTGCCTTTCACTAGATAATATATGTATGTATATATATTTAGACTAGTCCACGCTTCTCGGCCTCCGACTTGAAGCACATGCTGTATTTCTCAGCAGCCTCGCAGTGATCGTCGGGCACAGCGAGCGCCGCACAGATATCTCCGATCTCTAGAGCCTTTTCGAGCTTGGCAGGATCATTGCCTGTATACTTCTTTGCCTTCTCCCGTCCCGCCTCCACGTCCAGTTTGCCATTCTCGCCCAGCACATGGAATTTCTTCATAACACAGGCGCGCAGGCATTTGCCCTCATAGGTGCTGGCAGCTTCATGTTTCACGGCGCCCTGGATATCGGCATCGCTGGCACCGACCTCAGCTTTGCAGATCTCGGCCATCTCTATGAATTTGGCAAGGGCTTCCTTCTCATCTAAGGCTCCAATCAAAGCAGCGCCCAGCAAGGCGACAAGGGCCACAGAGTAAACGAAACGTTGCATGTTGTGTTAACTTGGCTAATTTGCAAACTAAACTGATGTCGTTAATGGCTAAATGTTAGCATTTTATAGCCAATCGTTGTAGGCTCTCAGCTGTGAAATTATATATTTCAATACGTTCAACAACATGACAATATTTATATATAAATATATGATTAATTGTCCCAATTTTAATATGCATAATTAAATACTAAAGCCTTAATTATAAGTAGTGAGTGAGCAACATAGCCGAGCAATGCCGCCCAGCACTGACTGCCACACCCACTCCCGCTCCCACTCCCACTCGCATTGCGACTGCTCTCAGCAAAGCTTCTATAAGTAACTGATGCCCAATTTGTTCTGTGGCAGACACACACACACATACACACACACACGGAGTTTTCCTTTTGGGCGTACGTGACTCCTGGCGCCGACAACACAGGAAATCAACGCACAGATTTTCCAGTTTCCCTCTGCAGCAGCCACCCTGCGTGCGAAATGTGCGGCATCATTTATTCAACTGATCCAAATATATGTAATTTGCCTGAACAGCCTAATCGATGGCCACATTAGCATGATTTAACAGTTTGCTTGCACTTCCTGTGGATAGCAAAATGATTGGCAACAGTTGTTAACGCTTTTGCAAGACTTTATTTATGTACGATTGGGGCAAAAATATTGTCGGCTGCGAGCCAATAAAAACGTTTTTCAATCAACTTAATTCAATAAAGCTGTCCTAACTAATTTAATTCTTGGCAACATTGGAATTTATGTTCATAGAAAAATGAAATTGGAAACATTAGATATTTAACTGGCATCTAAGATTAGAAACATTTTTAGCAACATTGCGTATTGCTAAAAGTATATTAGAATTCGAAAGAGATCACAAAATATGAATTCCTTAACCTTTAAATGTTTAAATATAGTGCGCAACTATTCTTTGCAACATATGTTGTTAAAAAAAATTCTATATACAACATTGGCATTTCGCCATAAATAAATATGATTCTGAAATGTTGCTAAGAAGACTAAGATCATTGTTGAGCAAACAAAGTTCATAACATTATGCAACATGTTTAATTGCATTTTAGAAACCTAAAAGCTTCGCAACATTTTATTTGCTGGCAATGTTGTGAGAGCACAATGTTGCGTTTGATCATGTAGATAGCGACACCAGTAAACTTTGTTGCTAAGCTTAATTGAAGGCTTTGTGAAGCTCGGGAATTTGAAATTTAAATGTATATAGATATATATATTAATATACATTGTACATGTGTAGCGAGTACAAATCGATGACTTGTCGAATGATTCTTTAGATCATCTAGCGAGCAAACACAAGCTTAAGGCAACTTACCAATAGCAGCATTATTGCTAAACATAATTCAAGATTGTTAAGCTGAACAATAAAAGAAATTGGAAAAATTGCTACTAAGCATTGTATATGTATCTGATGCGAAGGCAACCATAGAATTATGTTGATAGAAAAGAAACAAAAGTCAGAAATTAAAAAAAAAATTACAAAATTAAAATAAATGAAATGAAGGCTTTAAGACAAAAAGTACTTATCGATATATCAAATTGTATGCATCAATTTGTTGCTAAGCATGTTGCTAGCACCTTTGAAGCTTTGCTTATGTTCCACATAAAGTCTTAAGAACATTGGGCTAGCAACAAAAGATGCTAGGCAAGCGTCTTTGACACATGCCCATCTAAACAAATTTTTGCAGCACTATAAATCAATGTACACGTATTTTGCGCTTTACAAGAGTGTATGTATAAAGCCAAAACAAGGTCTTTAAATATGCGCATTTAATCATGCATTTGTTTTCATACATCGTACTCGTATATATGTATATGCATATAGATGTGTGAACATGTTTGTATTTACATTTAGTTGTTCGCAGCACATGGCATGGTATATATATATCTAAAGGTAACGCATTGCTCTGTTCGTTTAGTGGCTGCTCATTAAAATTTCAATGGCAGCAACAAAAACCACACAAAACTTTTTGCGCCGCCTGCAGCTGGTTGAAACTTGCCGAAACTGCTTCACGCACTGGGTGCTGCGTCGCCGTCGGCGTCAGCGTCGCCGTCGACGCAGCTGTCAACGTCGCAGCTGACGCAGAAGCAGCAGTTGCTTTTATTTTGACATTTTTTCTCTTTCCCTCTTTTACTAACAGATATTTTTTTTGGCTCTTTAAAAACTTTTTGATTGGCTTTTTTTCTGCTCTTGAATGGTAGCAAATTGGGTTAGGAAAGCAAAGAAGACGAGAAAGAATAAAAAACTGCATTTACCAACACTTGACTAGAGTCTTCCCTATCTCAACTCATCAAGAGCCAAGAAGTTTCATGAGTTTCCACACGTAATTTCTGCCTTTTTCTTATTTTGTTTGATAAGAACGTGTTGAGTGAATTGATAAATATTTGAGTAAAACAAATGTTACGTGAAACAAGTTCTTAATCATGTAGCTGATACATTGGCCACTTGAGGGTAGATAGAAAGAGATTTCCAATAGTTTGATAACAAAAATAGAAAAGATTTTAAATAGTTTCAAAGCAAATTTCATTGACTGCTGAACTTCATGTTTTACAGAATAATGTAATTTTAAATTGGATTACTCCCCTTTAATTTATTCTTCAGGTAAAACTTTTATCATGTTAAGTTTCTAGTAAACAGATAAAAACTCAAACTGAACTGATTGAAAGGTGTTAAAAATAAATGCAATTTAAAGTTGAGCATGAATTTCTGCCTAATTCATTTTTACAAATTATAACTATTTTATTTTAAATTTATTTAAATAAATATGAGCTATTTTATTTTAATGTACTACATTTGAAAATTGAAATTCTTTTTATTATTTTTTTTTTCTCTATCTGTTATCATTTTTTTTTTACAAATAAACAGATAAAGCAATCTCAAGTTTATTTTTTATCTCTAGACGCTAAGAACTTGAACTTTATCATAACTATTTATTTAGCTGATTGTAGAGCAAAAACTTTTGGCCAATTGCAATATTTCTAAAGCCAAACAGAATACAATTTCCATAATCTTTAGCCGGATTATTTTGAATTCAAATACAAACGGAAGTTAAATTTTGCTTCCGATTGGCTGCGCACTCCGTTTGTTGCATAGAACTACTCAAGAGTGCGCTGGCAGAGCATTAGCATAACATATATATATATATACATATATTTTTATATATATATGGAGAGTGCATTGAAGAATATGCATGCATGTATTTGTAAGCAGTTGACACACACCATTGGCTGTGATGCACTTGCTGCTTGCATGCATATGTACAATGAGGCTCCAGTGAGCACGAGAGTAATAAAAGTTGCGTGCTCAGAGCTCAGTTTATATTAGTGTGAGTACAGTCAATTTAGTCGATGAGCGTGTGATCTAAATTTCATGTAAAGCGAAAATGTAAGCAAACAAGAGAGCGAATGAATGCATGCATGTACATATGTATGCGTGAGCTCTAGTTCACAGCTGTTGCTGCAAGCAACGAATGAAGCTTGGCGGAGCATGAGGGCGCATGTTAGCCGAGTGATTTAGTCAGTGAGCACCTGATCGAAAGTGTGTGTAAAAGAAAAGCAAGAGAGAATGCGTGCAAGTATGTGTGCACATTCAGCTGCGAGCATGTATATGTATTTATATGTGTACTCTTGCAATCAGCTGTAACGTCAGCGTGGAGGCTAGACGACCGTTTAAGTCGGTGAGTACCCGCCGGCGAAATAGAATGCACACATGTGTGTGTGTGCACACTTTGCTGTAACGCCATGCACAAGTAGAGAGGTAGAGAGAGTAAAATGTCTGATCTAAAATGAAAGCATGTGGCTATGCGTGTGTCTATGTGTGCGCTCTTGTTAATTAGTTACAAATGTATTAGTGTGAGCAACGGCTCAGCCTGCGCGCAGTCCTAGTAAAACAATTTAGTTAGTGGATGGCTTTTGAACTGATCGGACGCAATTTGCAGTGCGCTTTAGATAAAATGTAAGTTTTAAGAAAGTTAAGCAGAGAGTTAGCGAGAGGAAAATATAGAAATGTGGACTTCAGGATTGTGCAGCACTTGAGGTAACTAGTAAGTATAAGTTCGAAGACTGTAAAATAATTAAATATTAACATTTAAATATTAAATATTAGAATTAAAATATTAACTTTGAATATAAATATTAAATAAATAGTAAATATGTTTAAGATAATAGAGATTTGATAAATACTATTAATAAATAATATTAAATATTAAGAGAAAATATTGCTATAAAGCCATTCATTCAATATACAATTTAAAAAATTCTAAACCTTATTTAAATTGATATAAAGCAACATTCAACCTTGACGATTTAGTTGAACGCACTCAACAACTGTTGCTTTTGAAGGCAATTTGCAACAGCTTCACTTTATGCTTGTTGCCCTGAAAAGAGCTTTGATTCTTGAATAAAGAGCAAAGTTAACCAAATTAGCGGTTGGCTCAAGCACTCAAAATACCAGCAGGCATTCGTTTTATATTTTTTATATTTTCTCCTTCTTTGTTAGCTACTTCCGCAACAGTGGAATGTCGCACAATATTTGCTCAACAAACCTCTAAGCATACACACACACACACACACACACACACACATACATACAAATACACACAGTAAGCCCGGCCAACTCTGATAAGCAGCAAGAGGCAATTCGTTTGCTATTAGGATTGGCCGAAGCTGATTTTCGTACACTTAAACACACACACACACACACACCTACAGAAACGCCCCCAAAAACACGCCCACTTGTCTGCCCTGGGCACATTAAATGATGTTCACTGTGCTGTGCGAGAAAAACTCGTTGAGCCTTGAAGCGAACAGCTGCTCAAGGAACTATAGCTCCGTAACACCCACTGTAACCCTCCTTCTCTCTCTATATATCTCGCACTCTCTCACACTCTTTTACTTTCTGGTTTTGCTGCGTACAGAGAGATTCTATTAAGCGTTATTTGACCTCAATTCAGACTTAACTAAGCATTGTATCCGCTTCCCTATGTTGACTTGGCCAACAAGAGTCAGAATTTCAAATTTACATTTGCTTCGGGGCTTCATTTATCACAATTACCAAAGGCCCAGCTGAGGGAATTTTATGGAGGTTTTAGGGCGGGCATGGAGCCTCCAAAGGCGAGGCATATGCAACCTATTTGATAGCTGCATCATTTATAAACCCATGGCCAGAGAGCTGGATGTTATATATCGTGCATGCAGCTTATTGATAGGCTGACAAATGACTTCATACAGCAAACAATAAATTTTACACTATTACGATAACAACAACAGCCAATAGTAAAAATGCAAAGCGAAAAATCAATAAGAAAGTTATGCATGGCAAAACAAACGTATAAACGAAAAAAAATCTTGAATAGCGATAAATTAAAGGGGATATCTGATTGAATGTAAAATGTAGAGAAAAAGCCATTCAAATTATCATAGAATAAATGCTTTGGAAAAATAAAGAAATTAATAAAATTTATATATGTACATATAAATAAATATCTGCAAATATTTTTAAATTTATAAAGACTAAAGTTGAAAATCTTAAATGTTTTATAAAATTATAAAAATTACAAATATTAATACAAAGAAATAATATTAATATTATATTATTTTTATTATAGAATAACTATCATGGCTTGAATTTACTTGGATTTTTTTTTTTTTTATTTAAGGAATTCAAAAGGTTTTAAAATATTTAAAGACAGAAACAAAATAATTAATTAGCTAAATTTGCAATTCTAAATTATTAAAGCTTGAATTCACTTTCCCTTTTTTTTTTTTTTTTTTTGTAATATTTAAAGACCCAAAAAAAAGGTCGTTAAATGAACCGGAAACGGAAAAAATGGACAAGTATGAAAAATGAGAAAGCAGCTCAAATATGATGGCTTTTCAAAAAAGAAATTGTGGCCCGAGTGCCTGTCGACTTTTATGACAGCATTCTGAAATCCAATATCTCTCTCTCTCCCTATCTCTGTCTGTCTTGCTCTTTCGTTTCGCTCTCCTGGAAATGATCCTACACTAAATGAGTCATTCATGGCAGTGCGCTGCATAAGTATGCAACATAAAAGCCCAGCCTCTCGCAATTTAAATCAATTTAGCAAAATTTTCTTTCTTACTTTAGAAAAGCACGTGCCAATGTGTTTGACAGCATCTTGAGATGCCACCTGAGCATGCCAGTGAGAGAGATGAGGGAGGTGTGTGAGAAAACTGCTAGCAAGCTTGAAGGGCCAGGCAACAGGCTACTGCTGCTGCTGTATATGCACGTGTGTGTGTATGTGTGTGTGTGTGTGTTTGCTTCTTTAAAAGTCATAAAACAAAGCAACTCGACGCAAAGCACAACAGACAGGCGAAACGACAGACAAACAGAGAGTGTGAGAATAAAACAAGGCCAACAAAATACAAAAAAAAAAAAAAAAAAGAGAGCAACAGCAGCATAAAAAGCAAAGCGATAAATTGAATACGGTGCACGTTAAGCTTTTTCGAAGCTGAGGCAGCAGCAGCAACAGCAGAAACCCTGGCCCTCAGCCCGGGCAGGTGTACATAACTAAATACGTGTATATCAAACGTGGCACATATAGATACCACATATACACACATACATACATATAACATATATACACACACACACAAAGCTGGTTTACAAAGTTTTTATGCTCTCTGTTTTCATGACCTCTTTGATTGTAGCGCATTGAGACCGCCTCACAGGCAGCATTAGTTGAGTTTATATAAAAGGCAATAACAACAAAATTTCACTTTGCATAAAACGGAAGAAGAACAGCAAAGAATATTTTAATTTAGCCAACATTAACAGAGCTTTTTCCGGCTAACAAAAATATAAATATTTTGTTTCACTGTGTGCGAGGCTTTCAAGGGAATTCACAAAAATCATTTTGTGGGCAGTTAATATACCAAGGGTTTTAATTAAGTATATTTATGTACAAATTAAATACATTCTTCAAAATGATTTTAATTAAATGATGTATGTCTTGTATATGAATACATTTTTTAATAGATTTTTAAGAGGCATTTTTTGCGAATTTACTAATATATTTTGTGAGTAGATAATGAATAATGTTTATAAATAGGAATATTTGTCTATAAGAAAAATAAAATAGCACTACTTTGAAATGCAAAGTTTAAGAAGTTATCCTGGCTACATTTATCAATGGATTGGTCTCCAGATTACTTTTATATATAATAATATAAATGTACTTATTATAAAAACCCATTTTGTTAAAATATTATTAATATCAATGGATTGGTCTCCAGATTACTTTTATATATAATAATATAAATGTACTTATTATAAAAACCCATTTTGTTAAAATATTATTAATATTAAAATTTGTTTTATTAATAATTTGTATATATATATTATTAATTAACTGAAATTTAATTGCCAACAAATTTCGCTTTGCTTTTGTTGTTTGTTTTGTTTCGCAAAACGTTTCAAACGGAAATTATAATGTATAACAAGTAAAATATTCTTTAACAGGAAAGTACGACGAATTGTTGGAATTTGTACAAAATAATGAATTCCTTTAAGAAGACATCAGTGTGACAAATTAAGAGATTTTCGACTTTGCGACTAGATAATATTTATACATATTTATACAATATCATATTTCCTCATTTATAATACACTTCCCTTGAAATACCTATAAATTGATGCAGCCAAAAAAAGTAAAGTAAAGTAAAGTAACTACAAATCGACAAAGCTAATTTTATATTTAATATTTAAATAATTTATTTATATATTAATACTATTTATTCACATATTGATTTTAAAATTTTCTATTAAATTTATATATATTTTTTTCATATTATAAAAAAAAAAAATAAATTCAAATTTAATTTATTTCTTTTAATTAATTCTTTTTATATATAATTTTATTATTTTAATTTATTTATTATTTATTTACATATATATTTTATAATCGTATATATTATTTATTTACGTATTCAACCAAATTCATTTCAAATTCATAAAGCACATTATTATTTCCATGTTTAATTTACTGTTTTATAATGTATTTTCAAATTCCTTTCAAATTCCTTGTTACCGCAGCATACACACGTAACAGCGAACATATTGCAAAATCTGTTTGCTACCCGAAAAACCGCTAATGATAAAACCCATTTGCTACTGTTCTACTTCTACACACGTTAAGTCATTTAAATTCAGCTGCCTTGACTAGCGCAACACACTCATATACGCACACTCACACATACATACAAATAGCACACTAGCAAATAGTTGCTCGTCCTTGAATACACTTTGGCTAATTTGTGTGGTGTGACTGCGGGCCAACCTCTTGACTTGTTCATTTGTTATGTAATTTGAACTTGGTGAACTTCTTGACAATGCTTTCATTTTTACAGTTCGACTAGAGAATATACATGCATGCATATGCATTTGTATAGTTTTAGCCAATTTATATGCTAAACAGTTGAAGTAGCAGGCAACAGCAGCAACAGCAGCCCGCAGTCAACCAGCCAATAAGCGCAAGTAAATGTTATGCAAATTGTCGACACACACACACACACACACACACACACAGTCACACACATGCCATTCAAGCACATTCAAATTGAGTCTGTACTAGTACTATTTGTTCTACAGTTCGCTTCACACACACATACAGGCACACCAACACAGTCACGCATCACGTTTTCCTGTTGCTTCTCTTGAGTGAAATTGCCTTAGCCATGATAGCAATACGGGTTGCGTCTTGTGGTTGTATAAGCGAGAAAAAGAAAATATCTACGTACGTATATATTTACCCATATAAATTCGCAAAAGTATGTGCAAAGGGAAGAGAGGCAAAACTCAGTCAGATTTCACTTCGAGTACAAGTCGAGTGTTGCCTACTTTCCAGCGCCCGTTACAATTTTCGCCTGGCTGCCGTCCCTCTTTCTCTCTCTCTCTCTCTCTCTGCATGGCTGTGTGTGTGTTTGCTCAGCAAATCCACAAAGTGCCTGTGTGTGTGTGTGCATGCATGCTTGTACACACATACGCACATGTGACACACTGAGCAGCACGCGAAAAAACGGGATGTGTCGAGGTCAGTTGATTGCCCTTGGGGCCTCTCTATGGTAATACCCGCACTGCGTCGGGAATGTTTGCCTAGGATATATACTGGTGCATATATCTGAACTACAAATTACATTTGAATTTATATTTCAAATCTATGAACATGTTTATTACATTTTGTAATATATATTAGATTTATTACACAGAAGTTACAAATAAAATTGATATTTTCTTGTTATTGAAAATAATGGAGAAAGCTCTTGATAGCGTTTATAATCTATAATATAAAAAATAGATTTTTTTAGAAAATATATATTCAATATTTGTTATACGATACTTTCCAAAAATGTATTTACTTAGACTTTATTATTTGAATTTGAGATTAAAATACTCGACTTCTTAAACTGAGTAAACATTGTTGCTTGTTTTCATATCAGAAAATTCGTTCATCTAGTTAGCTCGGGTATTTCTATAGTCTATCAATGCACTTCGCCTGCTTCATGGGTTGCCTTTACTGTGATTTACTGTGATTTGGCAAGTCAAGTGTGAATTTTATGCTTTAACACTTAACCGACAGCTAAACGACATAATTGCCCTGAAAATTGCTACAGTGCTCGTGCATTAAACAAACGTCTTGCATAAAACTCTTGACTAGGGATTTTATTATTATGGCCCCCCAAATAACATTCACGTACATGTGTACTACATATGTATGTATTTATATATAAATGATGGGCTGCCTAATGACAAAGAAAGCCCTTGTGGCATATATTTTATACCGTGCAGATAGCGTGTAACGGGTTAATTGATAACTACAATTAAATTACTGATGGAACGTTAGCTTTAGTTAGATTAATTTCGATTAGCATTATTGATTTAATTATTGTTTGTATTAATTGTGTAACGTATGTACATACATACATATGTAGAAAATGGACTGTTGCGAATCCTATAAGAATATAATTTTACCATATATAAATATATATTTAAAAATACAAAAAAAAAAAAAAAAAAAAAAAAAAAAAAAAAAAAAAAAAAATTAAGCTTTTACTCTACTTTTAAAGGAATATTAAATATTTTTTTTTTTTATTATTATTACTTTTAAATTATTTAAATATATGTAGATAATATTCTCTTATACCCTTTATATATCTCTATACTAATCACAATTTCTATTTCACTTACCCAACACTAACTTTTCCATACGGTATTTACCAATTGTAGGCAACACATGTATTTGAATAGGCCGTCCACAAGAACACAACACATACAAACACACAACCCATCTAACGGCAGCCGTTGCGATTGCTCTGAGAGTGGCTGTAAAATAATTGCACACTTTGGGGTGACGGCAACACTGGCGATAATGATAATTACGATGACATTTACGAGCCCTGTTTGACCTGAGCAAGTGTTAGGCATTTATGTATGTGTACGCTCATTCTGCTGTCGACTTTCACTTTTGAGTGTAATTATAACGCACATTACAAAGGGCAAAGTGCTGAGCAAGCTAACGACACCCAAAGTGCCGCTATAATGCGTCGTTTATGCACTCAACACAGACAAACATTCACATATAAACTTTGCATACAAGGAAATATAAACATACATATGTATGTATGTATGCATGTATGTATGTATGTACGCACATATTTACACACATGTATTTACACACAGGACTGCGGAGGCGCGAAAGCATTTGCGACGCGTGAAACTATGCAATGGCAAATTAACGTCAGCTGAGGCCATTTAAAAACTTATTTTAGTTTCAGAGCTGCATAAAAACACACAGAAACATTCGCACGCACTCACAATAATACGGGTACGCGTGCGTTATTGACAAAACATTTTTTTTAATAGAGCCAACCGTAAATACTTTGTTTTGCGTTAATTGAATGAACTAATAGCATCCAAAGTGTCACGAAAATACGTTAATTACGCACTTTGCCACTCACGTTGACACATAATGTATACAAGCGAAAAACACTACTTTATAGGCGCGGCTGCATTTTCGGCTTAGTGCCTAAATATGCAGCGTTATGTTAACGAATAGTGGGTCACTTGCAAAACCTAATTAAGCTTAATAGTGGCTTAAAATTCACAAAATCATACGAGTATCTAAAAACTTCATCTATACGCTAGTCACGCTTTTATAGTACTAGCTCGAAAATGCTGTTAAAAAAACTGTTTATGGATCAGTTTTGCGTCCACAGTGCTGCCTGATAAAGCAATTACTTGTTCTTCTATCTCTTTTGAATTTTGTAATTTGACATTCCAGCGTCGCCACATCGTCGTAATTGACAAAATCTCCAAATAGGATGGCAGCATCTCTTTTCCAACTTCAGAAAGTTTTTTTTTTTTTTTATCTTTCTGCAGCAAAATCTTAAAGGAGTATTGCAAAGAATGTTTACGTATAAACATCATAGCACACCCGCACACATACTCACACTTTTGCTTACATCCATGCGTGAAGCCATTTATGCCCTGGTTGCTTGTTAAATGCAATTTTAATGCAATTCGCATGGCGTAATTGCAAAGAGGTTGCCTGTGCATGGCAATACGCCTGCTGTGTGAATTTCTTTTTTTTTTTATTGAAAAGCGGACACCTTTCAGCTTTTCACCTTTTTTAATTGGCGTTGTGAGTGGAATGAAGAATTATAAAATGCATATTCAAGCTACAAATTGTATGAATATTCATATTTTAATGGGTTATGTTTATGAATATCTTTGGGTATTTAATATGCAAGGAATAATTATAAATTATTTAAAAGAGTCAAAAATTTGATTCAAAATGTACCATCCTAATTTAAATTACACACATGAACCTTAAACAAACATATAATTATTATCTATTTGTAACCTTCGACTAAGTCTTCATAACCCATAATTATTATTTTAATGAGCTTTTTTAAACTTAAGTTTAGATCATGTGCTAAACGATGCATTGAATTAGTTATTATTTTAGTCATAGCATGTGAGTACTAAGTGCTTTTAGGTTAATATTATGTTTCAGAATCTCATATTTAATGACAATAAACTCTATTCTTTTCTTTTTTTTTTTTATTTATTTGCATATATGTAAACACCTTTGACCACATGTGTTTTGATTTTCAACAATGAATCATTCTCAATGCACACAAAATCAACAACAAAACAATACTGGAACCAAATAATACACCAAACACGACAACATCAACAACAACAAACACAATCATCATGTCAAAGGTCAACTGGCTGTTGGCAGTTGGCGAACACGCTTCGGACGTCTCTCGAATAAGGTGGGCGAGGTGGATCCAACGGGCACCTTTTGTGCGGTGCCCGATGAGTGGCTCAAAAAGAAACTTGGTAAAAAAAAACAACAGAAACAAAAAATAAATAAATAAAGAATTACAATTAAGATTTACATGAAAAGAATCCGCAACTAAATTATATTTCAAGTGGAAAATTAACTGTTTTTATATTTTTTCTCTTTTTCTCTCTTCATTCACAGTCGAGGCGGCGGAACCACCAACGGCTCGACAATTGTATAGCAGTAAGTAGAGCTTAAATGTATATATATTATATTTGTTTTGTATATTATACTTTTAATATTTTCTTCATTTTCCTCAACCTCTTACAGTTTTCTTTGTGAATGCCGTGCCATTTGTAGCATTTGGCTTTCTGGACAATTTCATTATGATTATGGCCGTAAGTATTTAGCAGATATGGGATTCTTACTACTCTATATACATATATATATTTTTTTTAGAAATATATAAAAGTCGAATAAATAATAAAAAATAACATTAACAGAATTTTTTTTTTAAATTCCCAAAGCAAAAACAAATTATAAACTCTTTCTAAAACTAAAGTTGAGAAATATTTAATATACATTTTTAGTATTTAGTTTTTTTGAATATAAATATTATATTTTTATTATAAATATCTACTAGAAATTTGTATTCAATTAAACTTTTTGCGATAAATATATATTATTATATATATATATATTATTATATATATTATATATAAATAGATGATTAAATATATAATATATATTTAAAAAAAAAAATTATTTTTAAATAATTTTTTAGAGGCTTTCTATAATTCTGCTCTCCAACACTCTTGAGAGGCACAAATAGACTGATTAGCTTAGACCTTAAAGAAAAACAAAATTTTTACCATATTCAACTTAGGAAAGCAAAATTTCCTAATACCATAAATAATCTAATAGTTGATATATTATCTAAATATTTGGTATTTGAATTTCCAGGGCGAATATATTGAAAGCACTTTGGGCCATTTTATAACTGTATCGACAATGGCCGCTGCTGGTTTGGGCAATACCATAAGTGATATTATGGGCATTACGATGGCGACCTACGTGGAGGAGGGTTGTCAGATGTTGGGCCTGAAACAGCCCCGAATGACGCCCGCGCAATTCGAATTAAAGTCAAGCAAACGAACGGCCAGCTGGGTGAGCATATTAAACATATCAAATACTAATTGATATATAATAATATAATGTAATAACATAATATAATTTAAGATGAAAAAGTAATTTGTTTAACCTTAGAATAATTCCTTACATAGATGAAGTTTTCATATGTTTTCACTGAAAATTTCACCCAAATCATATAACTAGATTAAAATTTATGCAAGAGAAAATTTTCCGTAGTTGAAAATATAAGAGATATATGTAGATAGAATAGATTTTTATATAAGAAAACTAAATTTATAAGTAAAAATTGAAAATTATATATTATTTTTTAATTAATTGCCTAGTGTAGAGTATCTGCTACGTCTTAAAACCAATATTAAAAGTAAATTATTCTATTTTAGGGTCGCATCATTGGCATCACAGCTGGCTGCCTGATCGGTATGTGTCCCTTGTGGGTAATGTCGGACGAATCAAAAACTGTCGCAGAGGATTAAGTTGGCTATATAGTGTACATGTTTAGACTAGTGTAAATGGTCAATTTGAATAGAATGGGTTAGACCTCTGCCCACACAGATATTCAAGAATTTCATTTGTTTTTTTTTATTTTGTGATTTTAATCATTTCTGCATTGCCAACAACTATTGAATATTGAGTTTGAAGAACTTGCAAGCTGAGAGCATTGGCTCCACATAGTTCTTACTTAGTCAAACGAACTAAAGTGACACTCAACGTACCTACTAACTAAATACTATTTAAGATGAAATGTGTTTGTAGTTAACTAGGCTTTACAATTATATACTTTCTGACTGCACTTTTTATGGAAACGAAAAAAAATCAAAACTGAAAAAACTCATCTTAAGCAATTTCGTTATTATTTACATTCGTGAGCATTGATATTTATACTAGAGGTACAAAATTATAAAATAAAAAAATAAAAAATTAACAAAAACATATGAAATTGACAATGTATTGTAGCTGCAAAAGGTCCAAGAAAAAAAAAAAAAACACTTAAATCAAAAATAGCAAATTTTTTGTAGTGAACTTAGCTGAAAGTGAATAATTACATGCCAAAATCATGGCTCATCCATTAAAATGTAGCTAAAACACCTGAAATTGACTTAATACTAATATGAAACCTGCCTGCCGTGTAGTACATTAATATTAATTAATATTATTATTTACATCTTTCACTGAAAAGTGCCTACGAATTGCTTTAACTATGCACCTCACTTCTTGAAGCTATTCCAAGTCCATGCTGAAACCATTTGACAAAAAAAAAAAGAGAAATTGGCTTTAAATATATTGAAATTCCATTATTATATATAAATCAGTAGCAAAAAATTACAACAAAGAAAAAACTAACATTATGTACAATATCAAAGTCCAAATTGTAGAGAGCTTAACAAATAAATATATCAAATTGAAGAAAAATTTTTAAAATCTAATTTAATTTTAGCTTAAGTGATCGCCGTTCTATGCGATTTTCAGTGTATGAATTTTCATTGAATTCATAGCTAAGGATCGTACTTTTATTTTTATTCTTTAAATTAATTTTATTTTTAATTTATTTTATTAATAAAATATATTATATTTTTTAATATATTATAATAATTTTTTAACTTCCGTTCTCTTTCACTAATATTAATATCCCCCTTTTATTTTTTAAATATTTTTTAGCTGCTTTTATTTTAATAATGATAAATTTATAGATGCTCTGTTTTCTCTTTAAAGCTCTACACTGATATTTTATTTTTATTGATTCTAGTTGCATTAATGACATCTATATCTATAAAATATATCTCAGCTAGTACTTACCTATAAAATTTCCTCTTTTATTAATAAAATCGTATTTCAACTTTTTTTAAGTTTCAAATATTATAAACTTTTATTTTTTCTTTCATTCACGTCATTTCTTTCATAATACTCGCTCACAGTGTGAAAAGGATATATTTAGAAGAATTCGAACGAGTGTTATACATTCGCGATTACAACGATTTGAGTTATTACTATAAATATTATTAATATTATTGTTGAAAAAATATAATTTATTTCAGGTCAAAATTGTTGTTTTTGACACTATTCAAAGAGATACTCTCGCATTTTGAGAATTGAAGTAACAAAATATGTTGTTTTTTAATAAAAAAGCAAAATAGAGAGGGAGAGTAGATGGGAAAATTAAAGTTCGTACTTTAGATGAACTTTGGCCACAGCTCCGGCCAGCGCACTAAGAACGGCTGATGAGAAATTGCGTCGCTGAGGACTTGCCAAAATATGGATGTATTTCTAGCTTCATTCCAATTCCAATTCTTAGCCGGATGGCGCTGTTGCTCTCTATACTGTGATTTGATGTTCAGCCAGTGCTCAGTGTTGTCCTGCTGCTTGGTGGCATATTCCATACGATAATTGGGCGGTAAAAAGGGATTTGGGGGTCGCTCATCGCGTTGCCTGCGTTGCATGGCAATCAGTCTTTCCTCGTCGCAATATTGTTGCTCCAATTTCATCAGTTCGGCTTCCACATTCAAAGCATTGCAACTGTCATTTGGTGGAGCACCCGGTTGAATTGCTAACTCAACGGGCGCAGCATCTGTTGCATTAGTCGTCACAATGGGTTTTAGTGGATTGAGCGTTGTGTTCACCGGTGCTGTGGCATTAGCTGTGTCGGTACGTCGATGCCAAAGTGTGCCCGGCAGCTGGCTAGCAATGAAAAATGCGCCAGCAATTGTAAACACACTTGCCGCATAACTCAATGCCAGGACAGCCAGATTATTTAGTAAAAACTTCATCAGAGTAAAGCTGGGCAATAGCTGCATTAGTTCACTGTAGGTCAACCAACCGCGACGCAAGCCCTCGCGCTGTGCCAGCGTTCGCTCCACGCTGCTCAACTTCTCAAAGAATTGCTCGTTCGATATGTATATCTTCCAGTCCTGCGAAGACATCAAAAAATTAACAATTAATTGAATACTATATATACAAATATAAAAAATTCAATTACGATGGCTGTCAGAAACTCGAGTTCCAGTTGTTTCAGTTTGTCCTCCGTCATGTTGCCTTCTTTTGCCCAATCCTCCAAATAGAAACGCTCATCGTGGCCGGCATAGAATTTTGTGGAAATCATCTGTAAGACAACAAAAACACGCAAAACAAAACAAGTTTATGAGTAACCATGTGATGTCACTGGCTAATAGCCAAAAACAAAAATCCTATAAATAACAAAGAGTTACATAAATAAATAAGGTGTGCATGCAATGCAGCGCTATTCTAATTTAAAATTTACATTGGGTTGTTTCTTTACACTTTCTCCCTTTAAAAATCGTATTAAATTTAAATTGTATTAAACTTATTAAAAAGCATTCAGATATTAGTTTATACTCGTATTTTATGTTATTTTAACTTATAATATATAATATTCATTAAAAAAAATATATATAATTAAAATTCTCAACCGTAATAACAATAACATTCATATTATTTACTCATTGTGGTCAGGAATTTAGAAAGCGCATTACTCATAAAGATGTGACGTCACTGCATCGTTCATGGCCAAAAGCCAAAATGCTTCTATATATAACAAACAGTTACATATGATAAAGAGTATATAACATGCGGTTATATATACAAATTTGCATGCTATGCAACCAATGCGACTTATCAGTTTTTTAGCTGCCAGCTGTGCTCATTTAGTTTTAAATAAAAATTCCAAGCAACAACAATGATCATACCAACACATGATCACATTATTTACTCGTTATGGGCAACACTGTCTTAGAACGCTTTTAACTGCCTATACATATGTATGAGCTTCTGTTTGATTGTGCGCACACACATACATACATACTTACAAGTGTGTATGCGTTATTGCGCGGAAGGTGGGTTATCAATCAACAGGTTTTTTTGCCATGAGCTGCTGGCAAAGCGAGAAAAACAAACTCACCAATGACACCACAAATAGCTCCTGTGGCGTGATTCTGTAACCATAGCCCGGATCCATATTATTCAAGCGATCCAGGTAGATGAGTGCCATTATGAGAGAGCATGGTGTTGCATGACTTTTGCCAGCCGCAATCGAGCTCAAACGATGCAATGAGTGGCCGCGATGTGGCTCCGAGAATAGATCTGCAGCATACTCTGCAAATGGCATGGAAACTTCCATATCCTCCTCCGTTGTGTCCACACCTCCATAGTAAAGCGTTTTTCGTATACGGTTTATAAACTCACCGTGCTGCATCACCTGCAAATTGTGAATTGGCAATTAGCAATTCATTTTTGGTGCGTGACAAATACCGTAAATTACCTTTTTTGGTGCAGATGAGACGAATTTACTTCGCCCCATTGAAATAAAAAGTGTTCTGCGTCTTAAACGTGGAAACGAATAATGCTTTCGAGGAGAAACGTGTCAACGTTGCCACATCGACTAAAACCAACTGTTTGGTCGTGTAGCTGCGCGCAGCAGGGCTGTTAAGAGTAACAGTACAAGCCACAAAATGAAATTTAATTTTAATCTGCGCGCTTTATAGGAATTTTCGAAATATATAAATTTTGAATTCTGGCATATGTACAACTCTACTAGCAGCAGCAGTCTGTCAACAAATTATTATGAATATTATCACTAACCATACAACATGTATGGTTAGTGATATTATTTTGTTTGCCATTTATTATAGTTTGCCATTCGCATGTTAACGTTAAAACATATGATTCGACGACATTCGCGTTTTTTTTTTCTTAGCGAATCGCAAATCGCAAATAAGATTTAAGCTATGTCGCGATTCAGTGGAGCGCTGCAACTAACTGATTTGGATGACTTTATAACTCCCTCACAAGTAAGATAGCAATGAATTACAAGAAATTAAAACTAAATAAATGAAATGAATTTCAGGAATGCATAAAGCCCGTAACAATAGATAAGACTAAGTCAAAAACTGGGTCCAAAATAACTGTGCAAGCAGATGGCTACTACGAGGAATCAGACGTACATATAGAAAATATATATGTTTTTAAATATATAACAAATAATTTTCACAATTCATAGAGTGGCAAGCAAAAGCTGCAGAAGGTTGAGATCACACTGCAAGATTGCCTCGCCTGCTCCGGCTGCATAACCTCCGCGGAAGGTGTACTCATCACACAGCAAAGTCAGGAGGAACTGCTCAAAGTGTTACGCGAAAACGAAAGACTTAAGGCATCCGGCGACAATGATAAGGTTCGCACAATTGTGTTTACCATTGCCATGCAACCGCTCTTAAGCCTAGCCCATCGCTTTGAGCTCGGCGTGGAGGAGGCGGCTCGTCATTTATCTGGTTACCTGCGGCAACTGGGTGCGGATTATGTGCTATGCACTAAGATTGCTGATGATCTGGCATTGCTGGAGTGCCGGCAGGAGTTCGTTGACCGATATCGTGACAATGCCGACTTAAGCATGTTAAGTTCCTCATGTCCCGGTTGGGTATGCTATGCCGAGAAGACACATGGCAATTTTATATTGCCCCACATTGCCACAACCCGGTCGCCGCAACAGATTATGGGCGTGCTGGTAAAACAGCGGCTGGCCGAGAAGCTGGGTGTGCCTGGGTCGCGAATCTATCATGTCACCATAATGCCCTGCTATGATAAGAAATTGGAGGCTTCTCGCGAGGATTTCTATAGCGAGGTGAACAGCTCAAGGGATGTGGACTGTGTGATTACCTCAAGTAAGTAAGAAGTGTAATATATTCAACTAAATGTTGTAAATTCGCTTCTTGCTTTCCAGTTGAAGTGGAGCAAATGCTTCAGGCGGAGGAGCAGACGCTGCAGCAATTCACGCCCTCTGACATGGATTGGCCGTGGACAGATCAGCCGCCCGAGTCTATGGTATGGGCTCATGAGTCCACCATGTCCGGCGGTTATGCGGAACACATTTACAAATATGCCGCCCGCGAGCTGTTCAACGAAGAAACGCCGAATGAACTCCAATTCAAAACGTTGCGTAATCGAGACTTCACTGAGATTAGCTTGGAAAAAGATGGAAAAGTCGTACTAAAATTTGCCATTGCGAACGGCTTTCGGAATATACAAAATCTGATGCAAAAGCTAAAGCGTGGCAAGGGACCAGGCTATCATTTTGTCGAGGTGATGGCCTGCCCGTCTGGCTGCATCAATGGCGGTGCTCAAGTGCGTCCCACAACGGGGCAGCATGTGCGCGAGTTAACCCAACAGCTGGAAGAGCTCTACAAACAACTGCCGCGATCCAATCCTGATAATGCACATGCCAAACATATATACACCGATTTCCTGGATGGCACACAATCCGATAAGTCCCAAAGCCTGCTCCATACCAGCTATCATGCAGTGGAGAAGCTCAACACCGCTTTAAATATTAAATGGTAGCAAAATATTTACTTTTTGGATAAATGTAGATATATTTCGTGTAAGTTACAATTGTTATTAAAGTTTTATGCAAGGTAATATATGGGGTTTAACTAATATGTAAATAAAACAGATTTTATATATATTTTAAAGACGCTTTGCTGTTTTTTTTTTTTTTTTTAATAAAGAATTTAATATGAAATTCTAAACTTAAACAATATTTAAATGGTCAAATAAAATTGATTATGAATATAATGAAAAAAGTAATTATACTATACATAAAAAGGGTAATTAATATTAATTAAAAAAAAAAAAAAGTATTGCTGCTAATCATTTATTTTTCTTTTTTGTTTTTTAGAAATTTTAATAAAATTGTAGCATGAAACTAATATTTAAAAATTTAAAAAAGCTTTTTTGAACATAATAAAAAATTATAAATAAGCTATTTATTTCACTATCTTTTTTATAAGGAAATTTAATAATTTATTGTATTAATTAATATAAAATAAAAAAATTTTATTTTGAATGCAATAAAATATTGTTTACTTATCGCCCAAAAGAAAATATCGATGCCGCGAATTGTTTGCTAGCATCGATATGTCGATACCTTGCCAACATCCCTAAAGGAAATACACGTAAACCTTTAGCCACATTGAAGAAACAAAATAATATGCTATTAAAAATATGCTTTGTGTTGCCACTCATAACAATTGCAATAGCACTTGATGATCCACAGAAGATCAAAGATAAGTCCACAAAGTTGCCACCTTGCAAAGCGTGCACAGTGCTCGTTGAATCGTTTAATTTGGGCTTGGAGCGTACAAAACGAGGCAAACATGCCGGTGGGGACGCCGCCTGGGAACAGGAGAAAATGCGTGCGTATAGGACTAGTGAAGTGCGATTCGTTGAAATCCAGGAGCAGTTGTGCAGTGAGGTGAAGCGCGGCCAGGATCACTGTCATATGTTGAGCAACGATCACGAATCCCTGATCGAGGATTGGTTTACTAACAAACAGGATGAGGAACCCGATTTGCATGCATGGCTGTGCATCAACCAATTGAGTGTTTGTTGTCCAAGCAATACGTTTGGACCCAAGTGCCTGCCGTGCACCGATTGCAATAATAATGGTGGGTAATTGTTTGGCAATAAAATAACATTTCTTTTTACATATTTAATTTTATAGGCAAATGCAAGGGCAACGGCACACGGAAAGGCAATGGGCAATGCCTGTGCGACAAGGGCTATGCGGGCCTTACTTGCAACGACTGCGATGAGCATTATTATGAGTCCTTTCGCGATGCCAAGAAGCTTCTATGCTCGCCATGTCATGCATCTTGCGGCGATGGCGGTTGCAATGGAGCTGGTCCGAAAAGTTGTCGCAAGTGCAAGGATGGCTGGCGCATGGGCACCGAATCGGGGTGTCTGGACATCAACGAATGTGTGGAAGAGCATCGAGCGTGTCGACCTCAACAGTTCTGTGTGAACAACGAAGGCTCCTTCTCGTGCCTGGAATGCGATCGCTCCTGCGATGGCTGCGATGGTGATGGACCCGATATGTGCAAGAAGTGCGCCGATGGTTATCAGCTCAAGGATGGCAAATGTCAAGGTAAGTGTGTGAAACTATCGATAACTATAGTTTGACAACTATCATCATTTCTCTTGCTCCCCAAACATTGGAACTACGCACACAGATCTGTCCTCGCAGCAGCGTGATTCGTATGTGAACATTACACGATTTCTCACCTACTTCGGCATGTGCGTGGCCACCTGTGTAATCTTCCAGAGCTCCACACATATTGCGTATATCGTTGGTGGTGCGGTGGCCATCTATATAGCCGCCTCCGAATATTGGCTGAATTGGACAGCGCAGGGTGGCGTTCAAAAGCCAGAAATAGATACAAAGCAGCTAGAGGATTTGATCATGAAGTCGTTATAAGTCAAGAAACAAAAGACCAAAAAAACAAAAAGAAAAGACATTTGGAATGTTTGCTGATTTATACGTTAATTTTATTCTATGAATAATTCGTAAATGAGCATTTGTCTGCAGTATTTAAATTATGTTACATTTTTCTATATTTTGTTTGTTTGTTTGCAGTCGCATTGGAAGCGGAAATCGATTCAGAACCGGAAATGGCGGCTTCAATGCGAGAGGAACTGTAACACGCACAGGTCACAGCAACAACTTAGTCAAATTTTAGTTTAATACAATTACCAAATTAGATTTCAAATTAAGAAAAAACTAAAATTGCCAAATTTGAAAAAAAGCGTAAATTTTCTATGTATTTAATTTCGAAGAAATAAATTTGTAGAGTTGAAATGTAGCTTGTCCTTATGAAGACTTCCAAGTATTAGCAATGTATTTGAGCGCAAATATAATTAATCATAATTCACAGCATTAAAAAGTAAAATAAAAGGTTTGTCGTATATCCTTGCCCTATCTTTAATTTCATTCCAAACAGCTGTGAACGAGCCGGCGCCAATTCGAAATCTCTTGCAATTTAAATGTGAGGTAAAAGTATCGATGCAAGACCATGTTTATAACAGCTGTCAAACATAGCGCCAATTTGAATTGTATGCTCAAGGCTTGAAATACTTAAATTTTAAAATTTACTCCATATATTTTTATTAAAATATTTTTTCTCTTTGATTTTTAAGCTTTAAACAATTAACAATAATAGTATCAATAAAAAAGTTTTTAAAGTTTTTTTTATACCTTTTCTAACAGCTGTGGTTGAGAAAGCGACAATTTAAAATAATTAAAATGTCAGTAAAAGAGTCGATATATCATAGATTGCTTTGCATTTTAAGCTTCAAGCAATAAGCATTAAAAGTATCGATAAAAATATTTACTTAGGTTGTTTTATACCTTTTCTAACAGCTGTGCTTGTGTAAGCGCCAATTTGAAAACTTTAATTGTGAGTAAAGGAATCGATATATCATAGTTTGCTTAGCATTTTTTATACTATCCCCAACAGCTGTGTTAAAAGTATGCGCCAAATTTGAATTTCCCGCTATCTCTCAAAAGTAAATATGTAAGCTCTAATATTTATTACGTCAAATCTTATGCTTACTATTTATGCTTATTGCTTTTGATATAAACCACATACATTTTGTTCAATGATCAATTGAAATAGCTATTCCTAACGCATTATCCTGTGAGATCATTGCGCATGTCCAACTTGCCATCCATTGCCATAGACAACAGCAGCGGCTGGAAGTTTGGAATGCGGCATGTTACTGCAACATCAGTGGCAGGAGGCGGCAGCAGCAGCAGCAGCAGGAACAGCACGCGTAGCAGTATATTTGATATTTGTTTGTGCGTACCGAGCTGCTTGCCAGAAGGTCAAGTTTTGCTGGCCGAAAAATCAATTTAGTTCTTGTTTAAAAAAAAAGGAAAAAAAATCAAATGCCACAAGCGTTGGCTTTCTCGTAATTAAGCCAAAGCGTTAACATTTTCGCCACACAAAATCAATACAGCAACGTATTCATTCTTTTTTTTTTATTTGGCAACAGACAGAGTCCAACACTTGGCCACAACACACATATATCTAGAGCTAAGTAAGTAGTAAGTAGGCTTTTGCGTAACCAAGCAAAACAAAAACTTCGAGTTTTTTTTTTAATTTTTTTTTTTTTTTGGTTGCAAATAAATAAACAAAAATTTCATATTACGTTTAAGTAAGTTTCAGAATTTTGGAAAGCAAAAAAGGATAACACACATTTAAATGCTAAAATGTCGTCGCCGTCATCGTCGTCAATAACAACAACAACAACACAACAACAACAAACATATGGCCTAGCAGCCAATGATATTGCGAGTGGTTATCGGCCCTATAGCGGATCACCCGGCATGATGGCAATGGCAAGCGAACGCAGCCAACAGCAGGAGCATCGCGATATGCTGGAGCGTAAAGATGCGATGGAGTACGTCATTAATTTTCCGAAACCAACGGCGGACAATAATTTCGCGCTGGTCAGCGGCAACGATGAGCAGAACAATGTGCCCATTGTGATGCTGTTGGGCTGGGCGGGCTGTCAGGATCGTTATCTAATGAAGTACTCGAAGATCTACGAGGAGCGAGGGTAAGTGGAAGAGGAATGCAGTGGGTGCATGATTTCATTAGTATATATTATTTTATAAATTTATTTTTAAAATATTTAATATATATCTTAATATATTATTAAATTAATATGTATATATATTATTTTATTTTATTTATTTTTTATGAAATATAGTTTATATCATATTACATTAATTCATTTTTAATATACTTTTTCAATAATTTATTTTTCAATCAATATGATTATATTATATTTATTTTAAATTTGCTGTCCTCTTTCTTTTATTTATATATTAAATGTTCATAAATTTAATTTAATCGTAGTCTCATAACGGTTCGCTATACGGCACCGGTGGACACATTGTTCTGGAAGCGCAGTGAGATGATACCGATTGGCGAGAAGATCCTGAAGCTCATGCAGGACATGCATTTCGATGCACATCCCTTGATATTTCACATTTTTTCGAATGGCGGCGCCTATCTCTATCAGCACATCAATTTGGCCGTACGCAAGCACAAATCTCCATTGCAGGTGCGCGGCGTCATCTTCGACTCGGCGCCAGGTGAGCGACGCATGCTGGGCCTCTATCGTGCCATCACCGCAATCTATGGCAAGGAGAAGCGCTGCAATTGCATCACAGCGCTGGCCATCACCTTGACCCTAAGCATTATGTGGTTTGTTGAGGTGAGTTGAATAATTATATTCCTGATTCTGCTCTTCCTGCTCCTCCTGCGCTTTCCATCGTTCTAATAATCTAATTGCCATTCGCAGGAAACTTTTGTGGCTTTTAAGAGTTTGTTTGTCAAGTCAACACCGGTCCATGCCAGCCCATTTAGTGAGCTCAAGAACGAGACCAACAAATATCCACAATTGTTTTTGTATTCGAAAAGCGATGTTGTTATACCATATCGAGATGTTGAGAAATTCATACGAATGCGACGCGATCAGGGGATTAATGTATCCTCCGTTTGCTTCGAGGATGCGGAACATGTCAAAATCTTTACCAAATACCCAACACAATATGTGCAAAGTGTGTGTAATTTTATCAAGAATTGTATGGCTAATACTCTAACGTCCTATCAATTGACTGGCGATATCATCGAGCAACATCAGCAACATCAGCATCAGCAGCATCAGCAGCAACATCTACAGCAGCATCAGCAACACCAACAGTCAAATTTAAAATACGATTAGAAAAATTTTGGAAAATTTGAATATCTAAAAATTCTAGGATCGCGCGCAGAGGATTAACAACGCATCAAACACGTATGTGATAGGCAGCACAACTATATTATAAACAACAAACATACTTACTATTTGCAAACACAATACTCAATTGGCAACAAAGTGCAAAAATTTTAAACGTAACTATTGAAAAAAAAAAAAAAAAAAAAAAAAAAAAAATTTCATGCAGTTGACCGCTTGGCGCCCGCTGCCGCTTTAATGTAGAAACGAATTTAAGAGTTACTCAAATTGAACAAACACAAAACTAAACGTGTGCATTCTTATATTTTTTCGCTCCCCCCTCCCTACTTGGCAACAGTGCACAAAACGAGCGCAAATAAAGTAATTTATCATAAATTTTATACCGCGAATGAGTTTAAATTTTCAAATTGCATTGTTTTTTCCTATGACAGCTGAGTGCTATATAACGGCACCAGGGTGGTGTGCAATTATCGAAATGTTGTGGCGCAATCGTTTATATTCGATAAATTTTGGCGAGTCGCCATCTTGGAATGTGCGAAGAAGAAGAAGCGAACAAAAAGCAAGCGAAAAATCTTTAAGCGTATTTATTTAAATGTATAAATTGCATAAATCTATATATTTAAGACCAAGCACATCTATTTATTGCTCCACTCATCAATATTAAAGAAACCCCAGCACAGCTGCCACGTTGCGTTTGCCCAAAAAGGCTTAGCCACAAAAAAAAATCGAAATCCGACGGCCCGAAGGTATCACCACACACACACAAGCACACGTATATTCTCATACATACATACTGTGTCCACCACACACATTAGTGCAAGCAAAAAGAGGCAGAAGAAGCAAAGCCAGGCAGAGAGTGTTTTTCCATACAATTCTGTGAAGCTACTTGGATCTAAGGTAAATAAAAACAAACCCACACTTAGGCGTGTGTCCCCAAATAGTGGAACTGATTCTACTGCTGCCAGAGCCAGCGCCACAAATGCCGCGGCACACGTCGAAACAACGGTGCACGCGCTGGTGTGCGTCTCTGCGTGTGTGTGTTTGTGTGTGTGCGCAATTAATGCATATTTAACATTGATCCATTTATGTTGCAGACGCCGTTGCCGACTTCTGGTCAGGCACAAACAGCGCACAGCAGCAGCAGCAGTGATTGTGTTGCGGGCAGGTGATATAACTAAACAATCGCGACAGCTTGCTTCGGACTATGTCTGACTATTTGCGCCAGCAGAAACCACTAGAGCACACATAGCCATGGCTGCGACGAGAAAATTGCAAGGTAAGCACTATTCTCCATATACATACATATATATGTTGTATGTATTTACTTATTTTGATATGATGTGTGTTCAAATGCTGATACGGTGAATAATATCGATATCGATATTTCCCCCCGATAGGCGAAATTGATCGATGTTTAAAAAAGGTAGGCGAGGGCGTGGAAACGTTTGAGGATATATGGAAAAAGGTACACAATGCTACAAATACAAACCAGAAGGTGAGCACATTATAGAAATCTTTGATCCTTACACTACATATCTGTATTTATCTTCGTTGCAGCAAAAGCATCTCCAGGAAAAGTATGAGGCAGACCTTAAGAAGGAAATTAAGAAGCTGCAGCGATTACGAGATCAAATCAAATCATGGATTGCATCCGCCGAGATTAAAGACAAAAGCGCGCTGCTCGAGAATCGAAGGCTCATTGAAACGGCAAGTTATTTGAATTATAAATGGAAATAACAAAAATGTCAATCAATCTGGAAAAAAAACAAACCACAGATCACTTTTAGTCCTATGTCTACTTTGGTTAATATAACTAAAAATTATCTGTGATTTTTATTCCAAAAAGACACAATACCATTGAAGACAAAATAATATTAAAGAATGCTGCGAAATATTGATCAGCTAATCGCAACCCATCGCGGCGACTTTGAATACTAATTGGCATATACATAATTATAATTATAATTGTTTTCATGTACCTACAGCAAATGGAACGCTTCAAAGTGGTGGAGCGGGAGACAAAAACAAAAGCGTATTCCAAGGAGGGTCTGGGCGCCGCACAAAAAATGGATCCAGCGCAGCGGATAAAGGATCATGCGCGTAATTGGTTAACTGGTTCAATTAGTACATTGCAAATTCAAATCGATCAGTATGAGAGCGAAATTGAATCGTTGTTAGCGGGCAAAAAGAAACGTCTGGATCGGGATAAACAGGAGCGCATGGATGATTTACGGAGTAAGCTGGATCGTCATAAATTCCACATAACCAAATTGGAAACGTTGCTGCGATTGCTGGACAACGATGGTGTCGAGGCGGATCAAGTGAACAAAATCAAAGATGATGTCGAATACTATATCGATTCGTCGCAAGAACCCGACTTTGAGGAGAACGAATTCATCTACGATGACATTATCGGACTGGATGAAGTGGAGCTGAGCGGCACGGCTACAACGGATAGCAACAATAGCAACGAAACGAGCGGCTCGCCCAGCAGCGTCACATCCGGCGGCAGTCCATCGCAATCACCAGTTACAGTGCAGCAGGTATTGCCATCCTCCTCCTCCACAACGCAGCAAACGGGGACGGCGGGAAGCAGCAGCGCGGGCAGTGGCACCAGCGCCGCTAGTGCAGCCCAATTCCAGCATTTGCAGGCAGCAGCGGCAGCAGCAGCGGCGGCAGCAACAGCAGCAGCCGCACATCAATCGAATGGTAATAATATGGGCTATGCGAGCGACACCAGCGCAGCTTCATCCTCAGCGACGACGTCAACCGAGGCGACAACAGGTGGCGACAAGCGCAACAAAAGTAGCGAAAGCAATGCGAATAGCAGCAAAGCCAAGGTAAGTGTTTGCTACTAAATAAACTAAACTAACTAATAATAGTACTATTTGCGGTGCCGTTTCAAACACAATAGCCTTGCAGAGCAGACAAACTATATATATTATTAGCTACATTAGCATATTAAATATATTATTTAATTTATCAAATTAGTTTTTGAACAATTGAGGTATAGTAGTTAGTTAATTATAAATGAACAACAGATGTATGATGTTGAATAACTAATAACTTTTTCTTGGATTCTTTTGATTTATGAAATAGTCCAAAAAACTAGTATTTGTAAATATGATTTTTATTTACAGAGTATGATATAAATAATCTGAATTAACATGAATAGAAGTTAAAAGAATTTAATACTATTAGAAATACATTTTCTGTATTTGAAAAATTAATTTTTCTAGAAATATTTAAATTATTTTTTTTTTTATTTCTTGTGCTTAATTGACCTTTACATTTACATTTATATAATGCGTTTGACAGTTAGCTAAGTCCTTATTTACAGCGCTTAGCTAATTAGTTTTAAACTAAGCTGGCTCACGGGATTTTATATAAAAATAATAAATTAAAAGAAAATAAAATCAGAGTAAAAAAAATGAGTGAAGCTAATTATACATGGGTCATTATTTAACCTGTAGTCTTTTATTTTATTTATTTTTTTTATAAATATATATTAATGTAATATAATATTAACAATATTATAGTATAACTTTTAATATCTAACGTATATTTTTTTCATCTTACAGCAGCAACCTCAGCAGCTGATCAAGCCGACGCCAGTGCGTGCCACAGCTAAAGCGCCCGCGGGTAGTGATAGTAAGTGTCTAAACTATAAGGAAATAAAATATTTAATTTACTGATTTATAATATCCATTCTATTAGCAGCTCAAGTCAATAAGATTATTAGCTCAACGCCCAGCAAAAACCAACAGCAGCAGCAACTACCCACGGTCGCTTCCGTTTTGGCGTCTAGCGGGACACAGAACAACAACAATAATAACAGCAGTAGTAGTAGCAGTAGCATTGTCGCTGCAAGTGGTCACAATCCTGCGGTGCAGCCACATGCCCCAACGCCTGGTCTGAGTGCAACAAATATCGCAGTCCCAGCAGCAACAGCAGCAGCGGCAGCTGTTGCAGCAGTAGCAGCAGCATCAGCGAGCAACAGTAGCAATAACATTCAAGGCCAATCTGTGATTCAAGCGACACCAACAATTGCATTTGCGGCGGTGGCTAAACACAACACATGTATGCCCGAAATACTAACTACTATATTAAGATTTATTTGGTTTATTCTAATTGTAATTTATATTAACAGCACTACTGGAAAATGGACCTGTCTCGCAGCAGCAGGCAACGGCGCCGACGGTGGCGGCCATTGTGAGCGCCAATGCACAGGTCCAACAACAACAGCAGCAGCAACAACAGGCAGCGCAATTATCCAATCTTCAAACGAATTCCTCACACATGCAAAACGGTAATATATTTTGGATCAAAATTAGGCAATGGCTATGCTTAGTCATGTTTTATTTATAGTTTTATAAATTAATAATTGTAAATAATGGTAATTGTAAATGGATTATGGAATTTTATCAATTGATACTTGTAAATAATAGTAATTGCTGTAAATGGATGACATCTTTATAGTTTTTATTAATTGATTATTATAAATGATAGGAATTCTTTGTTGTAAACGAATTGATCTAGCTATATTAGTCTGTCAACACCAGGAACCCCAAGCTTTAATATTAAGTAGTTTATAAAATATATGTATATATATTTATAACACTTGTGTCGATAATTCCAGACGTTATTTGAGAAACCATTTACAATGGCTTTAATTATATTGCTCCACTTGAAGCCAGTCGGAGCTGGGTACAGAGTTTCACCCAGTTGCGAGCGCTCAACACGAATACTATTGCCGAGGGTATTTTAAATTTCTGAACAATTATGTTGATATTGGCAAATTTAATTTATTTCACTCTTTATAAAAATACACTGAATTGTAAAAAGTAAATTTAAATTACATAAAATAGGAGATTAGTTATTGAACATTTTCTAATTAAATTGTAATACATATATATGCATGTATCATGTGGAAATTTTCAAGAGAAAATGTGGTTTTAGACAGATATTATAAAACAGAAAAAAAAAGAGAAAAATATATATGCAAATTAAACTCTGATTTTGTAGGCAGTAGAATCGACTACTATATCAATTATAGAAAATATATTTAGTTAGTAAATATATTTTGTTATTTAGATTACCGACACTTCTCCATATTTAAAACAAAAAATTATTTTAATTTTTTTTTTCGCTGGGAATCCATTGTAAGCTTAGATTTTTCCTTTTAAATTGGTATATTATATATTTGGATATATGTCAAAATTAAACTCAGATTTTGCAAAAGCAGAAGAATGGGTCAATATATAAAATATTTCATAGCAAATACTTTTGTTAATTAAGATAGTCGTAATTTTAGTTTTTTAATAATATTTAATTGAGTTTTATTGGCAATCTCTACACTTTAAGGGTATTCAAACGTCGCTGTCGCAGTTGAAGCCACAAATTCTCTATTGTTTATTTAATATAATTGCTATTAATATGTAATGCTTATTGCTATTTGTTTCGATTACATTTGCAGGTCTGCCCGTCTCACTCAGTAGTAGCAGCAGCGGCAGCAGCAACAGCAGCAGCAATAACAACAGTAATGCTGTCGATGCGATTTCATTGAAAACCATGGCACAGGAAGCCATCAATCGATCTGTGATCGAGCCCAATTCCCTAAATCAGCAGCAGGCAAGTAATATAGATACGAGACAACAGCAACAACAACAGCAGCAGCAGCAACAACAACAGCAGGCGCAGCAACAAGCAGCGCAGCAATCACTGCTGCAACAGCATTTCAGCACCGAAACAACTGCCAACCAACAACAACAGCAGCAGCAGCAGCAGCAGCAACAACAACAGCAGCTCCAGCAACAAGCGGCGACAGCTGCAGCAGTAGCAGCAGCAGCAGCGCAACAACAGCAACAACAAAATGCAGCAGCGGCAGCAGCAGCAGTTGCAGCAATTGGTACAATCGTCGCTGCTGCCAGCAATGGTCCCACAGCTGGCAGTGGACTCATGAATCTGGCGAATGCTGCTGGTCAGCCAACAGCCGTCAGTGGTGGTGTTGTCGTCCCACCCAATGCCAAGACGCATACATCGCAACAGCAACAGCAGCAGCAGCAACAACAACAGCAGCAGCAGCAACAGCAGCAGCAGCAACAGCAGCAGCAACAACAGCAGCAGCAGCAAATGGCCACAACGGAGGCGCACATACCACCGCTGTTAGGTGTAACGCCGCTGGGTCCAACGCCACTGCAAAAGGAGCATCAGCTACAATTCCAAATGATGGAAGCCGCATACTATCACCTGCCACAGCCCATTGATACGGAGAAGCTGCAAACATATTTTCATCGTTCACCGGTGCAAACACCAGCGCATTATCCCCAGGTGAGTCAGGTACATTGCTTCAATTGTCAGTCAACATGGCTATAATTATTTTGTCTTGGTTGCCGTATCGCAGGCCCAGCTGCCCATATACGATACCGTTGAATTCTATCAACGGCTCTCGACGGAGACGCTCTTCTTTGTGTTCTACTATATGGAGGGCTCCAAGGCGCAATATCTCGCAGCGAAGGCGCTCAAAAAGCAAAGCTGGCGCTTCCACACCAAATACATGATGTGGTTTCAACGGCATGAGGAGCCGAAGATTATCAACGATGATTACGAACAGGTGAGCTCAATAGTAGTGTAGTGTCAATAAATAATGTCAGTCGATCTAAGCCTGAGCTATAATATTTACAAAATGTATTATCAAAATAGAACTGATTCTTCAAATCAATGTTGTGCTAAGCAGATAAGATTACAATAGCAAAAGTAGTGCATTTTCCGATGTATACTCTATTTACATCAAAACCAAGATTTATATATATTTAAGTTCCTATACATATTCCCATACCTAATATGTGAATATAATTTCTTTTGCTTTACAGGGTACGTACATCTACTTCGATTATGAGAAATGGAGTCAGCGCAAAAAGGAAGGCTTCACTTTTGAATACAAGTACTTAGAAGACAAGGAGCTGAATTGAATTGAATGCTGCGTTGTTGTGATGCGGATGCGTCGGCTGTCTACGAGGAACTCAATCTATAACAACTACAATAATGAAAAACAATAGCATACAATAATCATACCCATATCTCCCAGATCAAAAGAATACAAAACACTCTCTCACTCTAAGATTCATAACACTCACACACATACACACTCACACCGCTACAAATCCATAAACTAATGAAAGAGATCTTGTGTAAGAGAAACGATAATGCTAGCAAGGCCGTAACGATGCAACGGATAACAAAGCAAAAGAAAACAACAACAAAAACAATGAAGTATGATACTGATACTTGTTCGTATAACGCATGTAAAAACATATGCTTTTTTATATAAATGTTTTATTGTTTATTATTTTTTTTTTTAAGAATTAATTTCCTACACAAAACAAAAAAAAAAAAGAATTAAGATTTAAAAGAAAAACTAAAACTATAAAAAAGTTATGCAAAATACGTGCAAAAAAATTTGAATTTTCTGGCAATTGTTCCTCGCACCGCCCACACCCCCAAAAAAAAAAAAAAAATCCCTATTTAGTCTATCGCTTAGCGTTCATGCATTCATTAAACACTTCCAGCTCGAGCTCCCTCCGCCTGCGACCCTGCCCCGCCCCACCCAAATCCATCGCTCCTCATCCATCGCACTTGCATCATGTATAAAGAGCGCAGCAGTGTGCAGTAAATACTTTTAATTATAAACAAATTAGCGCACCGAATTTTTTTCAATGCGTTTGCGTAGAAACGTAAAAGAATTAAAGAAAAAAAAACTCGTGAGAATAAAAGTAAACACTAATAAAACTTCAGCTGATCTTATTTAAATTTAATAATGTAATTACGATTACTAAGATCATTGATTAAGTTGAGCATGATAATGAATGGATGCTGCAAGGCAAACATACAAACAAAACAAACAACAAATTAATGCGTAAAAATACCTTTTTTTTAAATGTAAGCAAAATAAAAACAAAAAGTGAGTAAATAGTTGAAACATGTTTAGTGTTTTTCTTTGGTTTCATTTCATTTATTTTACTTTTCCATTTTTCCCAATTTTAGCCTATTTAAATCATATGATCGGTTGAGCCTCAATTTTGATCGCAAAAAAAAAAAAAGAAAAGAAAAAAAATGTTATTAAGTCATATATAGTCAAATGGTATAAACAAATGCATTTTAGAATGTTTTTGCGTAAATATAGCATTTTTGCTAAACAGAAAACAAAAAAAAATGAACGAAATACATATTTAACAATTTTACAAGATTAGTTTTAAACGAAAACAAAAATGCATGCAAAACAAAAAAAAAAAAAAAACATTTTAAAGATTATTAAAAAAAAAAACAAAAAAAATGCATTAAAATATACATACAATTATACGCCGCCCATTGCGTACTGGATTTTATTAAAAATATAATTATATGGATATTTCTGGTTAACACTTAGATATTTTTAATGGATGAGGTCGATTTTTACGCGCCGCTTACGTTCTCTTATACCAAGTGCCGAAGGCTGTCGCTTATACAGCTAGCAAGTAAGTATACTTGCGTATACTTAACTTATACTTTTCCGCATACACTTTTTCTATGATGAGTGCCAAGGCCAAGGTTCTCTTATACTGGCAGCAGCCTAGTAGCCGTTCACTATTTAGTAATAAAAGTGTCTTTTAACATTGGAATGTGTGTGTGTCCCTTTTGCCTAACTTATAATTCATTATACGGCGCGCGGTATGTGTAAATTCTTATACGCTCTTCCCACTGTGGTTTGTGTGTAATAAATATGTAAACGTGAGTGCAATTGTACTCGTCTATATATATGTAATTATGTATGCATGTGTGCAGTGGCCATTGGAGATTTGAGGTAAGAAGACCTCTTGTGTTTTCTTTGAGTCTTGCTAAATTGGGTAAAGCTAACATATTACAAATTTATATATTATCAATCGCTTTCGAAAAAATATTATACATGCATTTATAATTGAGTTTATTAACTGTTGCAAATCGTTTTGTTTGTTGGTAAGTTGCATCACCCCTAATTGTATTGAGCAGTTGTTGCTAAGTTGCTCATTTGTAACGGTAATCTTTTTTCGCTTACGGCTATACTTCTTGCGTTTAATGCGATGATAGATTTGTTGTTGTTGTGTTTTCTCATTTTGTTTTGCGTACTGTGTGTGCGTATGAACGTTTTAATACCATTTATGCGCTTTGTGCAAGCGAAATGTATTATGATGTGCTTTCAAATAAAGGGTATGCAGCCCGTCAACCTAGCGAATTTAACGTCTAGACATTGCCATTTTTTGTTCATTCAAAATGGCGTAGGCAGAGTTTATTCTATTGAACTAACTTCTTTGATTTATACGCGCTTTTATGAGGATTTTTATATCTGATTAAACTATTTTAATTGCTGAATAATATTTAACAATTAAATGTAATTATTGGCAAATCTTTATTTAAATTTGTTTAAAATATCATTTAAGCTCCAACTAATCCTTATTCGTTTTCTGATAATGTTCTATTAGAAATTGTTTTCAATTAATTTTTATACCCTGATTTTTTACCTTGCAAATTATTTATAGGAAAGTAATTTATATATTTCTCAGAAATAAAAGTTGCACTATAAATATTTACCACATACTTGACTTAATAATAATAATAATTTAATCTAAGCTCTTGTTATCTAAAAATTAGGTTTGTAAATAATACTTATCAATTGAAACTAATGAATGGCGCTTCTATAGGCTTATTAATATTAAGGTCACGTAAAAATAGCGCGATTATTTGGCTGATAACGGACCGCTCCGCAAACAACCATTTCAAGTATCACTGCCAGAAAGATAACACATCAACACATTTCGCATGTATGGGTGTCAAATCTATTTTAGCCAAATTAAAAATGGGCGTGTGCGCCATGACTAATTATGATATCAAGAAGACACCCAAGACATTCGCTACACTTTTGACGACTGACCAAAACATTCCATTAGTCATAGACGAGTAAGTGTGCCAAGCATATCATGCGAGCTATAAAAAATTGCAATTGATATATAATTCTTAAAATTTGAGATATTGTTAATGTTATAATTTGAATAATCTTATTTATTTATTTTGGTTCTTAGTTTTCTTTTATAATTTCATTTGCTTGATTGCTTTTCACTTAATATCTCACACCAACATCTTCATTTTTTTTAAAGGAGTATTTGACTCTTCGAAGGCTTTTCTATATACTCTATTCTTCTTCTTCTCTTCACTCATTCGGCCATAGGAATTGTTTAAAAAAATGTTTACAATATATTGGCTCAGCGTCCTGATCTTTTTTCTCTTTCTTTCCCTTTTCATCTACCTACCTCTGAGTCCGCACCATCATGCTCTCTCTGCACAGATATACTCTTCTCAAAAAGTTGGCGAGCATAAAAACTTACTCATGAGCTTTGTGTGAGTGTTCTACTTTGAGAGGTATTAGTACTAGTCTCACCTATAAAAGAGGATGACTGTTGCCCTGCGCCTTCAGTCGTAATACCCATCTGGTGCAGTGTAGACACAGGCGCTCTGCTTCAAGCATTTATTTATAAGGGCTTTCTTTGCTAACATTTAAATTTATGTATATTATTTATTATTAATTAAATGAATTTTATTAATCTAATAAATAGTATTAATTACTTATTAATGGTAATAATAATATTAATATTAATAATATTAAAATAATAATATTTTATTTATTTATATATATGCATATTTTTTATTTTTTAAATAAGAAAAAATACTCTTTAAACTAATAAATATAGTATAGTGGCGATCAGAATAACGATCTTAAAAAATTTGTTTCAAATCAATGAAATGTTAACCCAACCGGTTTAGTATTTATTTAACCTTAAATATATTTCTGCTATTATTTTATTTCTTCTAAAACTGCATACTTATTTTTATTTCATCATATCATCAAATTATGATAAAATTTCGAAAAATGTAACTTCACATCACTTCTTCCATTATTGATCACCTCGTTAATAGTAAGAGTACAAAGTCCAAAAAGTAAATCTTGTTTAAACTAATTTATTCTTATCTAAGGATCGTCTATTTGTTTTATATAGTATATAGTATAGTAGATATATTAACGGAATTGCAAGTATACCAATTAGACTTGTGTCTGGTAAAGTCCCTATTAAATTATTTTCAAAATAATTATAAATCCATTCAATCGAGATATATATAATTATTAATATATGTAATTTTATTATTATAATATATGTAATTATTATTATATATGTAATTATTAAAGCAAAATCTTTCAATTTCTTATCAGCTTCTCAAAGGCTCTATCAGACACAAGTCTAGTTTGAGCACTTCCAATTGGAACACGTAACGTAATCCCCAATCGGAGCACGTAATCCCATAAGTAAAATGGACAAAAACGTTTTGTTCTGATTAAGAATATATTTAATAAATCTGTAATATTTTCTATAATAAATCTGTATAATTTTCTATAATGAATTACAACTTTAATGTTAATAAACCAATCCGAATATGAATTACAAAAATAATATCTTATAAAATAATTGTTAATGATGCCAAAAGAAATGCATAAAATATATTTGTTTTATATCATATTTTATATATACATATTTTTATATACGCTCTGCGCCTGCGTATTGGATTTGATTGCATAGAATATGTACAAAAATTGTACCCGAAAGTAAATGTTGAAGGAAAGTGGAAACGAAAATTTAAATGTGAAAGGATTAACAATGACAATGACAATGGCAATGAAAATAACAATGACAATTAAACTAGAATGGAACAAGATAAACGGCGGCAGATATGGACTACAGATCGATAGATCATGGACAGCTTAAGGTAATTATTAGACATTGGTGGTCTCCGCGTCATTGCCCCAAACAACATCATCCTCATCGTCATCATGGCCCCAGCCTTGATCGGCCTCGGCGTCTGTTTCCAGGCCATTCGAGGTTGTAGCTGATGCCGCAAAGCGACTCGCATCGATTTGCACAATTTCTGGTTCGCTCAGGGCTGTGGTCTTTGTCTCAATCACCGGCTCCATGTCCTTGAAGAAATCAAACTCAGCCGGCTCAGAGGTGTTGGCTGGCGTTGTCAACTGCACTTGTATATCCAGCGCGCTGAGATCATCGATGAGCATGCGATTGGTCGGTGGAATGGAGGTCTTTGTAGCGCCTGTGGATAGGCTTGAGCAGGCGGTGCGGAATGAGTCGGTCAGTGAGGGTTGAGTGGCCTGTGTAGAGGTGTTGCTATTGGTTTCCAAATTATTCAGATTCAGTTCATCCAATGTCTCCTGCTTGACATGCAGACGCTGCAGTTCATCCGTATTTTCCCAATCGGACCACGCGCCATCCTCTTCCTCATCGTTCACCAATGTTTGTTCATGCGCCGCGCTGCTCGTCGAGCTGTTGACGTTGTCCGTGTTGCTGTTGCTGTCGCTGCTGCTGTTGCTGCTCTGACTGAGCTCCAATGGTTTCTCACTCAGATTTGTAAGGCTTTTCTCATCCTCGCCGCCATCAGGACTCAAGCGCAACGGCATCGCCGCCACATTCGTCTCCACGGGCAACGGACTGCCCGAGACCATATAATCCACGGCATCCACAGCGCTGCCGTTCATAAGCGGCGTAATCGAACGCGGCTCTGTCCACGGTGTGCCGCTGTCCGTGGAGACGGCAGCATGGGGTCGACCGTCCGAGAAGCAACGTCTCCGATCACCGCCCAGCACAGTTGCTGCTCCCAGAATGGGCACCAGATCGGCCAGGCAGCGCAATGTCTTGGCCACCAGCACATCGTTCGTATCGCTCATGCCCATCTGCAAGTGTGGCAAGATTTCGGTCTTTAGCTGCTCATCGCTCAACAGGCGCACATACTCCATGAAGTAGTCCAGCAGAATGAGTCGAATCTGTGCATCGCGCAGCCGAAACATTTTTAATATATGCGGCAGCAGATAATGCAAATAGGTCTGAGGCGAGAAGAGAGCCGCCGTGCCGTTCTCTGTCTTGGTGCGCAGCACGAATGGTGTGACACAGTGCTGGGCGGTGGGATCGAGCAATACCATGCGCGACAGTAAATCGCTGGCTAGCTGTGAGGCAACCACTTGCTCATCGAAACAGCGCAGGCGTTCAATTAGATTGCTAAAGAATTGTTGACGCTCCGACACCGACTTCAAGGGCAGCTCGAAGAGAAATGAGTGAATGAGAACGAATTCATGATTGAAATATGGATGCAAGAGTACGGCGGATAGCTTGGGACGCAGCTCCAAGTTCAGGTGCTTCAGGTGTGTGCTGCAATATTCGCGAAATTCTTGTACATACGGCGTGCTCGCTTTGTCCTCGCTAGCGCCGCATTTGTCCAGCACCTGTTCGCAGAGCGTGGCGAAAGCGAACTGCTCCAGTCCCAATTCACTGTTGGCCGAGTCCCGGGCCAACGGCTGGCGAAAGCTGTGCGCCAAGTCAATGAGCTGTCGATTCAAATCTTTCGCCTTCCACACAAACTCAAAGCCGGCCAAGCGCCAGCTGCCCTTCTCCGTCACATAAATGGATTGTGTGCAGATATTAAGATGTCTAGCCATTGCCTTCTCGATCAAGAATATCAGACTGCAGAGTATGGTGCGCAATCCGAGGCACACCTGTATATCGCTCTGCTGGGCCAGCACATCGTTCAGCGGTCGCACACGTTCCGTGGCCAAATGCTTCTGTCCGGACTCATCCCATGTTGACATATATTTCAATATATACGGATGCCGATAAATCATCAGATTCTGTTGCACACATTGAATACATTTAAATAAAATTAATTTTATTTAACAGTAAATTCGTACTTGTGGCACGTCTTACCTTTATGGCCCGTTCCATTGGCCCTTGGGCCGCCCACAGCTGACCCTTGACGAGAACTTCGCCTTTGAATATGGACAGCTCCTGGCCTCCGCCACCTTCCTCGTTGCATGTCGTTGGCGATTCGGCATTGTAAAGAGCCCAAAAATCATTCACTTCGATTGCATTTTTATCAATAATCAGCCCTTTTAATTTGCTGCCTTCATTGCCCATTTTGTATAAACATTAAGAGATAACATTTATGTTAGGTCAACGTTTGCACAACGTAAGGCGAACATTTACGTAACGTAAACGTTACGCAAAGAGCAGCTTTGTTACCTTAAATGTTAACAGCCCTGTTTAGACGTCACATTTTTGGCTCGATTTTGATTTCAACTTTGGCGCGCACTTAAATAAGGATCGGGCAAGTGGATCCAAAGCTACAAAAATTAAATATTTAGTTCTAAATACCAAAAATATTATGAAGAATGGTAAATCTTTTGTTTTATTTAATTCATTTTATTAAAAAACTAAGTAGACAATTAATTGAACTGCGAGCCACTGTTAAAAGACTCAGCTGGCAGTAGAACTGTTAGCACAGCAATCAGCAAATGTTAAGAAGGCAGTGCTGTGAAACGACAATACTGCATATATGCGTATATTTGCAGCACTGGACACTATGCACCAGGTCGAAGGCGAAAAGTTTTCATCTCTGTTGTTTATAGATTAATAAAAATAATAAAATTTAAAATGGATTTATACGACGACATAGACGCAAAACCGCGTGCCAGCCAAATGGACGGATGGTCGTCGGGCATCAAAATGTTGCAAACACAGTTGGCAGTGAAGAAGGCTCAGCTGCCAAAGCCCAAGGCGAGAGATCCAATAAAGAAACCGGTGAGTCCAATGCTTTCACTCACTCTTGCAATTATCATAATTTCTCTTTACAGCTTATGACACCAGTGGTGAATTTGCGCACCAAGCGCGGCTCGGACGCCGACAGTTTTGAGCCGATGACTGTGGCCAAGCCAACGATAACAAGCACTGCAGTGGCGCCAGCTCCGCCGGTGCTGGAGAGTATCAAGGCAGACGATTGGGATTTCGTGGACGAATACGATCCGCAGTGGCCCAACGAGTATGAGAAACTGAAGGACAAATTAAAATCCAATGATAAATCAAGAAGCAGTGGCGGCAGCGGCGGAAGTCGCGGTGAGGATCGCGATCGGGACAGAGATCGGGACCGTGATCGCAAACGCGGTCGTGGTGGCGGTGGACGCCGAGACACACACAATCATGACAGCTCTCCGCCCAGCATGAAATTCAGTGGATTTGGCCAGCGACAAAGTGATGAGGATCGCTACAGTCCTCCAGCGCCGGGATCAGTATCTAAGCAAGGTGGAGGTGCGGCCATTGCGCCACCACCATCTCTGTCCATCGACAATGGCGATGGCTCCTCGAATGTAACCATACCCTATACAGCCAGTTCTGTAGCGGCCAAGATAATGGCCAAATACGGCTTTAAGGATGGCCAGGGCTTGGGAAAATCGGAACAGGGCATGTCCGTAGCTCTGCAGGTAGAGAAAACATCTAAGCGCGGCGGTCGTATCATACACGAAAAGGATGTATTTCTACCGCCACCACCAACAACCTCACCACCTCTCCCTCAACTGCCTGCTGTGAGCGCATCGCCATCAGTATCGAGTCCAGCTCCTGCAGCTCCGCCTCCACCTGGCTCGATGCCACCGCCACCATTGCCAGGCGTTGCTCCGACAGCACCAGCTCCAGCAGCTTCCAGCAGTGAGCCAGAGCCTAGCATAACCGAAATTATGAAGGCGCCTAGTAAAGTTGTGCTCCTTCGCAACATGGTCGGACCAGGCGATGTGGATGAGGAGCTGGAACCCGAGGTCAAGGACGAATGCAACACAAAGTACGGCGAAGTGAACAGTGTCATCATACATGAAGCCTTTGGTACGGTGCCGGAGGATGCGGTCAAAATATTTGTGGAATTCAAACGCATTGAGAGCGCCATCAAAGGTGACTTTCTAATTTAAATTAATCAATAATAATCGCATAATGTATTCTCATCTTGCAGCTGTTGTGGATTTGAATGGACGATTTTTTGGCGGACGTCAAGTGCGTGCTGGGTTTTATAACTTTGATAAATTTAAAAGTTTTCAGTTGAATTAAGTCAATAAAAATAATTTGGTATGAAATTTATTATAGTTCAAGCAGAGCGCCCACTATTTGTTTTTGTTGTAATTTCGATCCGCTCGATATACATAGATAGATGCCAGAGTTGCTATCGATAATCGATTATTGTAGCAGCTGCGACAACTCTACTAAATATAATCAGACATACACGCTACGACCAATCAGTTGGCTAATGGGCGTAATATAAATATGTTACTTATTAAATTACGTTGTCAAATTGCTGGCTAAGCAATTTTTCAACATTTCTGGCCAAGCAACCCGTTCTCACGGCAAAACCTAAGCCAACGCAATCGAAGCAGGCGTGTGATAATATTGTGACAACTCACAATAGCTGGTTGTATCGTGTCTAGTACACATAGCTAGTGCCAGAGGTTTGGTTTGAGAACTGAAAACAATTATCGCAAATATTATTCGCTTTCGCTGTGTTGCAAAATTGATTAACGAAAACAACTTAAAAACCAAGGTGAGTTAACGACGCTCTTTCGTGCCTTCTTAACGTTTAATTGATTGTGTGTGCGTGTGTTAATATACAAAACAAGAAGCTCAAAAAAATTAGTATTGTGTTTTGCTGTTTTTTTTTTTCCTTTTCTCCTCTTGCGCGAATACATAAGTCAAAGCAAACGAACAGATAGCAGTGCAGAACGGTAAATTCTCCAAATGTCAACGACACAGAGTCAATTGTAATTAAATTCAATTAAGCTGCACTCCAACTTAATTTGTGTATCAATTTTCATAAGTGAAAAAAAGAGAACAGAGAAAAAAAAAACAATACAAGAGACGCAGGCCGCACTACTGCCCCCTTCGCCTTCAATTCCACGTTGAACTCGTGCCCAGCCACTGCCTGCAGCTGTAGTAGTGATAGTGCTTGTTGTTGTTTTTGTTATTGGTGTAGCTGTAATAACTGCAATACAAACACACACACACATACAACAGAAGCAGGCAGACAAACGACGGCTGATCACATTTGTTGTGCTCTATGCGCTTTATGCCAATCAACAACAAAAGTTTTGCATTGTTCGCAGCTTTCCCCACTCCCACCGACGCCCAGCAGAGGCAGCGGCAGCAGAAGCAGTGGCCGTAAAAACAACAGCAACATCAGCAACTGTAGTTATTATATCCATCCCATCATATTAGTTGTTGTTGGGGCCATGGGCCCGCTATCGCCGCTTTGTATTTGTGCTGCAAGGTAAGGGGGCAACTCTACCACTCAATTAAGGGTTTTGGCTAATTCCACTGTTTTTGTTCTAAGTTTTTGTCTCTCTCTCACTCTTCTTTCTCTCTCACATACACACATTTTATTGCACTATTATTCAATATATTGCACGCACATGAATACAAAATTATTTATGTATAAATATTTCTGCTGCTGCTCAGTTCTGCTTCTTCTTCCTTCAACTCGTTCCAAAGTGGAGGAGACGCATCCGATATATGAATATACAAACATACATATGTAAATACAAACAAACCGTTTTTTTTTCGGCGTACCTCCCGCTCTCCATCCCACACACACACCCAAACACATGTGAGTACTCGCATTTGTTGCCCGCTTCTTCAATTATATTTTTGAAAATATTCTATTTTTATACGAAACATTATTGTGCGCCTGGTACTCTGAAGTATTTTCATTTTCTTATTGTATACGCTACAGCAGCACATATTGAAAATTTGAAGAACTAAGAAAATGTGTGCATATAGCCCAGCCCTTCCTAAGTCCTGCGTTAGTTAACAACAGTTATTTATAGAGCTTTGAGCATTTTAGCAGAAATTGAGTTGGAAAATGTTCATGGAACTAGTTTCATTTGAATTAATTAAACTTTATATTAAATTAAGTATAAAACAATTCTCATAAATAAAATAAAAGTAACTTCTATTCATGCTTTTGGCATTTATATTAAATTTTATATGATTAATTCATGGAACCAGTTTAATTAGAGTAACTTCAAATTGAATCACTCATTTTTTTATAGACAAAAATATGTGATTTTGTGTTTAATTTAAAACAAAAGTGTTATTGGCATTATAATTAAATTTATTATTAATTAATCACTATTATGCTATTATTTTTACAAATAAGAATATGTGATTATATAGTTACTTTATTTAAATGGATTTTTTTTTCATATGTTTTATTCATAATATTGCCAAGAAATATATGAAATTAAATATATTTTCTCTCGAAATGCATTACACATGTGAATATCTTATAAATAGCTGTTGCACACATTCGGTAATCTGAGATTCCATAAGAAATTTTATGAATATATGTGTGTGTTCCATTTTATGCTAATTATATAAATATAAATTTTTATATTTATATAAATATTTAAATAAACAATAATTAAATAATTATTTCTTATATATAAATATTGAAATTTTATTTAAATGAAATTCCATAGAGAACTTTATTTAAATATATTTTTTTAAATTGTTAGCTAATTAGATTAGAAACCTTTCTCCTTTTTTTAATATTTGTCAATTTTATATATTTTTGTTTTTAATTTTTTTTTTTAATATACATATTTGTTTTTATTTATTTATTTATTTTCAAATGTTATTATTTTTTATTATTATCATTTTTATTATTTTTGTTTGTTTTGTGTTTCGTAACTAGCAAATGTGCTTTGATCGAATGTGCCTTGATTTGGAACTCTTGAACTGGCAAGTCAGTCAACATTTTGGTCGCACTGCTTAGTGCACAGAAATTTTGTAACACTCAATCAAATTGAACCTCTCCTGCTAAATACATTTTATCAGATATAGAATTTACTGTATGACTGTCTGTGCGTTGCATTTCACACTTTTCAGTTATGGTCTTGGTCAGCAACGAATGGCAGAGCAATAAGGATGACGAGCAAAAGCCCAGTGCGGCAGCAGCAGCAGCAGCAGCAGCAACTCCAGCAGCTTCATCAACAATTCCAACAGTAGCCGTTGCAGCAGCAGTAGCATCGTCAGCCGTAAATATTGGCTCAAGCTCAACAACCAGTGACCAAGATATAACCGCTAGACAAGTAACTGTTACCAGCGGCGCTGAATTGTCCAAGCGCCAACAGCGCATCCACAAAAAGGCCCATATAATGGAGCTGAACAAGAAGGCCCAACAGGAGAAGGAGCAGCAGCAGCAGCAACAGCAACAGCAATTGTTAATGCGTGAAAAGCACGAGAGCGAGACGTGTGAGCTGTCCACAGAGAACAACAGCAATAGCAATAGTAACAGCATCGACAACATCAATATAGGAGGCATCAATGATGCCAACGACAATATGGAAAATCAAGAGAACAATAATACGACTTCGGCAGAGGCCTGTGATTCCAATACGAACACATTGCTGCAGGTGAGTACGCCATAGAAATGAAAACTAATATATAATTAATAATGAATTATTGCAATTTTAGGGTCAGCTGGCACAGAAACAGGCGCAGTTACACATGGCCATGAATTCGGTGCTAAATGCAAATAATACAACGACGAGCGGAAATCTATTCAGCTCAATGGGTGCCTTACAATTGCCGAATGAGACTTCGAATACGCTGCTCAGCAACGTGCAGGATATGTCGCCCGGTGAGGCCAGAATTGTGCTGCAATGCGAGTTGAAATCGCATAAGTTTGAGACGCGCAACATATTGCTGGCACCGGGACAGGAATGCAAAGTGGGACGGCTGATTGCCAAAAGCAAGGCGAGCGAGAATAATGCCATATTCGATTGTAAAGTCTTGTCGCGCAATCATGCCATGCTCTGGTATACGCCCGATGGTCGTTTCTGGGTGAAGGATACAAAGTCCAGCAACGGCACCTTTATCAACGACAACAAACTGGGCAACGAGCCGGCCGAGCTGCATAATGGTGATACCGTCAAGTTTGGCGTTGAGGTGATTGAGAATTCGCGTCAGGAGGTGCATGGCTGTATTATTGCCCGTGTGACATTGTTTTTGCCCGACGGACGGGAGGCCATCTCAATAGATTCGGAACAGTTGCAGTTGACGGGACCAAACCGGATTAGCTTTGATGAGATACAGCGACTCAATGCATTTCTACAGGAGGCGGCGCAGCGTGAGAAGATGCTGAAAGCGAAGCTCAGCAATTTGCAGGGTGTACTCGATTCGACGCGCAAAAATTCGGCCATGTGCTGGCAGAGCATGATCACCGAGGATCAACTCTTGCACAAGATCAATCTACTGGAGAAGAAGTTGCAAATGATGGAGAAAAATGTGCCCGAGAATACATTACGCAATGAGGTGAGTGGATTTGGAAGTTACTGTAGCATACATTTGGGGGCAGCATTTATAATTCTTTCCATTCTTTTTGATAGGTTGTTAAATTGCTTGAGGATAAGACCTCGTATCAGCTAACTGCCAAAGAGGCGCTGCGCAAGGTCTATCAGGATCGTTGCGATGCCATGCAAATGCTGTCGAAAATGGAGATGGCGTACACAACTTCGGATAATGAGTGCAGCATATTGCGCGGTCAGATCTTAAGTTCGAAGCAAACTTTACAGGATTTTAACGAGCGATTGGAACAACTACAGCTAGAGTATATGGATTATAAGCAGGAGACGTTGCGTCAACAGCAAGAGGCTAAGGAACTGGAGGAGCAGCGACTTGCGCAGCACAAGGAGCAGCTAATCGCGCATGAGACCGAAATGGAACAGATGCGCCAACAGCTGATGCAACTGCAGCAAACAATTGCTGCTCATGACAGCGAACAGGCGCTGCAGCAGCAACAGACGCTGGAGCAACTGAATGCGGCTATCGCTGTCGGTGAGGATGACGACGACGACGACGACGATGATGACGATGATCGGGATAATGTTGACGCAGACGTTGAGGATTCAGCGAACGATGACGAAGTCAACAACGCTGACATCAAGGAGGATAAGGAGGCAGGCGATCATGATAGTTTCGCAGTTACTACTAAAGACGAATTTCAGACAGATGACGGTCCACGAATCATTGAGCTGCACGACAAGGAAAATCAGACAACACCCAGCAAAGCTAAGGCTGTAAGTTAATTTTGATATTAGTTATACGACTTTTACTAAATGAGCTTCTTTTGCAGAGCAAGAAGACCAAACGACAACAGTTAAAGGAATTCGATTTGAAGAACAAGGTGATACGCAAAGGTACCGTGATGAAGCTGTTCAAGAACTCGGATCTCAACGGCGCCGATGGTGGCGACGTATTGAAGGCCATATTCAATGCAACCGACTCTGGCGATGATGATGATGAGGAGGCGTCTCAATCAAATATGGATACATCTGCGGCATCGCCAATGGGCAGAAATACTTTTGCTGAAATTGCCTGTGATGAGTTTATACACAAATCACCGAAGCACACACGTCTTAATGGCATCGATGAGGCGACCGAGGAGCCGCACTCAACAAGCCACAACAATAAGTTGGAGACACAGGAGACGCTGGTGCGCAGCAACGATGGACTGGAGGATGTTGACCTGCCGCAGGAGCATGCCGTGGATATGTTGCACGAAGAGTGTATATTCTATAAGGAGAAATCAGCTAAGCTAACCAACGATATAAGCAATCTGGAGGAGGAGATGAATATCCTAAAGCAGCAGCTACAGAGTCTGCAGCAGCCACAAGCTGGAGGAGCACAGACAGAACGCAGCACTAGTGGAGCAGACGCTAAGGATAAGGATAAGAGTGCTGAGTACGCCACAGATGATGAGCAGAAGCCACTGCTGTCGGACAAGGACATCGATGGTGATCTCTCGAGTTGGCGCGACGATGTCAACATCATGAACGATGCGCAAGTGGAGCGTGAGGAGGAACTGATCGTCTACAAGGAACGCCTGGAGCAGTCCGAAATGAGCAACATTGAATTGCGCAAAGAGATATCAGTGCTGCGACTCAAGCAGCCAATGGTTCACGATCACAATCTCTTGTACCGTGCTCTGCCCCTGGGCTGTGTGGCGTTGGCAGCGATCATCTACTTTTTGTCCATTCGCTTTTAACACTCGAAAGTCGTCAGCACAGCGGAAACGTCGTACCTACAGCAAAACGAGATTCAACAAATATTATACATATATATATATATAGAAAGAGACGATAATCAACATCTTGCGGGGTGGGGACATGCGAGGGCGCGTGTTAGATGCTGGATGTGCACTATATGAAGAAAAATTTAATCAAACAAACAAACCGAAAAAAAAAACAACAAAAATGAAACAAATGATGGATGTAAAGTATGCAAATCGGATGGACGCAGTTATACAGTTACAATATTTATATATCTACACATACACACACAAATACACACATACATATATATATATCTGGATATGTATATATGTATGTGTATATATTGATCTATCTATCTATTATTCGAGCTTTACTCGCCATTTTCTATATTCTGTTCTATCTTTCTCATATTTTGGACCACAAAATTTTTAGTTGTAAATTGAAATTGAATCGAACAAAAATCCCAACATAAAATATTAACAATTAACCCAAGCGTGCGCAAATACATATATACACAACTCATACACACACACTTACACTCATTCGCACACACACACACACACACCTGGTTAGTTAATTCGGAAGTATAATTATATTTAAAGAAATTCCCCAAACGACTTTTTTGATATAAATCTTTTTTTTAATGGTGCGATTTAAATATACGAGAAACCTTCGAATTGTGTACAAATCTAGGAAGAGCAGAGGCGCCTGGAACTCCTCGGATTGGCGACGAATCGATCATTAAGTTTAGCATTAAGTTGCAATTATTTACCATTACCAGCTATGTTTTATGAAACACTATATTTACGTATGCTAAATGTTGATTTATGTACTATAATTTAGTTGATTTTTATTGTCCGTCGTCTCATTGTATGCGAACGTGCGTGTAAAACATTTATAATAGATATAAATATTCCGAAGTGAAACGAAACAAATTTTGAAAAATGCTTGCGATATCACAAAGAAAGAAAACAAAACAAAACACTCTTAATGTATGCAAATAAAAAAAAACGAATACAAATGAATAAACACACAACACTATAACGAAACGATGGCATTTACAAAGATTTTTCCACTTTTATAGTACAAGTTTTACAAATAAACTGTTTAAATGAAAATAAACAAGTTTAAATTTGGCGCTTATATAATTGTTGCATGCGCAAAATGCTCTGTGCAACAATATCGTAAACTTGTTTTAATTCTTATCGAATATACTTATCGACAATGAACACGGGCACACTGCAGCTTGTGGATTTTAGCGGTTGATGAACGCAGTCACACGCGGCAGTCTGGTCGGGTTCTCTGTGGTGCGCACGGTCGTTTAGGCGGTGCATTTTCCCTATTTATCTGTGGTATATAATCAAGTATATAAATTAAATGTAAATGTAAATGTAAAAACATTTGTTTTACCCAAAACGGCTGCATCGATTCTGACAAGTGCTTGTTTTGCGGTGTAATTTGTTTTAGTCAACGTTACAGACGAAAGAGCCAAGCTATTTCCAGTGTCCACTAGAGATGAGCGATTCTGTGACTTTAAAAAGTCACTATGTCAACTGTTCCTGTGACTGAATCTTACCACATTTTGTAACAAGAAAGATATGTCATGTGATGCCTTTTACTTTCAATTCTTAGCGTCTGTTGCGAAAAGTCACAGGTACATGTACATACAGACAATAAATCGCTCATCTCTGGTGCGCTTATGTGAAGTGGGCGTGACGCTAGGCGGTAACAGCAGCGGCAACGACAGCAGCGACCGAAGCGCAGTCAAAGTGAAATGCAAAGAAAGACGGGATTAAATACAGTGAAATAAAAGCATTGCAGAAGCTTCCAAGTATTGTTATTGCAATATTGCATGTTCTTTCTCTTTTGTGTTTCTAGCTAAAAGCCAACAAATTCGCAAGTTGCGCTTATATGCGTACTTGTGTGTGAGTGAGTGAGTTAGTGAATGTGTGTAAGAAGAGTAAAGCAGAAGCGGCAATAACAACGAGAGAGCACAACTCTGTTTCAGCCTGCAGATGTGGAAATAACTAGCCGAAAAAAATATATAATAAGAAAGCAATAAGACAACGAAAACTGCCTTGCTGGCTTAACGGATTTACCACCGTCGTCGACGTTGTTACGAAAAAGCAAAACATAAAAAAAGAGAGGAGAAGGTAAGTCATATACAAAAACAAAATTGCATACGAAATATTGCGACTTTTGACATTACTCTGCAGCAAAACAACAAATATTGCTTTAATTGAGTGAGCGTGCGAATGTATGTGTGTGTCTGTGTTTGTGTAAGTGTATGCGCTCATGTGTTTGTTTGAGTTTGTGCAAGTATATATGTATGTATAAGATAAGCCGCATTCTCTGATAATAACAGCTGAAGTTGCGTAGTCGAAGTCAGTGTGTCATATTGGAGGAGTCAGCCAGCCATGTAGCAGTTCTTGAAAAAAAGAGAAAAAGGAAATTAAGCTATAAATATAATAGATAATCAAGAAACACAAATGGAGCCATAAATATATCTTGATTACTCTTTTATGTTCTTTATTTACCATCTGTCCATTTGACAATTATTAAATTTTATGAGGACCTAATAAAACTATTTTACTTAAAATAACTGGTTTACACTCTAATACTTATTTGTTGAAATACGAAATAAATACATAAAATACAAATACAATATACATACGTATATGTAATCAGTGAGTAGATTAGGCTGATAGAAATACTCTTACTAAAGCTTTAATTTTATTTCTTATTTTAAAAAAATAAATAAATAAAATAAACTTAAAGGCACAAAAATTAAATTAATGACAATGAATTTAAGACTTAACTTGTATCTGCCTATCGCCTATCGATCTGTACTGGAGTTAGGAATCAGTAGATAGAATTCCATTATTATATTTAGCAGACATTGCATGACCAAAGACTCGTTTTTGGGTAATTAACTTGTTTTTGCCATAACAACGACACAACAACAAAATACAAAAGCAAAAAAAAATAATAATAATAATAATGAAACCCAAATATTAATAATTTATTTAAGCTATCTTGTTTGGAAAGCGTATTACTTTATTTTTTTTTTTTGCACCACTTATCACAAGTAAACATTCGACACATTTATAATTCCATTGCTCTTTCCGTTGCCTATCTCCAAAAAAAAAAAAAAAAAATGGGAAAAAAACTCAGTCCGCTCTCTAGTATTCTACTACGTGCGCTCTTCGCGCTTGTTGCTTGCTTTTTTTTTTTTTTTTTTTTTTTTTTGCTTTCTGTCTTTTGCCTATCTTCTAATTACACATACAGCAGAACTTAATGAATACTTCGCTTAGTGTGCTTTGTTGTACAGTTTGAAAGTTCTCCATAAATATGTGTGACTGATGATTCATAACGGTTAGCGCGCTTATTGCCGTTTGCGTTTTGTTGTCGTTTTCTAGAATACGATATTTGTGCTCGCAACATTACAGTTGCTTGGCAACATTGTTGCCCAGCATCTATTTGGCGCTGCCAATGAACTTTTCCACAAAATAAACAAACAACAAAAAACTTTCACTTAGCAAGCCCATTGAAAGAGATAAATGGCATAAGATAGCCGCCGCCAATTGGCCAATATCCATGACGTGCCACGCACGCAGCCCCCAAATAATCCAAACAGTCAATTAAAAATGACAGCGCTCCGATTGCAAAAAGTGAAAAGCAATCAAAAAAAAAAAAAATAAATAAATAAATAAACAAAAAATACAATAAGACGAAAAAGAAATGAAAATAAAACACAAATAATTGCTTATAAAACACCCACGTTGCTCACACGCCGGCTGTGACGTCATTCGGACGGCAAGCTAAAATTGGCAACTTGCCAGCAACACGCACATGTATCTATACACACGATTATGGCGATCAGCTGGCAACATGTAGACACATATACCTATGCTGAACAGCATTATATTTGATTGCAGCTTGTGGCTTTTTTGCGGTCTTCGAGCGTGTTAAATAACAGATGCCATTAATAATTATACGGTGAAAAATTAGCTAACTGTTTATTTTCTTAAGACAAGCTTAAACCAGCTGACGATGACGACGAGACGTGGAGATCAGATTACCAGACAGTCTAGTAAAAATGTGTCATGCCATGCAAGTGTATGTCTGTGATTGTCTGTGTGTGGGTGATAAGAAACAAGCAATATCAAGTCGAGACAGAAATGCGCTTGTCAAGTGGGAGTTCATTATGTGATTATATATGCATATGCCTATTTATGTACATATGTATATATACATACATACATACATTTATTGCTAATCGTTATTGCAAATGAATTTGAGCTATTATATAAATGGACATTCATTTCTTTAAATATTATAATATAATTAATATAAATTTAAAACTAAATTCCAACTTTTTAAAAACTGGCCGTTTTGTCATTTTGAGCTAGAATTTGAATTCATCAGTAATGCTACTTAACAGCTACAATTTAACAGCACTGTTTGCTAGCACGTTTTGTGTTTAAATGTTGCTGACCAAGGAAGCTGTGTGTTGCTAAACATTTAAAGGAGTTGCTAGCAACAACAGAGCTTCTGCAGCACTTAACAGACTGCATGACGTCACTGACCGCAGCAGACAGTTCAATGGCTGTCGCCAAGCCTGAACCAAACACGCCGCTCCTTTATCATGCATACATATGTATATATGTATGTGTACATATAAATATGTATATGTATGTATGCACAACGAAAACTATGACAAAGCGCTTAGCTTGCCGCGCACTTGAGCTGTGCATTAACAGCGAGTATCAAAAGCCAAAACAAGTGAAGCAAGCACAAAGCCATAAACAATGCAAAAGTGACGCGACTTTTTAGCATTGATTGTTTTTCGGCTTTTAACGGCAAGTTTTATTTTTTTGTTATTTTGTTTTTACTCGCCCACACTCGAAACTGCTCCTTTCTGCAGACTCTTTGTTTACAGACCTAAAGAGCTTCAAATTTCAATGAGTTGCAACGGTTTTAATTTTTTGTTATATGCGAGCACACTTGGAGAAAAACTTAAGATATTTCTTTTATACAAAGAGTATAGCTAAACAGCTATAAAAATAAAACTATTTAAAACAAATTTGTATGCTCACCGAATATTTAATACTATAAATATAAGTGAAATAAAAACAAATTCATTTAATGGTATTTTCAAAATGTATAAAAATTTAAAGAAAAATAAATTTAGTAGTCTACAATAAAAAATAAAATAAAATAAAATAGTAACTTAAAAAAAAAAAAACTAAAAATAATATATACAAAATATATAAATAAACAAAACATACATAATGTTCGCCTAAATAAATAAATTACACATATATAAATATATAAAAAATATATAAATATATAAAAAATATATAAATAAATAAAAAATATATAAATATATAAAAAATATAAAAACAAAATATGAATAATATAACATACAAATTAAAGTATATATCAATTAAATTTTCTTTAATATATACAAAAAAAAAAAAAAATATATATATATATATATATATATAAAATATATTTAAATTATTTACATACTATGTTTATTAAGAATTAAATAAATAAAAATTAACTTTGTTATACAATAAATGCCATAATTAAAATCTGATAACTTTGCTTAGTTCTGAAAAAGCTTTTATGAAGTACATTAAATATTTTAAATCAAAATATATCTATATTTTAAAATATGTCTATATGGCTACATAATTGTATTTATAATTAGTATTTTATAGAACTTTCTTTCAGTGTATGCATAACAGTTATTTGCTTTTCCTTTTCATTTGGTGTAGTGCTCATGTTACAGTGAACACTCGAATATGTGGCCCGTGTCAACTTTCACTGTATTTGGGCATTTGAGTTTTAATTAGACCCATTGCTTTATTTTAATGTTATTAGGTTTTTAGTTTTTCTTTTATTGTTGTTGTTTTTTGCAACTTTTTGATAGCACCTCGAGGCGGAAATCGCACAATTTAGTATCTTTGAATTTCTCTGTTTTGCTGCGAAAGTTTTGCGAAACAAAGAAAGTTAAATGGGCATGCAAATTTGATTGGAAACCAGCTGAACTGAACTGCGTTGTGCTTGGCTTAAATTAGAAATTCCAAAAGAATTCGGCATACGAATTGCCCATTAAAATGGGCTACTGCTTGCTGTTGTTGTTGTTCGGTTTTTGTTTGTTTTTGTTTATTTTATTTTTTTCTTAACAAAATTCCCCTCTTATCGTCTTTGCCATTTCTTTCATTAAACATTGTCAAAGTGAGTTTCCTTTAGTTATTTTGTATTTATTTAGCTGGCGTTGATAAATATTGATAACAGGTAGCACTGGCTAACAAGTTCCGCTTGGTGACTTTGTTAATTAGAAAAAGTTTCTTTGTTTGGATCAATAAATTTAATAACTGTAATAAAAAGAATTACTTTCCAATAATAATAATACATAGCTTACTTTGTTTATATAAAAATTACTTTATTTCTTATTTAATTTTTTATTATTGTTTTTATTGAATTTTAAGCACTTTCAATGTAACTATTTTATATTAAAAAATTTTGCATTAAATAAACTTAAATTATTAAATTAACCTCACTAAGCGCTAAGTTTAATTAATTTATTGAAATATTAATATTAGTATTAAAATAATCCCATTAAGCGCAGAGTTTAAATATATCAATACGTATGTAATATGTGTCACATTTAATTTTTTAATCTCTTCCATCTGTTTCTATCCGTTTCATCTGTTTCTAATTCAAGTTTAATATTATTAGCGAAATTTCTCTTTGTTTATCGTTATTTATAATCATAGCATGCATTAACTGATATCTAATATTTATGGCGATTAAAATAATATTTATTTTGTGTGATAATAATTTATCTATGTTGACATATGAATATATACATATATGTATATATATTTATTCAGTCAAATATCTCATGTGGGCGTTGCCCAAAGTTGATTATAATCTTCACTGCAGCAAGTTTGCTGGTTTATGTTTGATAAAAATATATAATATATTTAAATGTACTTAAAAATATTTATATATAATATATAAAGCATAATCAATCATAGCTCAAATATATAATACAAATATTTACTATATAAAATATAATATATATAATTTATATATTTATATATGCTGATAACTGAATTCATTAGAGAGAAAGAGGAAAAAAAACTGAGAGTATGTTGAGAGAGAGAGAGAAAGCTGAGAGCAACATGAACTTCTGTTTCTTCGCTCAATAATTAAATGTCAAATAACGATTGTCACAGCTGTTCTTCCACTCGCTGCAGTCGTCCCTCTCTCGCACTCTCTCACTCACTCAGACTTATACTGCTTCCGTTTGCCTCATCTTCTTTACCGGCATTTTAAATATGCTTTGTTCGCTTATCTTAAAACATATGTATGCACTCATACGCAAGCACACGCGCGCTCATTTATAGCAATAAATATTATTATTTATATTAATCTGCATTCAAATATATGCGGCTCGACTAAACAACTTTTTTTGGCGACCTTGCGCCGCAACCAAAAAACTGTGGAACTGCGAACTGGGAACTGTGAATAGGGAATTGGGGAATTGGGAGCTAGAAATAAATTCATTTGCTATACGCATTTGGTCTGCTAATGAATTAAACATGAAAAGCAGCCAAATCGATTTTCATTTGTTTAATAGGTCACGAAAGCAACAACTACAACAACAACAACAACACAGAGCAACTTGAAGAAATGGCAATGAATATCAATGTGTAGATGACGAAGAGGCACGCACTTTTTGCAATTTGCCTTTTATGGCTATTTAGCATAGTTTCTTTTTTACGTTCAACATGCGCAACATGCGTCAGCAACATTTACACTTGGCAGCAACATAATGTATATATGTGTATTGATCGCAGTTAACATTAACATATTTCAATGTTAGTTACATTTAAACTGCAAAAATTCAATTCACATGTAGTATTTATTATAACAGCATAATGTTATATAAATATATCGCTAACTTGATATGTAATTTGAACAAGTGACTGTTAATATTAGCATATCTAACTGTTAGCAACATTTTTGCTGTAAAATTTTAATTTGAAGTTCATATTTGCTGTAGCAGCATAACAGACATGAATTGCATCACTGTTAATTAATTGAAAATGTTGGCTAACATTAAGATAGCTAATTGCTAATTTATTGATCGCGGTTAACATATATACATAAATATTTCGCTGTCCTGTTAATAATTTGAAAATCTTTGTTAAAATTTGCTAAATAACTTCAAGCAACATTTTCCTATGTTCAGCAACACTTTTGCATTAGCTTTATAGAAGTCTCTTTGAATATAAAAAAAGAAATTTGTTTTGATCAAAAACTTTTCATCAAATTAGTTTTAAAGTCTGGGAAAAAACATAAATCATCGACATCTGTGAAAAGTGGAAAAACAGCTTAAAATAAGAGCACGCAAAAAGAGACGTATATAAAAGAAGAGCAAGAAACCGGCTTAACAACTTGATTCAAAGTTCAAGGACATTTTTGCAGTCTACGCTGTGCAGAAAACTTGTAAGAGTTGCGTGAATCGCGTTGGTTGTTGCTGTTGCAGTTGTTGCAATTGTTGTTGTTGTTGCTGCTGTTGCTGTTGCAATATTGCAGGCGACATGGCAAGTGGTTTTTGTGTGTGGAGCCAAGTGAAAACTGTCACATGACAGCCAGGCGCACCCAGAGGGAACGGGAACCACAAGCCGACACCCACTTCGCCTTCTAAAGTGCAAACATTTGTTCGTCCATTGTTGCGATTTGAGGGCGGCGGCCTCCAAAGTTGAACTTTTACTTTTTCTTAACATGATTTTGCACGAGCATGAGCGGACAATACAATGAATAGTGAATGAACTTTAAGAGCTATAACTTTCAATTATTTAGTTGAGCATTTCTTATGGATTTATCATATTCAATTACACTTTGCCATGCAGACTTCAGTCTTTCTATTCAATTTTCAAATACCAATCAATGAAATAAAAATTAATTATTATTTTTATTCATTTTTAAGCTTTTTCTCTGCTATTCTCATATAATTATATGTTGCAAACCAGTTTTCGTATTTCTCAGTATCATTTATCATTCATTCAATTAAAACAATCAATAAAATATATATCTAGAAAATATATTGTTTTGTGTGTTAAATGCAAATAACTTAACAATTGCATGCAATAAACAAGTAAGAAAACTCTAGTCGAGAGTGCTCGACTAGATAATACCCTGAACCCAATTTTAATAAAATAAAATAATATTTTGTACTGTGGTTTGGTTTTTTGTAATTATCTTGAAAATGCATCAATTTTAGTGCTGAAAATGGCAAAAAAACTTCTTTATTTTGACAAATAGTTAAATATATTGCTCTTGATTAGTACTAAAATTAATCCGTTTTCAAGATAATTACAACAAACCAAAGTGTCGAACGTGACAAAAAGTTGACTTTTCTGGAGATATACCCATATGGATAAATCAGAAAGTATACATAAGAATGTATGAGTGTAACGTTCAAAATGTACTTATACATATATACATTGCATACATATACATTGAACTGCAAAAAAAAAAAAAATAATAGATGGCGCTTATATTAGTTGAAATTCGAAAAATGTTATATTATTAAATATCATTAAAAATAGACTCAACAAATAGACGTTCCTCGATTAACACGCATCACCTTAATTAACACAGACACTTCATAATTGTAAAAGAAATATATCAATGCCACTCGAAGCTGTAATAGCCATAGTAAATAAGTTCACTGCTAAAGCGCCATCTACCAAGTTAAAATTTTTAGACCATGCTACACTAGTTTTGAATGTACATGTGTGTACATGTGTACATATAGGAAAACCGCAGATGTCACGTGCTTTTGTTATTTGGGCAGACTTTTTTTTTTGTTCATTATTTTCTGTTGACTTAACGGAATAAAATATAATTGAAACAAAAACACTTTCAGAAATGATGCTATTAAATATTTGAAATTAAAAAAAAACCCACTTATTCACAATTAGTTAAACTACTAACTGACTTTCAAAGGTATCAAATACAAAAGAATAAATAATAATAAAAAAGAAAAAAAAAAAAAAAAAAAAAAAAAAAAAAAAATTAAAAATAAGAAATTATGAAGGGGTTAAGGCGAGGCTAGAACCTGCGAAAGCCTAACATTCGGTGCATCTGTCTAGCCATCCACACCACGGCTCACTCAAATAGCAGAGTAGCGAAAACGAATGATATTTGCCATATACGAAAAAAAAACTAAAGCAGTGGCTGAAAATACAAATACAATTCAAAGACAATTCTAACGCAATTCAAAAACAATTGTGATTCTTAGAATTTGCACGCATAGCAACATAGAAAACGGCCCAAGATTTTTTGTGTATACGAAAATTGATTTGCATTGCTCAACGTTGCTTGCATTTCCATTGTTATTTTAATTGTTTTAAAATTTTTAAAATATATAATGAAATGTAATGAGAGTTCAGCATATGATCTACATATTGTATTTAACATTTTAGGTTTTTTTTAGAAATCATAACTCTTTTACAAATAGCTTTACATGCACAAATACATATGTATGTATGTATGTACGATTGCAGCCACACGCTGATCTACGCTTGCACACATACATATGTATGTATGTATGTATGTATGTGCGCCCGCAATGCGTCTTGCTTTGTCGCTGCCTTGCTTGCTGCGCCACATGGGTTTTGATGAGAAAACTTTATAGACTTATAATTCTGTTTCTAGATGGACAATCGTATTGATATATTCAGGTTAAGATTATGATATTCATATCTATATGCCAAACCAAACTGCATGTCTCTAGTATTTGAAATGCATTTTTTACACATTTGGGGGTGTGGGGGCGAATCGGGGACCGGAATCCAAAATCTGACAAAAACCGAAATTGTATTAAATTGGTATCTATATATATGCAGAAGACTTGGAGACTCTAACTCTAAAGATGAATTTGCTAGAATTTTATAACTGGTTCCCGATAATTTCAGTTATCGATAACCTTGCAAATATACAAGTTATCGAATTTCTGAAACAAACTCGTACTGCGCGTGCAATATACGGACCTAACACGAAAAGAATGAACTCTCTAGCTTTTGTATCTTCGGAAATCGACGCGTTCAAACATACGGACAGACGGACAGACGGACGGACAGACAGACGGTCATGGCTAGATCAACTTTTCTCGTCACCCTGATCAAGAATATATATACTTTATGGGGTCTGCCACGCCTCCTTCTGCCTGTTACATACTTTTAACAAAACCATTATACCCTGATTTCCCATTTTCAATGGGTTCAGGGTATAAAAAACGTATATGAAATATATAATGATAAAAGATAAACATGTATTTATATATATAAAAGAAGAAAAAATAATAATAGCTTGAATAAAACGTACTTAAAAAATATTTAAAAAATGCATATTTTAAAAATAAATATTTTAAAAATTAAAAAAAAAAAAAAATTCAATACATATAACAATAAAACAATTCAAATATTCAAAAATGCAAATTGACAAGCTTCCACTTGTGCCGCACAGTATGGAAACTAATGAGCAGGGCATATTAATAGATACATTGTTTCCACCCTGTATGTGTGCGTATGTGTATGTGTGTGTGTGTATGTGTGTGTGTATGCACTTTTGCGCTGTGTCAGGTGTTTCTATAAAACGAGCGAGCATTAGCTTTGTCTGTCTTTCTTTATGCAGACGTAAGTGTATGTCTCTCTATGTCTGTGTGTGTGTGTGTGTGTGTATTAGTGTGTGAATTGATGTTTGTGTTTTTTTGTGTGCGGCTTTTAACCCTTGGCCCTTAAGTCAGCAACCAGACAGCGCGAGGGTTGCTGCTGCTGTTGTTGTTTCTTCATTAGACTTGCCAGAGCAAAGCACGTTCATAAATCTTGGCACATCTTGGCAGCTGGATACTGGATGGTATGCCCAAATGTCTGTGTGTGTATTTGTTGTGCATCTCTATGCGCCGGATTACTTCCTTTGTGCCCAGTTCCGCATTTAAATGCCGAAGTTGAAGTGTCGACGCCACTTGAACACATGCCGTATTTGGGGAGTTGGATTCCAGAAACGCATTCCCTAGATGCCGCCTGCCGCCTGCTGGCTGCTGTTGCTGTTGCTGTTGCTGCTGCTTCTTTCCGCCCTTTCGCTGCCCAGCCAGCTGTCACAACTGTCGTATTGCCGGCGCGTATCTCATTCGCCCTCCAGTCCACCATTGCCAAGGGCAACTGTCACGTTGTAAACGCCTTTGCCACCGCTTCCGCCGCTGGGCTGGCTGCTAATGGGCCCAAGCTTTTTGTTGTTTTGCTGGCCTAATCAGCATACTAAACACGTTTGTGGCTTTCTCAACAATCTACCAGTGCCCAATTTTTTATAGCCAACAATTACCTGAGCCCCAAAACACTTCACAAAACATATTCACTTCACTTGACTTCTGCTCTGTGCTGGGTTTTCAATGGAACAGCGCACTGCATATATATTTTTCTTTTATTTACGTGCCGTGTTTTCAACCAGCTTTTCCTATTGATTAATTTGTGAACGTTGGTAGAAAGTAAAAATTATCATAAATATCAGAGAGAATATAAAATGAAATTGTATTTACATGCTGAACTAAAAGGAAGTGAATTTAACTGCATTCTCTTTAAAATTTATTGTTTTGTTATTTAGTTTATATATATATTTAATTTATTTAGTTTTCTTTTATTAATATAATTATTTTCTACATACTTTTTACACATAAAGAAAAATATAATTTTCTTATATGGAGTCCACATGTAATCCACATAAAAATCTTCAGAGACAAAATAATATCTAAGACTCAACATACCAAAAATTTTATGATGTTTCTCTTAATGTGTTAATTGAATCGTTTTTGGATCCATGAATCATAACTGAGTCAAATTGAAATTTTAAATTCGCATTGTAAGCTGAATCAGCTTCCTCATTTTTTAAACTCTTTCATTTTGATGGTCAGAGCTGAACAAAGAGCATCTGCAAAGAAAACTATTTATAAAACTCTATAGTTAAATTCTCAACGATATAGGGAAATGTGACTCAATTAGCGCTGCGTAAAATGGATTCATTAATAGTCTGAATGGCATTTCAAAATATTCATTTCCCTAGAAAAGCCATTGAACAAAATAACTATTTGTATTTCGTTTACTTTTTGTTAAATTTCTTTGTTTATGAATGTGATTCAATTGTCAATAGTATTGACAGTTAATCAAAGCTGTCAATGGACATTGATACTATATGAATTGAATTTTGTATTGCTGTTGCGCTGTTGCTGTTGACTGTTGCTGCAATTGTTTCTATTCCCAAAGCTGTATTTCAATTAACAGCAATCAAATAAATAAATATTATAATAAAATTAATGAGAACTAAAGGTAATTTGAATAGATAGCGAGAAACAGATTCGTGTTGAATAAATAAACAAATAAAACAAAGCATAATGACAAAACTATAACTATTATATTCGTACCTAAAATACAGTGAAAAAGCTAAGGTATTGCTAAAATATAGGGAAAAATTTAAATAAATATAATTCAATATTTACTTATTTATATTTATGTAAATAATTTTTATATATTATTGAAAGTCACGTTTCTAAATATATTTGCAAATATATGTTTTTATTTTTAAATTAGTATGAAAAAAATAAATAAATACAAAAAAAAAAAAAAGAAATAATAATAAAATAAAATTGTAGCACGAATGTACAGATTTAAATTAATTTTTATTAAATTTATTTATTTTGTTTCAATATTTATATACTTTTTTTTTTTTTGTAAATTATTTATTTATTATTATTTCTATTTATTTATTTTTTTATACCCTGAACCCATTGAAAATGGGAAATCAGGGTATAATGGTTTTGTTAAAAGTATGTAACAGGCAGAAGGAGGCGTGGCAGACCCCATAAAGTATATATATTCTTGATCAGGGTGACGAGAAAAGTTGATATAGCCATGTCCGTCTGTCCGTCTGTCCGTCTGTCCGTATGTTTGAACGCGTCGATTTCCGAAGATACAAAAGCTAGAGAGTTCATTCTTTTTGTGTTAGGTCCGTATATTGAGCGCGCAGTACGAGTTTGTTTCAGAAATTCGATAACTTGTATATTTGCTTAGTTATCGATAACTGAAATTATCGGGAACCAGTTATAAAATTCTAGCTAATTCATCTTTAAAGTTAGAGTCTCCAAGTCTTCTGCATATATATAGATACCAATTTAATACAGTTTCGGTTTTTGTCAGATTTTGGATTCCGGTCCCCGATTCGCCCCCACACCCCCAAATGTGTAAAAAATGCATTTCAAATACTAGAGACATACAGTTTGGTTTGGCATAAAGATATGAATATCATAATCTTAATCTGAACATATCAATACGATTGTCCATCTAGAAACAGAATTATTAGTCTATAAAGTTTTCTCATCAAAACCCATGTGGCGCAGCAAGCAAGGCAGCGACAAAGCAAGACGCATTGCGGGCACACATACATACATATGTACATATGTATGTATGTTTGTGTGTATATGTGTACAATCGCAGATCAGCGTGTGGCTGTACATATGTATGTACATATTTGGGCATGTAAAGCTAATTGTAAAAGAGTTATGATTTCTAAAAAAAAAACCTAAAATGTCAAATAGAATATGTAGATCATGCTGAAACTCTCATTACATTCCATTATATATTTTAAAAATTTTAAAACAATTAAAATAACATTGGAAATGCAAGCAACGTTGAGCAATGCAAATCAATTTTCGTATGCGTGTGCACATATACACACAAAAAATCTTGGGCCGTTTTCTATGTTGCTATGCGTGCAAATTCTAAGAATCACAATTGTTTTTGAATTGCGTTAGAATTGTCTTTGAATTGTATTTGTATTTTCAGCCACTGCTTTAGTGTATATGGCGTATATGGCGAATTTCATTCGTTTTCGCTACTCTGCTAATTGAGTGAGCCGTGGTGTGGATGGCTAGACAGATGCAACGAATGTTAGGGTGTCGCAGGTTCTAGTCTCGCCTAAGCCTTTCATAATTTCTTATTTTTAATTTTTTTTCTTTTTTATTATTTCTTTCTTTTTTGTTATTTATTCCTTTGTATTTGATACCTTTGAAAGTCAGTTAGTAGTTTAACTAATTGTGAATAAGTGCGTTTTTTTTAATTTCAAATATTTAATAGCATCATTTCTGAAAGTGTTTTTGTTTCAATTATATTTTATTCCGTTAAGTCAACAGAAAATAATAAACAGCACGTGACATCTGCGGTTTTCCTATATGTATGCCCACATGTACATTCAAAACTAGTGTAGCATGGTCTAAAAATTTTAACTTGATAGATGGCGCTTTAGCAGTGAACTTATTTACTATGGCTATTACAGCTTCGAGTGGCATTGATATATTCTTTTACAATTATGAAGTGTCTGTGTTAATTAAGGTAATGCCTGTTAATCGAGGAACGTCTATTTGTTGGGTCTATTTTTAATGATATTTAATAATATAACATTTTTCGAATTTCAACTAATATAAGCGCCATCTATTATTATTTTTTTTTGGCAATGCAATGTATATATACATGTACATATGTACATTTTGAACGTTACACGCATACATTCTTATGTATACATACTTTCTGATTTATCCATATGGGTAATTCTCCAGAAAAGACAACTTTTTGTCATGTTCGACACTGGTTTTTTGTAATTATCTTGAAAACGGATTAATTTTAGTACTAATCAAGAGCAATTGTCAAAATAAAGAAGTTTTTTGCCATTTTCAGCACTAAAATTGATGCATTTTCAAGATAATTACAAAAAACCAAACCACAGTACAGATTATTATTTTATTTTATTAAAATTGGGTTCAGGGTATTATCTAGTCGAGCACTCTCGACTAGAGTTTTCTTACTTGTTTATATATATATATTTTTTTTTTCTTAGAAAAGAAGGATGAAGTTTAAAAATATAATGTTTTTAATTGTAATATATTTCTTAAAAAATATATATATATTTCTTGAAATTAATATAAATATTTTAGAAAAAATATAAATTATTTTCGCATTATATTCGTTCACAATGTTTAGTTTAATAACATCGAGTATATGCTCTAAACGTCTTTAGTCCAGAACAATTATATAGGAAATATCTATGCATAACTTTGGCATTTGGGAGATATATCTACAAAATAGGTCTTCTAGAGACTGACTTTTTATACACATTTTTAGAACTTTTCCTCATCAGTCATCAGTCAAATTTCGTCCACATTTTGTATATGCAAAATATCGATTCTTTTATTTGGGCTTCCTCTTATAATAATAATGAAGTTACATTATAATATTGGGGAGGTACGCATAGATTGCATGGCATTTACATTTTTCCTGTCGCGTTTTGTTTATTTTGGCTCTTCTATTCCTCAACTTTGCTCGTGGCCCATTAATGTGACGCTTGAGTGCGTGTAAGCCTTAATTAAACAACTTTTATGAACTATGAATTTTGCAACAACAACAGTAACACATAATGCTTGTGACTCTCTTAGGCAATTGTGTCTTTTTTTTTAATATCATTTTCATTATAATTTTTTTATTTTTTTGCTTAGCTTTTTTGTTATTTTTCTTTTTTGGGTGCAACAACCGAAGACAACGCGTTCTCTTGGGCGCACCTGTTCAACATTGTCTCTGCTCTAACCTCTGCCTCTGCCTCTGTCTGTTTATGTCTCTGGCTCTTGCTCGCGCTCTTCTTCGCTTCTGTTCTGTGTTCCACATTGTCTATCTCTTACTATTTTTGGCACATGTGCCCACTATTATAATATTGCCCACCATTTATGGCAATTCAAATTATATTTTGTATTCCGTAATCAAGTGAAATTTAATTATAAATGCAATTTTTTCTTATTGGCTTCGTCTGGGTTCAATGGGCGCTGCTTCAATTGGTTAGATTTGCTACGAAGTGTCTCTGCGTTCGCTTTGTGTTGGTGTTGTCTGCGTGGGCAACTGATATGACAACACCAACAACAGCAAAAAAAAACAAGAGCGACAATAACGAGAAGAGCAATCGTCGCCAACGCACATATTTCCTGTGGCCCGGCGGCTTATCGATTTTTAGTTTGACGTAGTAACGATTCTAGTTATTATTTCATTATATATATAGACACACAGGGATGTTCATGCCATAGGTAACGATTGTCAATATAATAATTTTCATATTCTAAATGGCATGGGGTATTTTGGCTAAGTGCTTGGGTATGTCACAAGGTATCTAGCAGATTGAAATAGGAATAGGTATAGGTATATAAAGGTATAGATATTGATATAGATTCTATATCTAAATCTATGTATATATATGTATACATATATATCTAATAGATTTTTGAATAAAGATATAGTAATATGTAGATATATCTATATTTAGATATATCAATATGATAATTTCTACATAATTCTAATTATTGATATGTATTTATATGTAATTTCTTTGTATTGTAGATATGTTACATTTTTATATATAATGAATGATGATTCTAGGATTCTCTGATATCATCTATCAATCCAAGACAACTTTTGTTATAGGGTATATCCGAGGCAATCACTTCCAGTCAGAACACCTATATTTGTTCCACTTGTCATTGTCAAAGCTAATATATATTTTCTTGGAAATTTATCACAAATTTTTTTTATTAGACAAATATCATTAAAAATAGACTAAGAGAACAGCTCACGCCGGCAAGTGCAAATTGTTCGCACTTTAAGCTGAAAAATCAATTAGAATCGTAAAAAAAATACAATCAATAAATTAAACTTTAACTAATGAGAATTTCGTAGAATTATCTATAATATTTGAAGTATGTCAATTTGATTTAGTTATAGAGATAAATAGATATAGAATAATTGTTTAATAAATTAAATGATAAATAGATTTGAGATTTTTAAGCATATCAACTTTTGTAGAAAACTTTTCAAGTTAAAAGAAAAAAAATCTAAAAAGAATGCTACGACACATCCGCAATTTGTAAGTACATTAATGTAATTATTCTTTTAGAAACTCTTTCTCCCCTATGTTCCCTCCCTCTCTAGCTTTCGCTCTCTCTTTGTTTGTTATCTGTCTCTACTGACAGCACTTAAAAATACAAATGTTAAGCGAATTGATAACAATCTTAAGATCTTTCAATGAAAGTTTTCAATTAAAGCTGATAAAAAGTTAATTGTTGGCATCTAATTAAGCGGCTTATAACTATTTAGTTGGAATTTTTGAAAACATCACTCAAGTTGATTGTCAGAAGTAGTATTTAGTTCTTCATTTAACAGAAAGTGTGAAAAATTGTTTCTCTTTATGATTATCTCGACGTGAATGCGTTCCCACAATTGTTAACGCTCGATCTCTCTTCCCCTCTCTCTCTCTCTCTATCGCCATCTCCATCTCACTGAAGGTCTTTGCATAACTTAAGTTTACACAATGCATATTTTCTTTTCTTTTTATTTTTTTTTATGGCTCATTGCGTGCATACCCCTAATGCAGGTGACATTGGGTCTGTCATAGTTTTTCCATTGCATTCGCAAATGTCATCGTTTGGCTTCCATTTTGGTTTGTATTTCTATTTGGGATAAGAGAGAAAGAGAGCGAGAATGTATGTATGAGTGTGTATGTGAAGGAGAGAAAAAAAGGTCAAATGGTTTTTTGATTTCATCGTCGTCGGAGCAACAGCCAAACAAAATGCCAAATGTCATGCTCAATGGAACTTGGGAACCGTTGCACTTGCTTGGCCAGCAGTTCTGACCCACTTGGCAAGCATATTGGCAAAATCTGCGCCATTAGGCCAAACAAATACAAAATACAAATACAAAAGAGCAGCGACAACAACATTTGAAATTTCCCTACAATTCGCACTAGTAAAGATGACGACAACTTCTTTGTGAAATGGCATTGGCTTCGCTCCTTGGAGGATTGGCAGCTGGCTGGACATTAATTAACTTAATTACCTGTCCGTTTGCCTTTTGGTGTCCAATTGGGCGCTGCCTGCCTACATGGCAGTCCTAGGCACGCCTCGATATGGCGGCACGATGGCTGCCCAAAGGTGGCGTCATAATAGCGCTTGGTAATGAGGTAATGGAGCAGTCATAACTCTGGGCATAAATTTCCATTTCCAGAGAGAAAGGCAATGCAGACAGGCAGGCAAGCATGAATGTTGCCGCAACATGCCACAGCAACATGAATACAGCAACAACAACAACAACAACGACAGCAAATACTCTCCATAACAAACCATACAAAATATCGTAATTCAAATTTATGGCTCGACACGCGAATCCCCTCGAAAAACAGAAAAACTGAGCGTCGTCAAGCTTAAAGTGCTTTCAAAGGGGTGTTTAAGATAACAAGGAGGGGGTGTGGAGCAGGTTGGAAGAGTGAAACCAACACACGTCTTGCGTATAAAACAAAAGCTAAGTGAAAACAGCAAAGATTTAAGCAAACAACGAAGCAGAGATGCACTAAAGAAATTATAATATTGTTTGAAAACATATATTTTCTTGAAATCTTAAAATAAATAATTTATTTTAAATTAATACCATTTATTTTGCTTAAAACTATATATTTACTTATTATAAATTTATTGTGTTTAAACAAGAATTTTTTAATTAGTATAATATTTTTTCTTAAAAATATATTTTATATTTTTCATATTGTATATTTTTATTTATAAAAAAATATATATGTATATTTGTTTTTTTTTTTTTTTTTCATATGAATTTATTTTGTTTAAAATTTGTTTTTATTTGTATATTTTTATTTTATATAAAAATATATTTTTTTGTTTTTTAATTTAGTTATTTTTGTGTTAAATATAAAATCTATTTCATATGAATTTATTTTGTTTAAAAATACATTCTTTATTTGATCTTTCTTTATTTAGCTATAATTACATTTTTATTTTGCTTAAATATTTTTTTTAAATTATTATATCTATTTAATATTAAATAATTTTGATTTTTAGTTTATATAAATTTATTTTGCTTCTAAATATTTTTTTTTTATTTTATACACATTTATTTTGCTTAGCAATATATTAAAAAAAAAATTAGTTTGCGTACAAATTGTTTTTGGATTTTATTTTTATTTTAATATTGATCGCAATATTTATAAATACATGTTTATTAAATTATAATAAGTTCTCGCTGGAAACTTTAGTCCGAAAATGTTTTTTTCTTACGAAATTACATGGAATAAAATATTCATAAAGAGAAACAGCTGACAGCTGCTTTTTAAACAGAGCTTCGATTTCACATGTTCTGTTCGATGTATAACATTAAAGAATACCCGGATATGTATTACTGAATAAATACTAAAGTTATTGTAGCCTTGGTGGAAGAGTATTCACACAAAACTTAAATTCAAACAGCTTGCAACGATGGGCAGACAATGGCCAAGTGAAACGTGCCTGTGAAGAATAAAAATTATGATTTAAAAAAAAAAAAACAACAACAAAAAAATAAAAAATCATAAACGAGCTTCAATCAGCGGCACGACCAGGGTTGTGAGTGTGAGTGAGAGATTGCCAAATGCTCTGAGCTACCTAACCAGCCAGGCAATTGCGAGAGTGAGAGTGAGAGAGGCAGCGTCGCATACTCATAGCAACGATCTGACATAACCCGCGCTCGGCTTTAGGCACAGGAGCAGAGAAACGTTAGGGGACAGCTGACTCATTGAACGGTTATGCGCGAGGATGATGGCATGTACTGTAAGGGAGCGGAGAGAGCATGGTAGAAAGGGACAGAGCTATAGTAGCAGAGGATAGAGGCAAAGTAGGCATTCAATTGACAATGATCGCTTAATGACAACAATTTCAATAATTTGCACAGACTGTGACGTGAAACATGGAATGTCGAATATTGAATGTGAAATGTGGAATGCGGAATGTGGAATGAGGAATGTGGCATGTGTGGCGGAACGCCTCAGAGTGCTGAGTACTTAAGTGAACTTGACAGTAGAAGAGTTAACTGATTTGCTCTCGCAACTATATAGCGTGACAGTTAGTTATCAAATTGCCCGCTATGGCAAGTGGCGCAGCTCGTTTGATTCCTAGCTGGCGACACCTGTTGGCCGGACAGCAAACAGAGCTTAACTAAATGTCACAAAAGTATTTTATTGAATTATTTTTAAATAAATTAAAAAGCGATAATTAAATATAAAACACTTCTTTTTAAGTTAATAAATACTTAGTTGATTGCGATCAAATTGTTTGTGGAATATTTTTGGTTTTGATGAGAGAATAGAACATTTTTATTATTATGTCATAATTTTGAGAGTAAAAAATCATTTATATTAAATTAATATGAAATTATCAGAGTAGTATGGTCTTAAATCATGGACAAAACAAAAAAAAATTTTAATAAAGAAAGTTTAGTTGAAGAAAAACTGAAGAAACACTATAGTTAATAAATTTAGAAACAGTAAATAAAATAAAATATATTTCTTTATGCAATATATTGTCTAAAATAAATAAACATATTTTTTTTTAATATATATCTAAATTTATTTATTTCCCTTCGTTTGATTTGCGATGTTTTTTAACTAAATTCGCCAATCAAATAATTTTATTATTAATAGAAAACTTTAAAATGATATACAAATATTTTTAGATAATATTATTATTACTTTCTATATCAATTAAGAAATAATACAAATTTTAAAAGAAATAATTTTTGTTTCATCAATTCAATTGTTTAAGAAATTAATATTTATATACAGTTAGTAAAGAGAATCCCATATATGGTTTAAAATCACTTAAAGTTTTACCACTTAACTTATGATTATGATAAGTTAAATTACTTACTTAAAAGGTCATATCAAGTTTCGACCACGCTTAAACTTTGTTTACTCAAATCTAATTGGATTTTGCTAAATATGGTGTCTAGTTGGAGTGTGGTAAGAGTTTTCATTATGACTAATGACTAAATAAAACTATGCCAGCTTGTGGGTAGTAAATGAGGATAGGGATATGAAGGATAAGGATACGAAACGGAACGGATACGGACTTGGTCACGAGATACACTTCTGTTAATGTCCTGGGTGTGTTTTTGCCCTGCTAGTTGAGCCGCTGTTGATATGAATCATCAGCAAAAATTTGATGGCTCGACCTGGTTTTGCGGTGTCAGAGAGTTGCTGCTACTGTTGTTGTTGTTGCTGCTACTGTTGTTGTTGTTGTTGTTGTTATTGTTATTAACGGTAAATCGGTCAACGTCGTGGGGTCATCATTGGAATCTAGTGCAGCAAGTCAGCGAGCAGCGCTTGGCTGCAAAATATGTGGTTGCAAACAATTTACGTAAATTAGCGCAATTACAGCTGGCATTCTTCTTTTTTTTTTTCATTTTTTTTTTTTTTTTTTCTGTATGTATTCGTCAGATACTTTCTAGTCTGAACAAACGGAGCCATTGAAACCGGTTTCAGTGTTATATGCATTTTTTTAAAAAGAGTTTTAACTGTTTAGAGTGTTTCCTACTGTTTGTCATGTTTACTGTTGTATGTTGAATGTTGAATGTTGAATGTTATTTATTGTTGTTTTTGCTAGAAACGTCAGTCGTATACAAAAATATTCAGTAGTCAGGGTAGTTGTCGCAATAGAGAATGAGTAAATGATAGAGAGAAACAGAGAGAGAGAGATAAAGAGAGAGACCGAGAAACATTTTCCAGAAGCACACATGAGAGCAAGAACAGCAAGAGAAATAATCAGAAAACGCAATTCAATGAAACATATGATGCAAAGTAAACATAAGTTAACATTATCAAGAGTGAAGCATACAAAACAACGGCGACGCAATGGAATGTATGAAAATTTGTGCAATATGATCAAACTCAAGAAGAAATCACTAATATACTCAATATCTAACTCTGATCGTTTGCTCTCTCTTTTCAGCATGGAAGTTCAAACGGTAAACAATCTGCACAGCACCGCAGCATTGTTGTCCTCGCTGCAGGGTGGCAGCAGCGCCAGTCCAAATGCTACGCCCAAGAAGAGCGCCGCAGCTGCCGTCGTCGCTGCCAATGCTGGCGCTGCTTCGGCCATGAAATCCTCAACAGAAGTTGCCATCCTGGAGCAGCTCAACAAGAAGCAGCAACAGCAACAGCAGCAGCAGGAGCAGCAGCAGCAGCAACTTGAGCAACAGCAACAGAATCGCGACTGCGACAGTCCGGCCAGCTCTAATTCGGAGCTGGAAAAGGATTTCCTTGAGTTGCACGATCTGAACGGCTCGCTCACAGGTAGCGGCAGTGTGGGCAAATCGAATGGTTCGCTTAGCGGTGCCTCGTCCACCACTTCAGCGCCACCGGGCGCCAGTGGACGCAGAGATGGTGGGGGTGATTGTGTCGGCAACATCAGCGTTAGTGAGCCAGCAACGAATGGGAATGCTCTGCCGGCAGGTGTAGCTGGTGCGGCACACTTGAAGAAACGCATCTCGAGCAGCCGTACGCCCACACGCAAGGCGCATCGCATTAAGTTCTATCGCAACGGCGATCGTTTCTATCCCGGCATCACCATACCCGTCTCCAATGAGCGCTATCGTTCCTTTGAAAGCCTCTACGAGGATCTGACGCGTCTGCTCGAGGAGAATGTCAAGATACCAGGTGCTGTGCGCGCCATCTACAATATGGGCGGGAAAAAGGTGAGCAAAGATTTCCATAAATATATATATTAGCATTTCAATTAATTGTTTCTACTTGTAGATCACTGCATTGGATGAGCTGGAGGATGGCCAGAGCTACGTTTGTTCCTGCAATAATGAAAATTTCAAGAAGGTGGAATATAATACCAGTTCACAGCCGTTGGCCAATTTGACGCTGGCGAACAACAGTCGCACCACGAATCATCGTCTGGCCAAGCTGCAGCGTCCCGCCTCGCCGCTCAAGAATGGCGCCCTGATCAGCAGCACCGGCAGCAACAATGCGCCGACGTCCAATGGCGGAGGAGCTGGCGCCACCAATGGCAGTCCATTGAATAGCTCGCGTTTCAGCGAACGCAATAGTGTGGTTCATCCGCGCATAGTGACACTGATCAGGAACGGCACAAAGCCGCGTCGCATAATGCGGCTGCTTTTAAATAAGCGCAACAGTCCCAGCTTCGAGCATGTGCTGACCGCCATCACGCAGGTGGTGCGATTGGATACGGGCTATGTGCGCAAGGTGTTCACCTTGTCGGGCGCATCGGTGGCACAGCTGGCAGATTTCTTTGGACCAGAGGATGTGTTCTTCGCCTATGGCACGGAGCGTGTGAATACCGCCGAGGACTTTAAGCTGGAAGCCGATGAGCAGCGGGCCATTAATGCCATACGAAAGACATTGCGCACAGCTGGGACGACATGCAAGGGGCCCAAACCCAAAATGCCGGTGAAGAGCAAAAAAGTATATCCAGCCGATTCGGCAAGGGCACGCGGCGATGCTGGTGAATCCGTTGCCACACTGGAGGATGAGCAGGCGGCGCTACTTAAGACAACGGGCGTTGAAATTAGCGATCTGCCCGTCGCCATACGTGACAATTATACGCTGGGCAAGATGATCGGTGATGGTAACTTTGCCATTGTGCTTAAGATCAAAGATCGACAGACGGGCTTGCCCTATGCCCTCAAGATCATTGACAAGAGCAAGTGCAAGGGCAAAGAGCACTACATCGATGCCGAGGTGCGTGTCATGAAGAAGCTCGAGCATCCTCATATCATATCGCTCATCATGGATGTCGATCAAGTGACAAATATGTACCTGGTCCTCGAGTATGTCAGTGGTAAGTTGGAATTTGAGCAGAAAATGCATTAATTGAAAGAGAAACAACTGTGAATGGAACACAGTTGAGTTGAATGGGAATAGAAAGCAAATTCATATTCCAATTGGAATATGGAATAATTCTTATAGGCGTGAATGGAATTTGTGAATAGGCTGCAAAGTTAATTCTATAATATCCTAATTTTTTAGTTTATTAGTAATTAATGTCATTTTCTAGACAGTCCCTGTCACTTTTCCTTGCAGCATGAATGGATTACAGAAAAAATTTTAAAGTCTATTCTTAAAATATACTAATAGGGATTAATTTTTTCTTTATGTTTAGATAATCTCTAAAATATGCTAATTTTTTTCTGTTTTTTTTTTTTTTAATAATTATGATATGCAAAGGAATTATTTTTTATTCCTCTCCTTTATTTTACTTTATTTTAATTCGAATTCTTCTCTTCAATTTGTAGGTGGGGATCTATTCGATGCTATCACACAGGTCACACGCTTTTCGGAAAGCCAATCACGCATTATGATACGGCATTTAGGCTCGGCCATGTCTTATTTACATTCCATGAGCATTGTACATAGGGATATTAAGCCGGAAAATCTTCTGGTAAGCTTGTTATTTCAAATCATGCTTAGAATCTTTATTATAATTATCTTTTTTTGTTGACAGGTGGAACTAGATCAGTATGGCAATGTTGTGACACTTAAACTGGCCGACTTTGGCTTGGCCTGTGAGGTAACCGAACCGCTGTTCGCTGTATGCGGCACGCCCACCTATGTGGCGCCCGAAATATTGCTGGAAGTGGGCTACGGCTTAAAGGTAAATATTTCCAAAAATATAATTTCCCATAACAATTTTTTGTATTACTTTGAATATCTCCTTCATTAGATTGATGTTTGGGCTGCTGGCATCATATTGTATATATTGCTCTGCGGTTTTCCGCCTTTTGTTGCGCCTGATAACCAGCAGGAGCCGCTGTTTGATGCCATCATTTCGGGCGTATATGAATTTCCCGATCCCTATTGGTCGGACATCGGTGATGGTGTGCGCGATCTAATCGCCAATATGCTGCAGTCGGATCCGGATGTGCGTTTCACCAGCGAAGATATCCTCGATCATTATTGGACAATGGGCAGTGAGGATGACGGTTGCAGTGGTGGCGAGTTTAGTAGATGAATCATGGCCGTTTGGGGTGTGTAAGCAGACTAGAGTTACACCTCAGATGCCGTCATCTAGTAGTTTTTGTATTATGTAATTTAGCGCTATTCTATAGGCCTTAATTTATTATTTATACATATTAACACATAAACTACACACATTGCCGTTAAGAAAGAATAGCAACAGAAAAACAACAACAAGAACAGCTGCAACAACAGAATTAGAGAAGTTAAGAATAATAACGTGACCGGCGCTGAATGATGTTGCGGACAGTTTTCTGAAATTCCAATTTCCAAACCGTTTACGGTTCGCTACTTTATATTCTTTTAACGCGTATATATTTTTTAAAGAAAGGTACATATACATACATATACATATACATATATTTTATTGGTATTTTTAAAAGTGTTTTAATTAGTATTTTAATTGATTATAAATTATGAATAAATGCATGTTGTGTATATTTTCATAAATTGTTAATTATGTTTTTGGATGCTTTTGCTTTGTTTTACGTAAATGTATGATTTGCTAGCACTTGTAATGTAAACGATAAACGCGATATAAAAAAATACATACAATAAATAAGCGCATTTATACAAAAACACCAATAAAACTTTAGAAATATATATACTGATATATAAAAAGAAACAAAATTAATTTCGCATGTATTGGTTGGGCGGGAAACTAGTTTATTATCGATAGTCAAGAGATCTTATTTTGCGTGGGTGTGAACAAAAGAATCGATAAATAGTGTGCAGAGTTACTTTGAATGTCCCTACTAAAGTCCAATGGAATGGGTGAATGACAAATCAGCTGTTGAATGCAGAATGCGGTCACACTTCAGCTTAAAGATGTCTTGATAAGAAAACAAATCAGTGAAAAAGCGAAAAAACTTAGAAAAATGGCCAATACTATGCCAATTAATAGCGTAAGTAGCCTATAAGCATTTGTTTAGCTACACCATAATACATGACTAATGTTTAGGACTCGGGCACCGATGAGGAAGAGGAGATAGAGCCAAAGTTCACGTACCAGCGCATTGGGAACGATCTCAGGAATATACTCAACACGGACGTTGTTACTTGCAGTGCCGTCCATGCAAAGGTTTGTTTGATTAGATTTTGAAGTATGTAAACTGAATTTTCCATTGTATATTAGTTTCTCATATTTGGCACATTCCGAGGACGTGTCCACCTTCTGGATCACCAAGGAAACTCAGTGGAGTCGAACCTGAGCAGTGGGGATCGTTACTCACACTCCGTGGCTGTTAATCACATTGATGTGGATCCAAAAGGCGAATATGTTGCAACATGCTCCGATGACGGTCGAGTGAGTCAACGGTCAACCACTTAAAAATTGAGGGTATTATATATGTATATATAATAATTATAGGTAAATATTACGGGCTTGTTCAGCTGCGAGAACAATCAAAACCTCAGTTATGGCAAATTTATAAAAGCGGTGGCCCTCGACCCCGAAGTAAAATCGGGTGTACGTCGATTTATTGTTGGTAAGATAAAGACACTATAGAGAGTTCTCTTTACACTAAATAATGTAATTTATCGATCTATTTCAGGTGATGATAAGCTCACGCTCTATGAGCGCAATTTGCTCAAAAAACTGAAGCCGACCGAATTGTGCTCTGCCGAGGGCTATGTTTTGGCCATTTGCTGGCAGGGTAACTTTGTCGCTTGGGCCAGCCATTTGGGCGTGCGTGTCTATGATCTAAGCGAGAAATGCTCATTGGGCCTTATGAAATGGGAGGTGCCGTCACAGGCACGTCTTGAAAACTTTCGATGCCATCTGCGCTGGTCCAATGACAACACGTTGCTCATCGGTTGGGTGGATACCATTCGAATTTGTGTGATTCGCAAGCGTAATAGCATCGAAGCATCTTCAAGTAATCTGCCCGGTTTCGTTGTGGATCCAAGTGAGTGTAGTATTATGATCCATGATAATCAATCAGTTTTATATGCTTTTCTCTTCATTTTTAGTTTCCACATTTCAAACATCATTCTATATTTGCGGACTGGCCCCGCTTGCTGCCAGCCAGCTGGTTGTGCTGGGCTATCGAAAAGATCGTAGTGCTAACTACAAAGCTCAGCGGCCCGTGCTGTGCGTAATTGAGTACAAAATGAATAGCTCGGAAGAGGTGTGCACGGACAACCTTACCATGCGCGGCTTTGAGGAGTACACGGTCAATGATTACAATCTGGGCTGCATCATTGAGGAGAATCGCTACTATATTGTAGCACCCAAAGATATTGTGGTGGTCAGCCCAATTGAAACAGACGACCGCGTGGAATGGCTGATCAAGCACAAGTAAGTAAACTAATTATTAATCTTGCCTTTGCTTATAATTTAGGTATATTCTATATATTTCTTATCACTCTCACTTTTCTCAATAATGTTAAAAAGAAGTCTTAACTTTAGCTTGGATTGGCATCCTCCATGCTTTAAATATATATTCCTTACTTTAAGGGAGCTGAATTTCTTATTTAAAAACTTCTTTGAGCTCATAGGTTCGCTTAAAATCCTCGCTTATATTAAGGAAACTAAATTCCTTATTCATTCCTTATTTCGAGCTTATAGCTTCAACTTCGCTTCACTTAAAATCGCCCAACCTTATAATACTGCTGCCACAGGAGCAATTTATTTATATATTAATTTTTATATAAATATCTTAAAATTATAAAAACTTAATTTCTAACTTTGGCAATAAGGAAAAGTACATTATGATAAGCAATTAAGCTACAATGCTGTCGCAGCACTTGTCCGCGGGCTTTGTCCAATCGTAATAGTACGAAACAAATACCCGCTGGCCGGGAATCTCGTGGGTGCATAATTTATTTGCATAGAGATCTTCCATTTGGAGTTGAGTGCGCTTGTGCAGCACTAGATGATAGGGATGACACTTGCTGGGCATGTAAGCTGTGTCGAAGCGTGGGTCATGCCAGCGATAAACATGACGCAGTGGCGCCAACCAGGTACCCAGTGAAGCATCTTCCGAGACATAGGTTGACAATAGATGGGAATTGTTCGCCACATGCTCGCATAGCTTACGGGAGAGTACATACCCACCGCCCAGGGCATAATTGATGTAATATTTGCTTAAATAATAATTGGGTTCGCGCCAGCGTCCTTTGGCCTTGATGGTAGCGCGTCCATTGAAATAACCCCAATAGAGCTCTGGCAACGGCTCATGCCCATAGTCTGCTCTATTTCTCAAGAGCTTACGGTCGTAGGAGACGAGCTCATTGATCAGACTGTCCAGCTTCACATAGGTGTCATCGTCCACTTTAAGCAAGTAAGAGAATTCATAATATCGCGTCAGTGCATCCAGCGACTGAATCACCTTCTCTGTAAGATTCATGTAGTCATCGTGCAGACGTGGTAGCATCAGTAAATCCTTGTGCTGTTGTTGCTCACGTTCCAATTCGCCACGCAGCGTAGCACTCATTTGTTGTGTTCCGATGGCAAACAGATGCTTAAACTTGATATTGCGATGCACACGTGGCTCCTCCATCTGGGGCAGTTGTCGTTGCCAGTTAATGTACTGCATTAGTCGCTGCGCCTGCGTTGCAACCGTTTCCATTTGCAAATGTCCACCGGTTCCACTGTAGCTAGGCAAGTAGATATACTCCTCTGGAAAATAGGGTTGCTTTAGGGGCTGCCCCAGTCGCAGCCAAGTATCGCGCATGCTTTGTCGTAGTTCGACATTGCTCGGTGCACTCAACACCAGTATCACTAAAAATAAATCTGGATGTGGCTCAAGTTTGGCAACGCCGCTGCGATGGGACGGACATTTGTCGACAACGGTTAGAAGACGTGTAATAAAACTGCCAAAAAAGAACGCTGTTATGGCCGTAAAAAGCGTAACCAGATTATTCATGCGACGCATTATGCAGCACAAAATATAAACAAAATTTCCAATTAGCCAAGAAAAATAAGAATATTTTCGCAAATTTGATAAACAGCTGAGCGCGATACCTCTGCCGGGCAATCGATGCTTGACAGCGGTATCGCGATATAAATAATCTTTAATTTATCGATACTTTCAAAACTCCGCGATATTGTGATTTTTTACGAAAACAATAAAATGTAGAGAAATAATAATTTTTTTTTTTTTAATTTAAAATTTGCATACTTTCTTAAACAAATCTACTAACTTAACCTAGATTTTTATTCTAAGGAGTAAATAAATGTTTAAATGTGATACATATGTATGTAGTAAAATATAAATTTAATTTAATTACTTAAATAATAGGCTGTGTAGTAATCATCTAATAAATATTTCATTTTGATTATTGTAGCAAATTCGAGGAAGCCATGGAGGTTTGCTCACATGGGGGCACTATACCAATGCTCACAGTAGCTAGGTAAGAAATATAAACAGAAGTTAAATAATATTCTATAATGTTATCCAATATTTTTTCAGACGGTATATAAACCATTTGCTGATTATGAAACGGTACGAAGATGCGGCCAAGCTTTGTCTTCGTGTGCTGGGCAATAATAAGGCACTGTGGGAGGAGGAGGTCTTCAAGTTTGTCAAGTATCAACAATTACGTTGCGTGAGCGCCTATTTACCCACCTCGGATGATTGTAAACTAGATCCCCATGTCTACGAAATGGTCCTTTATGAGTACCTCAAGTTTGATGTGCATGGCTTTTTGAATCTGATCAAGGAGTGGCCGCCTAAGTTGTACGATGGCCTGGCTGTTATAAATGCCATACACGATCGCAAACAGAAATCAAACGAGTTACTCGAGTCCTTGGCCCTGCTCTACTCCTACCAGGGCGACTATGAAAGCGCTTTGCGCATGTACTTGAAGTAAGCCCTGGCTAACGCCTCTAATTTTTCAATGCCTTAATGTCCTACTCTCTTTCTCTCTTACAGATTGCAGAACAAGGATGTATTTGAGCTAATACGTCGCTTTGAGCTGTACGATGTTATCTCTAAACTAATCATTCCACTCATACAACTTGATCGCGAACGTGCCTTTAAAATATTATTGGATAAGAAGAAAATAAAACCAGAAGTGGTTGTACATCAATTGGAACAAAATCAGGAATACCTTTACTGGGTAAGTCAAAGGAAAAATTTCGTATATTCAAAGCTAAACTTTACTTTATTTCAGTATCTGGATGCGCTGGACAAGATCAGCAGTCAGGGCACATTCCACCAGAGACTAGTTGCCCTGTATGCCAAATATGATCGAAGCAAATTGCTTCCGTTTCTACGCCGTTCCAATGACTATGTGATACAAGAGGCGCTGGCGATATGCAAACGCGAAGAGTTTCATCCAGAAATGGTCTACTTGCTGGGGCGCATGGGCAGCATAGTGGAGGCGCTCAATATAATCATCCACAGCGTTAGTCTATATCAAAGACTTACAGTGTAACGGTTACTTAATCCATTTGTCGTTGTAGATAAAAGACATTGAGATGGCCATTGACTTTTGCAAGGAGCACAATGATGATGATCTTTGGAACATTCTCATAGAAGAGTCCACCAAACAGCCTGAAATAGTAACCAAAGTACTCGATGGGATAGTGGGTAAGTGGTCCACTTATATATGACCATATTCAATTAACTAATTTGTTTATCTTTTATAGATTATGTAAATCCCGTATTAGTGGTCAACAAAATCAAACTGGGCCAGACAATACCAAATCTTCATAAATCAGTTGTTAAGATGCTGTGGCATTACAATATCGAGGAGGAATTGCACACAGTTGCACATCAAATCCAATTGAACGACTACTTTGACACGCACGCCGAAGTGGTGGCCATGCAGCGACGCGGGCGTCAGGTCTCCTATGACAAGGTGTGTCCCAAATGCAGTCGGCCTGTAATCGTTAAGGACATTGCGCCTCCCAACGGCCTTACCATATTCAACTGTGGCCACATTTATCACAACAATTGCATGATCGACAATCGTTGCGACCAATGCTTGGACTTGGATAGTATATTGGAGGACGACGACTAATCCTCATTGAGAGACAGTCACTACTGTGAATGGAAAAAGTCTGAAAGCGGCTTAGGACCACGTATTATGAGACATCCAGCAACAATATTATGTTTTGTTTCCATACAATCTGTAAATTTTGATTGATAGCTTTAAGCTCTGCTTTTATTTTATGTATGTGTTTATTTATTTATTGATTTAATACAAAATAAAGTCCAGTAAGCGAGAATTTAGATTGTACACGCTACAGCAATATTGTAATTGCCTAAAATATTTATTTTTTGAGCAAATCAGAAATTCTGTCATAACTCTGAATGTAACAAGACAATATAAATGGTCTTTGGCCCAGTAGTAGCCTAGCCCGTGAGGACTTTCACAAGAAGGAATGTATATTCTTAATGATCGAGATAGGTTTAGTCTGACTATAGCAGGACATCAATATATTCCTTCAGAGAGCTTATTTTCTTAGTTTGGCTGAGTTTTCTGAGCGATACTCTTACTAAATTGCATATTTTCTTTGCAGATTTAAATCATCGAAAACACGGAGCTTAGAAAAATGTACAGCTTTGTAAAATTAAAAAAAAAAAAGAATTTATTTTATGTGCTCAAAACAAAAATTCAATTCTCCCGGATGGATGTTGCTCTTCTTTTAAGCTGCCCTTAGTCACTAAACGATAGTGCGTGATAAAGCTAAAAGTCTGGCGAAGATGAAGAGAGAAAGATGTATACATACTTATCAATACTGAGAGAGGAATTTAAATTCGCAGTATTATTCGCTATATATATACATACATATGTATAATGGCTGTGAGGAAAGAGAGGAGGAAGGTGACACCACACAATATTTTATTTCTGTCTAATTTCTATTCACACCTGTGGCCCCCCCCTGCCATAGATATAAGCTGATAGGGAGAGAGAAGAGAAGTATGAAATGACAGAGAGAGAAGTGAAGAGAATTTAGTTTCAATTAAAATTCAGAATACTAGAGTTTTATTTAGAATACATACTTTACCCATATATTTATTATTTAACTACTGTTGCTGCCGCCGTGATTTGAACTTGGGGTGATCAAGCACCACTACGCTTCCCAGGCTCACCGAGCGAGTTCATTTTGTCCACTACGCCACCATAAACCATTAGCTATAAGCATGCTAACTTTTAATATATACAGAATGCACTTTGTGTTATTTAAAAATGTTGATCTCGGCTGGAATTTGAACCTGAGACATATTGTTTAGCAGGCATGCACTTCTGCAATTGCACCACTTGTTTATGGTTTGTATGCTTGTCCTGATACTACTCATATCTACTCAAGCTCTTTACAATTCTTCCAAAAATTATTTTAATGGCCAGACTCGAACCTCGGACCTCTGATCTATTTAAGCTTGAAAGCTCTAAAAATATCGATAAATAAAGACAATCCAATTAAAATAAATAACTTTTAATGGAATTTTTCAGCTTCAGCAGTGGTGCGAAAGCTATTCTCATTGAACGAATATAAATATAAATCTGATACGCATAGCCTAAACTCAAACACCCTTGCAAGGACATAATAACTAAATAAAAACGATCTTCTTTAATAGAAACTTAGAATTTATGCATGACATATTGGCAATTGTTTTTTATTACAACTGTTTGTGTTTATTCTTTTTTCACCCCCAATACACACGATCCAAACGGTAGTCAAATGCACTTATGCCTCAGTCTCGGACTGAAGCTTAGCCACATAAGCGGCCTTGTGGGCAGCGACCTTGGCCTTGCGTTCCTCATTCGTCAGTTTCTTGGCGTTCCACCTCTTCTTAACTGGAGTCGACTTCTTGGCGACCTTCTTCGGGGTAGGATCGTTGCGAATGGCCTGATGGGCCTTCTTGTAGATATCCTCAATCTGTCAACAAAATAATAATTATTATATTATTTTAAAAAAGGTCATTCAATTACAAAATATAAAAATAAATTGCATTATTTAGAGGAATGTGCAACCGTTACAGAAGATTCATCCCATGTAAGGGAATGAGCCACGAACGCGGGTTACAGATTCAATGTGGTCCACCTTTGGCACAGCAAGCGTCAGTAATGATAACGCTGTAGTAATTTTTAAAATGGACGTAGACAAATACCTTAAATCCTTTTTAAATATGCTCTGAATTCTCAAGACTGGCTTATTTTAATAATGATAAATTTGATTAGGATGGCAGACCAAGATTTTCCATCAATTAACAGTGTTGTCTTTTTTTCTGAACTATAGTTTTAAAAGTGTTTATATATGGAAGTGTGCAACCGTTACAGAAGATCCATCCCATGAAAGGGAATGAGCCACGAACGCGGGTTACAGATTCAATGTGGTCCACATTTGGCACAGCCAGCGTCATTGTGTATACGCAGCAGTAATTTTGAAAATGGACGTCCAATAATAACATCAAATCAATTTTATATACGATAAGGAATGTGCAACCGTTTCAGAAAAATCATTCCATGTAGGGAGATGATTTACGAACACAAATTACAGATTCAATGTGGTCCACTTTTGGCACAGCCAGCGTCATTGTGTATACGCAGCAGCAATTTTCAAAATGGACGTCTTGCATTAGCTTATTGAAAATACATTTCAACTTACGTTGTCAGCGCGGATGCCCAACTTGATGTAGCGGCTGAACTGACGCTTGAAAGCCTCCTCATCTTCCTCCTCCAGAGTGCGCATATAATCGGCCACATGCTGACCGAAGATATGGGCACGGTGCACATCGGCGTTGAAGCTCTTGGTCTCGCCAGAGTAGCCTGGGAAACGCTTCACCGAATGGGGGATGTTCAAACCACCATCGACAGCACCCTTCATGGCGCCGAATACACGGGCACCGGTGGTGGTGCGAGCCAAACCGACATCCAAGTAGCAACGGAATGCACCTGGTCCCTCATCAACGGGCTCAACATTGTATTCCTCACCCGTGACCTCAGTGCAGCCAGCGTACAGGGAGTCCAAGCCCAATTTGTTGAGCAGACGACGAGCAACGAGCAGGCCAGTACAGTAGGCAGCGGCATAGTTGGTCAAACCCACCTGCGATTATTGTTGTTGTAAACATTAGATTCCATTTTGCATAATAATAATTTCAATTAGTTTACCTGGACACCATAGTTGGGCAGCTCGTGCGAGTAAGCCGAGCAGACAACACGATCGCCTTCAATGCGAGCATAGGCGATTTGGGCGGTGATGTCCTTGTTGGACAGACGCACAATCAAACGGTACTTGGGAGTGTTGTACTTATTCTTGTCCTGGAAAGTCAGACGCTTTCTGGCATAGTAATCGGTTTTGCCCTCACGACGCCTGCGGAATTTAACCTGGTAGCGCTTGAAGTACTGCTTGTTCTTGACTACCTTGACGAAACCCTGTAAACCACACACAACACAAATTAATATTGGTTATCAGTTCTGGCATGAAACGCACAAGTTTAATCTCTCAAAAAGAGCTGCATCAATGGCTGCTTCTGTATCATGTGATATATTTTCACTTGCGAACACTTTGTTTGAGACGATTCTTGCATTATTTCATTGACTATGCTCACCATTTTTCACTTTTTAATGAAAATCAAACACCGACGTAAAATACGCGATGTCTTCACACGTAGGTGAAAAAGAAAAAGGAAGAAGCTGACAGGCCGCTTAGATGCAGGGTCGTATTTTCCGACGTTGACGTTTCACGCGCAGCTAACTTTGCGCGTGTCTGCAAAATTCGCTAGATGGCGCGTTGCTACTAACATTTAATGTGCGCGCGCGTAATTGATAATTCAAAAGTCTGGTGAATTTAAAAAACAGTATTACGTAGTGTATTATATTTTAGTAACAATGATTCTAAATGTATTTGGGCATTCACTTCAAATTCCTCATCAGCATTTTGAACGCCATAAAACCGCTCAATTTCATGTTGAAATTTCTGTAAAAAATAGATTTTAGTTTAAAAAAGCGGATGAATAAATTTTTATTATATTTACCAAAACTTTCAAGTGCGCCGCTTCGTCTGCTGCTGAAGGCTCGTATTCTGCATCAACATTTAAAAATAAATGTTGCTTCAGATGATATAGTGCCGTAACATCTTCACTTCGAGTGGTTAGAACTGTTTTGTCCGCCTCTATACTGCTAGAAATTCTTAATTTACTATCTATAAAGTATAAATCTAGCATATTATTCTCAATCCTGCCATTGGCATTACAAATATCACCAATTTGCTCTAAAGTAAGGCCACCAGGCGAAAGCAACTTTTGTTCAATTTGAGGTTTCATTCTCTTCGGTTTGGATAAAATATCTGACACTTTTGGTTTATTGTAAAGATTCAATGAGCTTAATTGCCCACTAAATAGCCAGCGATATGTATCGCTGGACTCCCGCACCTGAAACGGCAGTAGGACTGCGCTAAGCTGTGTGTGCAGCTCTAGGAATGCAACAAGTTTAATTGTAAACTCAGGCAATCGCTCTTCAACAGCTTTCTTCAGTGGGATTACGATTCTACATTTGCGACTCAACAGCAAATCCGTGGGTACTCTATGTACATGGGCATTTTGTCCATGATATACTATCAATTGCCAATGGCTACTATAAAGCAACTTTTGGCAATCCTTAAATCTCAACTGCAATATGGCATAAATGCCATTGCTATCAAGTTGCGCCTGTCTGGCTGTGTGTAGTAGGAGCACCTCAGTTCCAAATATTGGCAGCTGTCTGCGGAACTCTACGGTTGCCTCAAGGCAGCCCTCAAAGCTAGCCTCGTTGCGTGCAACTGTTATCAGTTGTTGCTTCTCATATTCTCGTTGTATGGCTGCCATGAGCTCATTTGGCTGCTTTTCATATTGCTGCAGAACTTGTGCATTGCGGCGCAGTTGCTCCACGACTGATGGAGTTAGATCACTTAGTGCATCGGGATCCTTGTCTGCATCTTCCACGGATTGCTGCTGCATACTGAATGCAATCCGATAGAAAATGTTATTGTCGCTGAGGCACACGAGCTGCTCAATGTGCTGCACCCAGACACAGGCTTGCATTCCAGGCACCGACTTCACACAACGCTGCACCTGGCAATCATCTAGCTGGGCATCATATTGGAATCTCAAACGCACCAGCTGCTCTCCATCCGTGTAGTAGAAATCGCCGTTATCGCTGGTGGCATCAAAGTCCAACCATTCGCTTCCGGTATAGTGCATCTGCCGTTGTTTTATGCCCAACAATTGGGACATATACCAAATGTCCACAGTCCCGCAGCTCAGATAAACTAAGCACAAATTCTGTGTGGGCAGCAAACGCATAAAATTCACAGATGTGGCATATATGCATATCAGCTCAATGTGGTAGGCCTGTTCCGTCTCCACGTCCTCGTCATCATCCGCTTCCTGCGGCGTCAGTGCAAATATGTGACCTGCGATGCTGAATATGTGGATTTGCTTATCGGCAATTACAGCTTGCCCAAACAGACACTGCATGAACTTCTCGTTCTCTTGGTCAACTGTGGTTGTTAGCAAGGTGTAGAAATCGTTCCGCCAATCGCACTGGAATATATTTTGCTCGTCATAGGTGATGTCGTAGCTGTACTGCAGAGTGCTTTCTCCCTTGCCCAGACTGGGCAAATCCATATAAACCTGCAGCAGCAACTTCTGTGTAACTTCATCGTAGCGTACCACGCTGAATCCTTCATGTGTACGCGCAAAGGCGCGAACACCCTTCAGCCAGGATATGAGATGCAGAGATTTGATGGAGCCAAAACAATGTACTCGTCCATCCGACATGAGCAGCAGCGTGTTGTATTCCAGCATGTGAATGCTACGCAGATGACTGCCCTTTGGCAGGGGAATGCGTACTTTTGTCATTTCCATTCTATTTGTTTTCTTAGATTTCTTAAAGCGATAGTTCAGCAAATAATATTCATTCCAAGTGACGAAGACTGATTTCGTTTTGTTGTTGCTGGATGAGGAGTGACATATCAGTCCACATGGCTGAAACAACGTGTCATCTTCAATGGACCAAAGTACATCATCGTCACTTTCCACATTAGCTGATTCAATCTCTTCATCTACATCCATGATTTAAATTCTTAAATCGAATAATATTCAAATGTAATGTACCACAATAACAAAAAAGCGCGCGGTGTGACCGACATAATAAAAAACAATATTGCATTTTAAAATTGCGATGATTGTTACATTTAAATATCGGCAAATGTTCTTGATTGACTGATAGAAAATACATATAATCTTTATAAACATGACTATGCAATGTAAGTATAAATAACATTATAGGTCCATTAGCAGCGCTAATTTCATATTCAATATTAAGGAGTTTTATTAATTTTTGAGGTACTTACATTTGACATCAGCTGCTCTATCGGTAACTTTTGTCCATCACTATTTAACGAGTTGAACAACGTAACGACTTGAACATTTTTAAAAGTAAAGCAAGTAGAGTATTTGAGATACATAGCTGTTAAAGCTTGAGGCAGCCATGGCTTTATTGATGCGCTTGTGTCGGCGTAGTTATTCAACAAAGCTCAAGGATCATCAAGCAGCACTGATGGCGCGCAGTTTACCGAAGCGGCAAGCACTGCCCGGCGTCAACAAAATAATTGTTGTAGCATCTGGAAAGGGTGGTGTAGGCAAAAGCACTGTAGCAGGTTAGTATTAACTAACAAAAATTAAAATAATGTATTCAATGCAATCAATTTATTGCAGCAAATTTCGCTTGCAGTTTAGCTAAAGTTGGAGCGCGAGTTGGGCTGTTGGACGGAGACATATTTGGCCCAAGCATTCCACTGATGATGAACCTCCACAGCGAACCTCTTGTCAACGACAAGAATCTGATAATACCGCCACAGAACTATAATGTAAAGTGCCTGTCAATGGGAATGCTTACACCGCCTGATGGCGCGATCATATGGCGCGGCCCGTTGGTCATGTCAGCCATACAGCGCCTGCTCAAGGGGGCCGATTGGAGTCCATTGGATGTGCTGGTCATAGATACACCGCCAGGCACTGGAGATGTGCATCTCTCCCTGACACAGCACACACCCATCACGGGTGTCCTACTAGTCAGCACGCCGCACAAGGCAGCCATTGAAGTAACAATTCGTGGCGCCGAAATGTATCACAAACTAAAAGTACCTATCCTTGGCCTGGTCGAAAATATGCGTTACTCCATATGCGACAATTGCAATCATCGCATCGAGTTTTTCAAGACACTAACTGGAACTTCACACCCGAAGCTGCCAGAGACGCTCATCTCATTGCCTTTAGACTCACATATAGCCGAATGCGGCGAATCAGGCACACCTGTTGTTATCAAACACCCAGACTCTAAGCACGCCAAGCTCTTTAATAAACTGGCACTTCAGATTTGGAGTACATTGCAAGACAGACAAGACACAAGTGATACAGCTAATGATATGAATAAAAGTTAAAGAGTAATATTTAAATATTTTTCTGAAGGCCTTGCAGCTTGCCAAACAGGAAGAACCCTTACAGGCAGCGTTTAGTAACTTGAATATACAATTCAATTATAAAACTATAATAATTATACTACATATTCTTCTATAGACACCTTTCAACATTCGACATGTCAACAATTTTAGTTTATTTGTTCTTTTTCAGTTTCTTCATTTTCTTCATGGCTTTGCGGTGGGCGTATTTATCTGTTCGTTTTATCACCTCCTTATACTTTCGTTTATTAAAGCTTTGGAAGGCTTCATCCGCCAACAGCTCATCGACCAGAGACTTCTTAGTTTTGCGCGTATTTTTCTCATGATAATAATCCAGGGGTGAGTGCTGGACTGTGCCAATTTGGAAGTATTTTGGCAGCACCTTCAGATCATTCTTTTTGTAGAAGTGTTTAGGGTCCAGCACTGAACGCATTTGTATAATCTTCAGCTCATTACGCATCTCATCCGTAACTTCTGTGGCCGGCAAATCGAACCAGCCGCTGCCCTTCGTCTTAGCACGTTCTAACTGCCGTTAAAAAGATTGGTTAATATAAAGGACAACTTGCTTTGCTATTAGTTATTTTCTAAGACGTAGCATTCAGATTACTAAAGACGTCATCAATGTGGCAACAGCGTCTGCCTCGGCCACTGCTGTCTTTTGGGGCGACAATAGCACTATGTTTCGTTGAATATATAGAGGTTGTGCGCCCACACCTAAATCATTTGCCTTTACTCGATGGCAAATGACAGTCTAGCGTTAAATGGCATTGTTGTTCCGTTGGCCTTACAGCAACCGCCACATGCTCCGAGGCGGCCACTAAGATTACAGCGGATGAAACTGTGTGCTATTGTCTATTGAGTGAGTCTCTGGTAACAGCAGTGACCTCAAGCAGCAGGCGTGTGCACTTGCCACGCCCATCGGCGCAGCTTCGGTTGTCGAATATGTCATCATAGATGCTTTAACTATAATCTTTCACTTCATCGTTCTCGTTCTACTCATTTACTTACTCTGTTTAGTATGGGCTGCTTACGTCTGGACACTGTGGGCAATGCTTTCAACTGTTCAATGCCGTTTAATTGTTTAATGCTTTGCATATCTTTTTCGAGATTTGTTTTTCGCACTTGTATATCCTCGCTTGTCTCGCTGTTAATTTCTGTGATCTTGTGACGTTTTTGTAGCTTGTGCGATCCTGCATTTTGTGCCGCTTCGTTTACCAGCTCGGTTACTTCATCTAGTTGAAGGGCCACCTTGGATGGCAATCGTTTGGTAGTTTCCTGTGCGGCGGTAGCAAGCACTTTGGTAACATTTCTGCACTTTAACTTAACGCCAAACAATTCCATTTCATCATCATCCTGTTCATCTTCCTCTTCGCTAGCCTCCTGATCAACAGCCAGTTCCCGACGCTTGGATATCTCATTATACACTGCAGCGGAAGACTGTAGACCATCCCCATTGAATAATTCTTGATTGCCAGCAGTGTCCACCACAAACAACGACGCCATTATTAAAATATTTGTGAAAACTAAAAATTAGGCGCAACACATGTAGCGTCGACTAGAATGTTTACGTTTCGTAGTGACTGGCAAACAATACAAAACGCAATTATATAAATAAACTTGGTCACTCTTCAATTGTTTCACACGTGTTTTGATTTCGGGTACGAGCGTACGTTAGCAAAATCGTTTCGGCAAGCATTGAAATACTTAAATATCATGCCAGTTTTCTTAGATACATACCTTTTAGAGTATTTTCGTTGTTATTTAACTTATAAAACTTAGAAACACAGGAAATACTCGACGAAAAGATCAGTTTGTCTAACCAGCTGATTGAATCTTTGTCGAGCGAACAATTGCGTATTATTAGGAAATAATAAAAAAAAAAAAAAAAAAAACAATCAATTTGTCGTGCAATGTCTGTCTACAGTAGCAAAACAACAAATACATCCATACTGAAGCCCTTCTCCAGTGCGGATCGTGAGCGCATTAAGACAGCGGCCCTCAACAAGGTGCGCTTCGTTACGCCCAAGGAGAAGGGCATCGTTGAATCGGTGCGTGTGGCATTAGAGGAAAAGAAATTTAATTTGATACACGAGTTTACATACTTTCTTCGGGAAGCTGATCTCAGTGTAAGTAAAATGAAAATTATTGCATTGTTCTGTTTACTTACGCTTCTTCCACTAATAGGATGACGAAGTCGTGCAGATTATGAAAGATGCACGGAAAATCGTGCACAGCTTATCACCGGACTTTGCCAATCTTGTTGAGGCTCTACTGTCTGTCAACTGGAAGAAATATGGTCCGGCTGCCATTCAAGCCTACACCGAATTCAGTATCGATGTTATGATTGCCCACAACTCATATATAAATATTGGCATAGCCAAGTTAATTTTAAATTGGATACCAAATGATCAGGAAGCCGCGGAATGGGTAGATGGTTGTCCATCGGAACGTGTGAAGGCTGAACTAGAAACTGTGCACAATTTGCTCAATCGTATCCTAACCGCTGTGCCCATGGCTTTTGATGTGGTCGTCGATATGGTTGCCTCAAAGTTTCCTTACTTCAAAAAGCCAGCTCATGTCACGGCTGGCTATTTGCATAATGTGCTGTGGCTAATGGATTACAAGCCGGTGTTCGATGAGCTATTGCTGCAGCTGGTACTGCAAAAGTAAGAAATTTAGATAATTTACTTGGACGGCATTTGAGTCATTTATATTCCTTGCAGACTTCTCATACTGGACGTAAATGCGCCGAGGGATGAAATCGAAGCGCTCAAAGACGAAACGGATGACGAAGATGATAAGATGGAAGATGAGGCCATATTTGAAATGGACGATGTAAGCGCTCCGCTTAAGCCGCCACAAGCATTGGAGCATCCCATAGGACAAATGCTAGACATATGCCTAATGAAACTTTTCAAGTTCCTGGACGATAAATGCCGTCCTCAACCTGGTTGCACTGATGAAGAGCGTATTGCCAAAACGCGATTCTTCAAGACGCTTGTCCATATATTCGATGAAGTGCTGTTGCCCAGCCACAATACTCATCACGTTCAGTTCGTCATCTTTCACGCATGCAGCGTTCGTCCAGCCTATGCTGAGATCTTTCTCACATCCCTATGGCAAAAGGTGCAGAATCCAAATATATCCTCAATCATTCGCCATGCAGCTGTTAGCTATATTGCTAGCTTTTTGGCTCGTGCCAAATTTGTACCACTGAGGTAAGTCCTTTGTTACTTCCTGTTTATGAGTATATACTAATTGCCATTGATTTCAGCACCATCACCTACTATCTTAAGGAGCTGAGTAACTGGGCCAACACCTACATCAATGACTCGGATGAATATAGCAGCAAAAACTGCTCACTCAAAGCTAACATGGTTTTCTTCTCCGTTTGCCAGGCCATGTTTTATTTAATCGCTTTTCGTGCGCGCGATTTGACTATTAATCATAAAAGTAAGTAACTTTATATATTTAAATGGCTGTCAATATTAATTCAGACTTTTTGTTTTAGATTTGAATTTGCTGAATACACTGCAGTTGTCCCGGTTGGCCATGTGCCACTTTAATCCACTGCGCTACTGTCTGCCACCGGTGGCTACAGCATTTGCTGGTGTCACACGCACTCACCAATTGGCCTATTGTCACACTGTGCTGGAGCGCAATGCACGTCGCAAACTGGCTACCATCTATGGTCATGAGAAGCTGATGCCAGAGGAAACACTTGAAACTTTCTTTCCCTTTGATCCATACATTCTTCCACTGTAAGTTGCCCAAACCATTCGATCATATAAATTCGATTATTATTCTTATTCATTTTACAGATCCAATAAATACATAGAACCAAGTTATCTAGTCTATAGAGTACATGAGCTGGAAGAGCCGGCGGAGACTATTCCAATTGAGACTATGCGTCGCAAGCGTGGCGACTCCGAAATGATTGAGGACGATGACTTCATACTGGCGGACAAGCGGCAAAAGATCAGTGAACTGTCCAAAAGTCAACAGTTTGATAAACAGTTTTACTATGGTACTTCGCCTGGGTTTAACCAATAAGATGTGGGGGACATAGTTGTAATATTAATTGGTATTTATGAAATATAGACTTTTATAAATTATGAAACATGGTTAGAGCATGAGTGCATTGGACGATGACGATGCACTCTTGTGCCGTTGGGCTCGCATATGCTCCAGCTTGTGTCCTGATGTACGAAAAGCTTCACCACATATTTCACATTTGAAGGGTCGTTCGCCGGTGTGCAAACGCAGATGCAGCTGCAGCGATGTTTTGGAGGCATAGCTCCTGCCACACACCTGACAATTAACGCTGCTCCTCTGTGGCTGGTGCGTTTCCAGATGTCTGGCTAATGTGGATTTGAGTGTAAAGCGTCTCTGACACACCTGACATATGTGCAGCTTAAGTTTGGAATGAGTTAGTAAATGACGGGCCAAGTCATTGGGCCGTGTGAAGTGCTTGCCACATTGTAGACAACTATGTTTCATTTGCTTTGAGTCCATCAAACGACGTAAGTGGAGCAGCATGTGTATACGGCAATTGAATTTGCGTTTGAATTGCTTTTCACAGTAGATGCACTTATAGCTGCGCTGCGATAGTACCAGCTGAGGCAAAAGTTCCATGAGTTTTCCCCTGAGCGTATCTGTTTCCAGTTTTGTATGTGCCACACAGGCCGATTTCGTTTGGAAGGTGCGATTACAGTGCGTACAGCTATAGATCCTATCTGGATGTTCCTCAGCCAAGTGCCTCTGCAGGTCAGCCTTGGCGCTATAGCTGAAGCTACACTCACTGCATTTATGCTTTTTCACAGCCACATGTAGCCTTTTGTGATGCTCGTTGAGCTTACTTTGCGTGGCAAACCGCTTAAAGCACTGATTGCATGGATAGGGCGTCTCTTTGGTGTGTGAGCGACGATGCCTGGCAAACGCAGAGTTCCTTAGAGACATGCGTGTCAATTTCAAAATGCTAATCTTACCTTATGAGATCGTAAGTCTTGCTGAATTCTTTAGCGCAATATTCACAGACATAGTAGCATCTGTTGGGGTGCTGTCGCATTATACGCTGTGTGATGAGCATATTGACTTCACCAGAAGGATTGAGCTTGTCTCTCAGATGTACTACGTCACAAGATACTTCCTCTTCTAGAGTACTCTCCTCTACAGTAGCTGTTGAAAATAGCCCTGCTGTTTTTTGGCTTACAATTGCATTATCTGTAGCCGTCTCGCTGCTGCCTTGTAGCAGCTTTAGAGCAGCCAGTGCGTGCTGAGCAACGTCGGAGTCGTCGCATTCCTTGGCCACATCGTGTTTGATGCGTAGGTGACGTTGCAGTGAGCTTTTTTGAGAGAAACGACTGCTGCAGCTTTCACACTGCAATAAATTTAGGCGTATATGAGAATACAAACTACTAAACCATGCAAACTACTAAACCACCCAGCACCTGACAGAACTTACTGGAAACGCCTTTTCAGTACTGTGTACGGCTAGATGACGACGAAGTAAAGCAGGCTTCGAAAAGCACTTTCCGCATGTAGAACAGGTGTTCAAACTTTTCAATTTTGCAACATTTTTCATTTTTTTCCGACAATTTTTTTTCGTCGATTCGCAAAATAAGAACTACTCGACTACTAGAAAGAAGAAGAATGTCGATCACAGCTGTTTTTGACTTAATAGCAACCCGTTATTCCAACATTTGCATTCACCCCACATTTTACAAAAAAAAAACAAAATACAGTTAACTGATTGTTTACGGCAATCATATAGAAAATCAATTCTATTTAAAACTTAGTTTAGAATTAACCAATCTACACAGTTACAAATCGTAAACAAACACATCTCTCTTCTTGGACTCCGCTTAGGCAACGAATTCGTATGGAATTGGCGCCAGGGCAATGGGTTCTTCCAATTTCTTAACGAAATGCGCCTTCTTTGGCTGCTCTGGCTGACGCTTGAGGTTCACCCATTTGCCTTCCTTCTTGGCAGCCTTGAGCAGACGCTCGTTCTCCTTGACGCGACGCAGGAAATCCTCACGGCACTTGGAGTGATGGACGTGCTCAATGCGCACATTGATACGCTTGGCTAGAACCTTGCCGCGCACACGTTTGTTTACAATGACACCAACTGCATGTTGTGTGACATTGAAGATGCGGCCAGTCTTGCCGTGGTATGCCTTGTAGGGCATGCCCTTCTGAACGGCACCGTGTCCCTTGATGTCAACGATGTCGCCGTTCTTGAAGACGCGCATGTATGTGGACAGGGGAATGACACCATGCTTGCGGAAAGGGCGAGAGAACATGTCCCTGGTGCCGCGACGGTAACCCTTTGAGTTGGTCATTTTGTTGGCTGTGGTTCCCTGCAATAAACAAACACTTTTAGCAACATTTCACAGAGTGTACATGTGCACGGCACACGCGAGCACATTTTAACGCGCGTTTCGACTGCATTTTGTTGAATTTGAATGCAATTTGTACAAAATATTCGCTAACCTTTTACGTATCGACGTCCACGCGGTCGTGAAGTTGGGGAAAGAAAGAAAGATGGCTACCCGTTTGGCGTTGCCACACTCATTCTGATTTGACGTTTTCGCAGGGCTGTAAATGCTTAATAATGAGCTGTGCAGCCCTGGACAGAGTTGGATTTCCGATATATTTTGAAATTTCCAATTCGAATATAAATCGTGTTTCTCGTGCTGTCACGAGTCGAATTTGAATTGAATTAAGCGCCCATTAAGTATTTCAATTTATTAAGTTAAAAAAGTTTTACAAATTCAACAGAAAACTAATTAATATTACATGTTTGCTTAAGTTTGAGCACTTTGGTACACACACACATAATAGTAAATGTCATTTTAATATCTCGTTATATATAATTTATATTTTAACTATCATATATATATAAATGTGTTATATAGGCATATATATATATAACTTGTCCGTTTGTATTCACTAGTATTAATTCTTCACAAAAATTCTAAGAATGTGGCGTCACTTGTTTTGTAATTATTACATGATTGGAATATCAAAGCACAAACTATTAGTAATTTATCTGCGGGCATTTTGTCAAATATATAGTAGGATATATATATGTAAGTATATATAATATGTATATTTAGCTTATGCTTATGCATGTGGTACGTATATATAATAAATATTGTAAATAATTTCATAAATATATATGTAACCCATATAATCATGTGTATACCAATATATGTATATATTATATATATAAACAGTACATACAATTGGACTTCCACGCAGCGATGTAAACATAATTTAACATTAAGTGTTGCCATTATATTAAATAATAATTAGTTTAATAGGTTATACTTGTTTCGTTTCGTTTGGTTGGTTGATTGGTTGTTTTGCTTTTCTCATCCATTTTTCTTATTTAGGCGCTTTTCAGTTATATTATATTATACATATGATTATGTATCTATGTATTTCATTATGTTTATATGTATTTGTGTGTATATTATTGGCTGTTGTTTTTTTTTTTTTGGATTTCACAAATCCCACTACAAAGCAGTCTCTCAAACAAACCCACAGCTTTCTCAGTGCAGTGCAGTGGTCATGATTCACGTTCCATTTTCCATTCGATGTCCAATTTCCGTTGCCATTATGTTACGGCTTAAGCGGCATCCTTTTTGTTGTGCCCGTTTTCTAGTGGCCTCTTTGTTACCGCACTAGCACAGTTAAAGTTGTTGTCGTCTATGGGCAGTGTCGGCTGGTGCTGTTGCAGCTTCTGCTCCAATCGCGTTTTGTACGTGTACAATGTCTGCAGCGGCACATGTAGCAGTTCCACAATCTCCGTGAAATTTATTTCTACAAAAAATACGAATTAAACCTGAAGAGACTCGTGAGATTCTACCAAAAGAATTACATACCATTCTCGGCCGTTATGTAGCCATGACGTATTAAGAAATCAATGACCACAGGTGCCGATGTTGTCTTAAAATCCTGCGTGAATACGCGCTCCACACACTCGTTGGCCGGCAGCAACTCGAATGCCTGCACCTCGCCATCGGCATTCTGTGGCACAAAGTCAACTGGCAGCTCCAAATCAAACACATATTCAGTGTTGGGGAACAGACCCTGATCGCTCTCAAAAAAGAACGAGACACAGCCGGCTGAAACCAGATTCTTGACGAGATCACTTGGAATGGATGCCTCTTCAGCGGCCTCCTTAATAGCCGTCTCCATAATGCCATAGCCAACGGATAGGCCGCCGCCCACCATATTGTCCCATTTGCCAGGCCAGGTTTCTTTAGTGTTGGAGCGCTGCTGCAGCCAAATGCACAAGCCGTGCTTTGGATGCTTCACATAACCATTGATGTCTACACCGTATTTTCGCACGCCAAATAGCGGCGTCGCCGCACGTTCCATCTTCAGCAGTGCCTTGTGTTCGAACTTCACCTCAAAGCATTCATCCCGCCAGCCTTGCAAGGCCGAGAACGTACCATCGCTGCGCAGACTACGTAATACTTTCTCCAGGTGCACGGTACGTTCGTTATAGTCCCGGAACGCCGGATTCAGCTCCACCAGACCCTACCAAATGTAATATAATATATATTAGTACGTATGCATATACACATGAGATTGAACTATGGCTATTTTTGGTTAATATTCACCTGCTTGGTATATTGACAGTCACGTATGCTGAACACTTCAGGAAACTTGAGCAGCTGCTTGTAGACATCCGCTTTAATGAGACCGACTTGCTGTCCCTCAACCAGAAATGGACGTATGTCACCCTTATGAAAACCTGAGACACAATTAACGTTAATTAGTCAAAGAAGGAATTGCAATTGATATGACCCTGAAGTAGATGGTGGCCTAATTGTATTGTGGCCAACAAAGTAAGACCTGAGATTCAATTTATAATTAAATTTAAATATACTCTGTGGTTGGTTAATTCAGATGTGTGTAAATTATTAAATTTTCTGTGAGATGCAAAGGTATCTCAAAGATACAAATATATTACCAATATATAAAATGAAAGTATTTGTAAGAAATATCTATCCGGGAAGGATACAAAAGTTGATGTCTAACATAATCTGGAAAATACAAAAGTATTGCTGTATGAAGCAAAAGTATCTGCAGGATACGAATGTCTGTGTAGGACAATGAAGTATCTATTTCAAGCAAAATTCTGGAAATATGCTAAAATATTCTTTGGACACTAAGAAATGTAAGGTTGAAAGGAATCTATAGATGTTTTATGAATCTGGAATATGGAAAAGTATACAGATACTTATGATAATCAAGTATTTATACAAGGTATATTCATTTTTATGATAAAGAAGAACATAGAAAAAGTGGAATAAACCATATATGTCTTATGCTAGATATAGATTCACATAAATGATGTAATTTTCCGATTAAGATTAATTCGCATTAGTGGACTTGTTATTTTGCCACAGATTATTGATTAAATTATTTATAAATATTTCTTAAATTATTTATAAAATAATCGTAGTAGAAATACTACATCAAGAGGAAACAAATTCAATTCAATAATATTATAAGAAATATTTATTTATAGTTAAAAGTACTACATAAACAGAAGCAAATAGAGATATAGATTCAAAATGACACCTAGACAATACGTAGACAAATATATATATTCATTTAGAGGCTAGGCATGAATTTGAAACATGCTTATCACCAAAACATATGTTTATTACTGCATAATTATGAGATTAGATTCAATTCTCAATCGGCCTTTCCGGTTGAAATTTGTTCAAAGTTTCATTAACAGGCAAATCATTTTGCCAGTGTTAAATTTTAAATTTCAGTCTGAGCTCAATTGAAAGCAAACAGCACGCGCTGTTTGATTAGATAAGTCAAAAGACTTAAAAGCTAATAGAAATAATATGCAACTAATTAGCCTTAAGTACTTTTTGTTTGAGCCGAAAAAAACGAGCTATTACCCATTAAACAAATTTCAATATAGGGTGTCTTTTAAATTAAAAATATATATACATATATATGCATATATAAATATTTATGAAATATTTTATATAAGATATTACATTTTACTGGTTGTTATGGATGTGAGCTAAATTGGATTTTTTTTTTTTTTTTGTTTTCTACGTATTCGGTAGAGTATCTCTATATGCCGCACAAAGAATGCAATGCAAACAAAAAAATCTGAAAATTTTTATAGATTGCCTATATTTTATATATTTATGTACATATATATATACACATATGTAGATCGATACTACATATATATAGATGTATATCTGTCTTGTTATCAGCTTTGAAGTCGTATCGATCTACATATGTATATGAGCAATATATAAAGGTATAAAAAGGTAACGATATTTTTGATTAGCAACTGTTTTAATTGCCTGCATTTTGTTTTTATCATTTTGAATGTGGCTTGTTTTTTTTTAAATATATATTTCTTTAGTTAAAATTAAACTGCAATCGGCAGCTCGTAAATAATAAACTTGCTTTATTAATCAAATCCAATATTGGCAATAATTATTTGCTTTTTATCAAATTTGTATTAAGTCAGAAATGTTTTAGATAATGAAATCAATATACTAGTTTGTGCCGGTTGGCGAGATCGTCGCTGAATTATAAATTGCTAAGCTCAATTATTGCGTCACTAGACCTGCGAATGTGATATGTATGCGCATACATGGAAAGACAACAAAAGAGCGAACAAAACATAAACAATGAATTCCCATTTACTTTTCGCTTTAAATTCTATAGATAAACAGCTTGAAATACGAAAAAGTAGTTAAAGCAAAACATAAACAATTAAGATAATTCTGAAAACAATGTTGTGATACCCTGTAACGTGTAACATTTGTGGGAAGATAATCCAAATTTAATATAAAGCTAATTAAATTAAAAAGTAAAACCAATTACGTAACGCAGATTACGAATTGCATAAGAAAGCCTAATAAGATCACACGTATATATTCCAATTGGAAATTGCATTTAGTACATTTTAATTGGTGTGCTAAATAAGTAGACATTCAATTTACTGTAACACATATGCCCACCTAAGACAGGGTATGCAAAAATATATAAATAAATCTAAGAAAAAAACGACAACACTTGAAATTCTAATTCGTTTCGAGATTCATAGCAAAGCAAGTAGAAATAGTTGAAAGCAAAACAAAATAGCATGCCGAATAGCAGAAAGCGCGCATGCCGCTTATCAGCGAAGATAGAGAGCTAAAGAGTGGTAAATAGAGAAGAATACATAGAGAAGAATCGAGCGAGAGTGAATGAGTGAGAAGGACAGAGGAAAAGAGAACTGTTCTATCCCAATTAAGTGAGCGTATGTATGTCTGTGTATGTCACATTTTTTGCACTTAATCAAGCCATAAACATCTATCTCTAAATATATGTACATATATATCTGATTTTTATAGCAAGTAGCTCGATGTGTGTGAGATGGTTCAGCTGTTGTTGCATGTTTTGTTGTTGTTGTTGTTGTTGTCGCTGAAAAAGCTAAAAGTTGCCCTCAAGGTGATACGATAAAAATCTGGTTACAAGACCAAATCATTGGAAAATAATTTGTAAAATTTTTGCGATCCAAACAAACACACACACGTAAACCGACATTTATACATAATTATTAATATATTGTTATATTTATATTTATATAAAAATATATTGGTGACTAAGTTAGAGAATGTATATATTTTATATACATATTATAATAAGCTTGCTTGATAAAAATGATCTTGCATAAGAGCCACTTGTTTATTTAACATTTTGTTTAATTGCAATTAATGTGTAAGGAATGAATAAATTGAAATCCGATAGGGTACAGCTGTTGTTGTGCTTATTACTGCGAAAACCTGGACGAACAGTAGTAGTAGCAGCAGCAGCAGCAGCAGCAGCAAAAGCGTGGTTGTAAGCAACCAAAAAATTGAGTGCTATCATCGAATTACAAACGTCAGCGCAACAGGTGAACTTATCGAATGGAAGTGAGCAGATCGATAACGCTCATTAAATTAAATGCAGCACTTAGCTAGAAGGACAAGATTTTTGCGCAATGGCTAGTCATATAAATAGCCAAATAGCCAAATAGCCAAAAGGAAATTAATTTCAATGTCAATCCGATGCTTATTGGATGCTGTGAAACGAAATGGCAATGAGACACTTGCTGGCGACGTCAACAGCAGCAGCACCAACAGCAGCTGCACACAAACATTCACAAACACATACATATATATACACACGGACACACACTAGCAAACACAAGTAAACAAACTAATCGATAATTTGCACTCTTTTGCTCTCGCTCTTACTGCAATTGCAGTCAACGGTAAATGCTGCGCCCATTGTATTGGCGCCCAAGCCGCCCACAATGTGAACTAGTGTTTTTAGTGTGTGTGTATACATATGTATATGCAGGGTCAGTGGCGGACAAACCCATTTTCATGGCCGAAAGGCGTACGACAGCGTAGAGCCAAACCCAAAAACAACAACAAAGACCACAAAGACGCTGATGAATTTAGTCGTCTTACTCACCTGTCAAGTAGAAGTTATTAAACTTTTGCGCTAGTACCAGCAGACGCGACAGTTTCCCCTCGGTGGACGACATTGATGACGGCCCAGATAGAGTACAGGCTCGGCAAGCCAAAGTAAATACAAATACACTTCAAATGCCGGCTACCTTTGCCCCCACTCCTCTACTTCAACTCCCACACCAATGACAACAACAGTAGCAACGATAACACTCGGAAACGACGCGCTTTATATGCTTTGGGGCTGTTTTCGTTGTAATTCTATGTCCTTGGTAATAACTCGCTTTGTTTTATGGGCGCACCAACTTATTATTAATTTTCTCTATTTCAATTAGGGATAATGGGACAACCAACTACATAAAGCAAACCATCAAAACACAACCGCACGCAACGAAAACCACAGCCGTAGTGCTGCAAAATACGCGCTCAGCTCGATAACGATATAGTCTATTCGTGAGTGTTGCAAAGCTGAGAGTACCAGCTGATTGTTAAACAGCTGCTTGATTGGCCTGCGTACTCGCCTTGACAAAATGAATAGAAATGTGGAAGTGCTGTGAAACATATTCTCGAAAAGTGTTAAACAACACACGTGCGATACAAATGTCACGCTGACAAGAGTACAAAAGTTAGAAAAAATTAGAAACATAAGCAGAGCACGGGAAACGCATTTGTTTCCCATTTGTGTTGTAAGCTTCAATAAATTGACATCTGATTGATCGTAAATTAGTAACTAACCTTGGCAAGGCAAGCGATAAAATTCCAAAATGAGTGACGACTACTTAAGGAAACCGTTTTCATTATCACCCTCACCAGCCGGTAAGCAACCGCCGCACCGTATACGGCCGCGCACCCATTACGCAATTGGACAAGCGATTACATCCACTGTTCTTATGAATGAAAATCATTGCTTCAATTTGTTTTTATTTGTGCATTTGCAGTTGACGATACACAGACATCGGCGACAACCTACACACCGGCAGCGAGCACATTTAGTAGTGCTCCCGTCTCGCCGTACCTCAACTATGATTCACGATTCCTGCAACAGGCGCAGCCAGAATTTATATTTCCTGAAGGCGCCAACAAGCAGCGTGGACGCTTTGAGCTGGCCTTTTCACAAATTGGCACATCTGTGATGATTGGCGGTGGCATTGGCGGTTTGGCGGGGATCTACAATGGCATTAAAGTTACTAATGCGCTCAATCAGACGGGGAAGCTGCGTCGTACCCAGTAAGTGATTAACCAGCGGCCAGATTATCTCGTATATTGAGTGTGAATGCACTTTCTTGTTCAATATATATTTATATATTAATAATTATTTGTAGATTAATCAATCACGTCATGAAACAGGGATCCGGTACAGCGAATACATTAGGAACATTGGCTGTGCTGTACTCGGCGTGTGGTGTGTTGCTGCAGTATGTTCGTGATCAGGATGATAATGTAAACACCATTATAGCCGGTTCTGCCACAGGCCTGCTCTACAAATCGACAGGTGAATTTGAATAACTCGTACATTTATTCAATATATATTTATATAGATTTATTTATATTTCAGCTGGCCTGCGAAAGTGTGCTCTGGGTGGAGCTATTGGTTTGGGCATATCATCGCTCTATTGCTTATACCTGTTGGCGCAAGAGAGCAACAACACAAACTCAAGTCCAAAATTCCTGTAGGTGAGACGGCCGCGTAGTCCTTAAACAGTAAACAGCTGCTATAGCTACCAACAAAATTGTGGCTTATGGCAGACATATGTACACATACGTGCTTGTGTAGAAATCGCTTCGCAGCGCTTAACCGTCAAATATATAGTTTTGTTTTATATTATAAAAAGTGCATATATACATGCATATATATATATATATATATATATATATATATATATAGATTTATCTGGACCGAATATATAAGAATTTCCTTTTTAGTTTGATTCAAATGTTAAAATCGACGTTAGGCACACCAAAATTCTTGTTGCGGATATAACCAAAAAAAACATGTAAATCAAATCGAGGAAATAAAGTGGTATGCTTTAAATGCAACTTGCCATCAAATGAAAAGCTTTATTGGAAATAAATTCGCCAAGACACTGTACTTCTTCTACTACTACACAATATTATCCACAATCCATTAATAATCAAGTGCGTCAGAGTCGTCATTGGTTAAAGCTAAAACCTTAATGTTTTTCCGTTCGTTCACATCATTGTTGGCGGGTGCCTCGCAGCTGGTGTCCTCCGTGGAGCAGGTGTGACAATGACAATTTACGGCCTCCATATAATTGTATTTCCGTATACTCTCATCCGCCTCAGGATGACAGTTTTTCAGCGTGGCCACCGAAGGTTGACGTTGCGCATGCACGCAGACCGGATGAAAGGAGCGCTTGTAGGGGAATTTCCAATCGGATATTTCACTGGAATCGCAACGACCCCAACAGCTCCAGACGCTCACGAAATCCCAGCACTCGCGCCCTTGCAAATCCGACTGTGTTACCCGGTATGTGTACAAGCGTCGATGGCAACCAAGTGGCGCAATTGTGGGTCCAGTGTAAACTGGCTGCAGATCAACCAATTGGGCACTGGCAACGCGTAGCAAAGGCGAGGCCAAAAAAACCAACGGCAGCCTGTATAGAACAGTTAGCAAACATTCAAATTTCAAATAAATGCAATTCTCTTGTGACTTACAACACTGCAAACATATCGATGCTTCTTTCTCTTGTTGGAGTTGTCGTTATATTCGTGCTGCTCGCGTCGCAGTTGGCTGCGTTCTGTTGCAGCTTCTCAGCATCCATGCGTATTTATAGTTAACAGCTGCTGCTTCTGCTGCTGTTGCTGTTGCTGCGTCGCGGCGACTGCGCATCGCTCACTCCTTTGCTTTAAATTCTTGACCTAAAAATAAACTTGATAATTGCTAAAGAGTTTTGCATATGAAATCCAATTGGAACATTTGCCATTGACAATTTGAATTCCAAATTTAAGGATATATGTGTATGAGATTAGAGAAACATCATTTAGCACTATTAAGATTCTGCATTTTATTGTGTATGATGCAAAGAATTTTGTAATACCATGAGAAATTTGGATAACGGAATTTTCATGATGAGATAGCCGAAAAGTTATTATTCTGGCAACAAAACATTTTTTTCGCGCCTCTTGTTATGCAATAATTTTTAGTTGAGTTGCCAAGAATTGTGTGAACTATATCGAAAGGGTCTTTAAAAAACGGTTTCTATGGACGTGGGCCACGCTGCGAATTTATGCACCAGAATACCTTTACCCACGCTAACGCATCCTCTAGTGTTATGTGTGTGTACGTACGCCTCCAAAAACATATTCGTTGGGCAAAATCCGCCGGTGGTTAATTATCGTTATCTCTTAGGGGTCACAGCCGGTTTAAGGTTCAGATTGAACAGGGGACGGGGGGAGGGCCCCCGTTCAGCATGTGGTTGGTTTAACGCTGGCCATTATGGCGCGAACGACGCCTACGACCGACGACGTATCTCATGATGCGAGCCATACCGCTGATTACGCAGCTGCACCCGAAAGCGCCGATTATTGTCAGGACCTCGATCCTCAGCCTGGCGATTGAGGTTGGCGGCGGGCAAGACGGCTGCATCGATAGCAGCAGCTGCGGCTGCAGGCGGCATGGAAGGCGCTGGCAGCGGTAAGGCCACCTGCTGCGGCAACTGCAGCTCTTCACCATCGACATCCTCATTGGGACTCTCCTCGTCTAAATCATCCAATGCCGGATCATTGTCCACCATCGACTGCGAACGATTCGTGTTGCCAACATCTTCGCGTGCCATTGCCGTGGCCATCAAACGCTGACGCCGCTCCTCCATCAGACGATCGCGCTCCTTGTGTATGTAGTCGCGCTTGTTGGGCAATCCGGCCACATTGTTGGCCGACAGCGCCGAGCGTACAATATTCATATCCGTTGCCTCCATCCATTCGTCCGTTTCGGCCACATAGCATTCCGTGTGGGAGATGGTGGAGACGCCATTGAAGCCCCCAATGGCAAAGATCATGTCATCGATAATCTCTAAACCAAAATTGCTGCGCGAGTGGTTCATTTGGCGTATGAAATGCCACGATTGCGATTCCGGATCAAATCGTTCGCCAGTGGACAGCCTGGATGTGCCATTGAAGCCGCCAATGACATAGAGCTGATCTCTGAACGCTACACAGCTGACGCCGGAGCGACGATGATTCATATTTGGTATGCGTGTCCAGACATTGGTTAGAGGATCATAATATTCGGCACTATCCAGGCACTCTTGGCCGTTGAACCCACCCGTTGCATAGATGCGTCCATGTAGCGTGCAAGCGCTTGCATCTGACCGTTGCATGTTCATGGGCGGAATGATTGACCATTGATTAGTTTTTGGATTGTAACGTTCGACAGTATTGAGGCGATTGTGTCCATCGTAGCCACCAATGGCATAGATCATGCCATTTAGTTCCGCAACGCTGACATAGCAACGACGGCAGTGCATGGGCGCAATCTCGTTCCACTTCTTCTTGACGGCATCGAAGACGCGGCAGGTGTTGAAGTATTCGACGCCATCGTAACCACCTATGGAATAAATTTTGAAGCCGAGCACAGCGGTGCCGTGGTAGGCGCGCGGTCCAGCTGGATCCTCAGCGTTGATGTTAACCCAACGATCGGCACGTGTATCATAGGTCTCGATGCAGCCCTTCGATGTGCCACCACTCCAGCCGCCAATCGCAAAAATGACCTCGTGCGGTAGTCGGGGCATCGCCAGCGGTGGTGTCGTTAGCTTGGGTTGAAAGGGCAAATCAAATGGCACGTATAAGTTGCTGCTGCAGGAGCAGAGGGGGTGTTAGCATTACCTCTTCGGCTTGTGGGTTAAGAAAGTCCAGATCATACATGAATTTAAAGGTATCGACAATCAGCGGCTTGGCAGCCTCGCATTGAATGACATAGGGATGCTCCTTGACCTCCTCCATGAAGCACTGAGGATTTCACATTCTCTTATTATATTTATATTTATTGATTTAAAGGGTTGAATATGTTTACCTTGGGGGTCATCAGACCAAGGCGCACGCCCGTCATCAGATGCGCCACATGCTGTTTACGGTTCTCTGGATCTCGGTCAATCCATTTGACACACAGCTTCCAAACGTAATCCTCTTCACGTGTATTCAGCTCGTCATCACTAATAATGCTGTAAAAGTCCTTAATGTTCAAGTCTAGTATGTCTGTATTCCGGGCGGCCACGTCTGTGAAGTACCTAAGCGTATAATTGCGCGCCTTCTGGTACAAGTCCTCGAGAAAACGGAAACTGAAATGCACAATGCAGACAGCAATATGCCAATCAATTAAAAAGGATTAATATTTATCATTTCTCCTTGCAATTAGATGAGATTACGATTAAAAGTGGGCGATGTAAATCGAAAGTTGATTTCGTGGATGGAAAATAGTTGAAGTATAAAAAGTGAAAGTTTATTAGGTCAAGGAAATTCATACGAACCGCGCAAATCCCATTATACTGACACAGTTCTCCGGGCTCAGTGTGCGACTGAGATACTCTTTGCACTGTTTCACCAGCCCCACCATGCCCACATAGTCCGCACAAATGAGCAGCTCGTGTACGTTATCGTCACTAACGTGGGTCTTGCGCAGGTAGGCGTATTGTATCACACAGTTCATAATGGACGCACTGATCCCTGGTATATGCACGACACGGCTCTCGTCATTCCCCGCACCGGAGCGGCTGTTAAACCCCGTAAACTGTGCGCTGCCGGAAAACAGTTAATTGGAAGTAGCCACAAAAATAAAATAAAAGAATCGTTAATATATTGCAATTATGGATTGCTTAGTTGTTGAAGTCGTGGAACGCAATTGAATGACTTAATTCCACTGAAATTCAAATTGGCTGCATAAAAGTTGATATCTTCTTTTTCTTTTTCTTTTTAAAATTAAATACATATATGTAAATGTATACTCACACATGCTTATGCACTTTATTATATTAGCGTATACACGTGGGTGGTGGATATGACGTCTCGCAATGCATTGCATTGGCCATTGCAATGGCATTCAAGTCACGAATTGTGCAAGTAAAAGCGAGAGGCATATGATTGTAGTGAGGTGGAAATTGCAAGTTCACCATGATCTGTTACAGTTGGATGTGTGTGCTGACGACATTAAGTGCAACAAAATTACATTTTTGTCTGAATTGATCTTATTAAATGGCAAATCGAGAGCAATTAAAGAGAATTTGTTTTTTGCAACCACCAATTATTGTATTATTTCATTTCAACTTTATTTTCTTACATAAAAGTCATTTGCGTATGAGTATCAATGGCGGCATCTTTTCGTATGTCTTTTGTATGTGTGTAGCTAACATAGCGAGTTGAGAAAACAAGGATGAAAGTGTAACAGGTATCGTAATTTATTAAGTAAGGCTATGAAATATGAAAGGTAATGCGAGATGCACTAAAGTAAATTCGATGGATGTGTGTACGGGCGCAATTTCACTTCTATTATTCTTCTTGTGTCGAAAATATTATATTATTTAATTTCAACGTCAATATCGCACATGTGGTCAACAATTTTTGCTTGTGCATATCAATGGCGATTATGCCTTAAGAGTGTACATACATATGTATGTAGGTATATGCATGTATGTATGTATGTATATGTATGTATGTATGTATGCATGCAGATAGCACAGTAAGTTGAGTAAATTAGTGTCGTGTGCAGTGTGCCATTAAATAATGGCAGTTAAAGCGAGATGCAAAAAAGGTAATGAGAGATGGACATTGCAATAACACCATGGGCATTTCGATATGTGTGCGACGCGTTTGACTATTCATTTCTTTTTCTGTTGCGTCTTGGCAATTCGAGAATAGTTAAATGTAAATTTATTTAATATTGTCTAAACAGACAGATAAATCCAGAAAAAGTTTAGCTTCATTAACTCACCGAAAATATGAGCTGCAGGAACACATGATGGCACGGTGCACATTGAAGGACTGCTCACCCACCGAAATCTGCGCGTCACATAGAAGATTCGCTTCGCGCAGTTCGTTGAGCACGTTGAGAGCATGATCGCTGACAATTGGGGACAGGGATTTATTGGATGGCTTTTGTGTGGGATTATTTTCAAGTTCATCCCCTTGATAACTGCCGTCCATATCCACGTCCACCATTTCTATCGGTGCCAGTTCCAGTTGGCCCTCATTCATGCCATGTAAATGATTACCGTTTTGCCGATTCATAGCGTAAGCGAGCCAGCGATTTTTATTTCGGTTGGGTCTGAAATCCTGGTCCTTGTCTAGATTGGTAACATTCAATTTATTTTGATGGAGAAAAGAAACAGATTTTGAAATTGATTTACAATAATTGCATATGAGACGCGACTAGAAACGAAATGATATCCTACCAAGCGAAACGCGTTTTGTTGATATTTTGTATTTTTTGTGGGCTGTTTTTAGGGAGAGATCTCTCCGTATTTAACAATAGGAACAGAAATAATGTTCAATAATTAATCAACAACAACGAGACAGTTCTCGTAACGCACGAAATGGGACTACTAAGTGAAAACTAAAAACTGAACGCACTCTAAGCTGGTTTATTTCTCTGTGGCAAATCCTCTGGCTCGCGCTTAATAACCCATTAACAATTCACTTACCCACGCTTTCTGTTTTCTACACTTTTTGGCTACGTAGCAAATTACCACAAACCTGGTAAAGGCATAGGCTAAATTTGAAAATTTTTAGATTGCCTTGGCTTTCTGAACTAAACAAAATTTTTCTAGACATATGCCGCAAAGCCTAAGATAATCATTTTACATGTGTATTCAATTCCAAAAATTTTTATTTGTAATGCAGAGCATCTGACTGTATCTAAATTTGAATTTATAATTCCTCTCTCAAATATATATGGTTTGATTATATAATTTTCCCTTTTTGGCGTATTTGTTACTGTTTAATAAGATCTGTCAATGCTCTGATAAATTAATAAAGGTATTCAGTTGACTATATATCCTTGGTTTTGCTATACCATTGATAAAGTCTGATTTAAGCCTACATAAAATGGATCAATAAACATATTGTTGACCCAACTAATGCCATCTCTCTTCCCATTATATGGAACCTAGTTGACTTAAATATCCTTGGACAGACCATTCCATTGATATAGTCCTAGTGAGCCTACATGTAAATATCCTTGCGATATTCGCAATGGTCAAAATGGTAAAAAATTACGTATTATTTTCATTCTATATATTTAGCTAAGTTAATATAATTTTAGACTGATAAGATTGGCTAAAAGAGACTTTCTAAAAAAAAAAAAAAACAATTTAACAGCCCCACAGGGCGTCCGTTGCGATTAAATTATGAATAGTAATTTCTTGAAAATACCAGGCGAACAGCTATCAGAAGTTGGGTTTAAAGCATTATAGTTAGTATTATGTTAACATAGCTATGTTTATTAACAACATATGGGTGTGATCATTGTTTACCGATTTTTCTATATGAAATGCGCTGAACTACCAGGCGACCAGAAATCAGTAGAAGAGTGAAAAATTTAAATTAACAATGTGAAAATGTTAGTTAACATGTCACTGTTAATTAACAGTAATGTTTATTAATAGTCTGCTACAAATATCATTGCATAATCTGAAGGGGCAGACGCTGCTGCCATTGTTTACCTAATTTTGTATGCCAAATTGTCTGAAATACCAGGCGAACAGAAATCAGCTGGAGGGTGAAAAATATGAATTAACATTGCAAAAATGTTAGTTGACATGACTCTGTTAATTAACAGTAAGCGATCACTGTTAATAAACATAAAAATGTTATTTAACAGTCAGTTAACATAAATATATGCTGTTAAGTCACAGAGTATTTTCTGTTAACACGCTGTTAATAACAGTGCTCTCTCTGTTAATTAACAGTGATCTCACTGTTAATTAACATTTTCGCACTGTTAATTTAAAATTTGCATCTTTCTGCTGATTTCTGTTCGCCTGGTATTTCAGAGCATTTGCCATACAAAAATAGGCAACCGTGCCCCTTAATGGTATGCAACGATATTTTTAGCAGGCTAAATGCGAGCTATTCAGCCTGCTAAAAAAAGCTTACATATACATACATACATATTTAATATTTAATAATTTAATACGCATTTTCAATTATAGGTTTCCAGGACTACATCAATGATATTATAAAACCAATGATATTTAGGTCAACTAGGTACCGTCTGGTAAGAAGGGGCGGGGTAATAAGCTGTAAAAGGCATTCATATATATTATTTTTATCCGATTTTTCAAATTTTTGTCATATTGTGGATAGAATAATGAAAATCTTTTAGGCTCTCCAGGACTATATCAATGGTATGGTATAACCAAAGATATGTGAGGTCAACTGTGAGCCGTCATGTTAAAGGTGCGCTGAAAAGAGAATCGTTCAATTCGTAGGAATTTTGATTTTTAGGTTTACTAGGACTTTATCAATGGTATGCTACAACCAAGGATATGTGAGATCAAACTAGAAACCATTCCATGTTTTATAATGTAAGTAATCTATATGAATAAATTATTAATTGCGTTTAAATTTTTAAGTCTATTTATATACCCTTAGCTCGTTTGAATACTTCTGTAATAAAATTTGTTATATTTAGCATAAAAATACAGTATATGACTTTTTTTTAGAAATTTCTTTTTTGGTATATATTAAGAATAAGAATATGCAAACATTCTTTTTATGCATGAATATTTTAGGCAAGTAATACCCACTCTCCTTGGCATTACCCCTCATTAAGTGCAGCCCATTGGCCAAGGCGATTCGTTGGCGCATGCGTCGTCTTCGTCGTTGTCGTTGTCGTTGACCGGCATAAAACGGAGCGGTAGCTGAAACTCGGCCAACAGTTCGTATTGAGCTACGGCCGAGATGAAGTCGTTGACGTTATTGGCTTTTGTTTTCTGGCTGCTCTGTTCCTGTTTCCTGGCTGCCGAGAGCAGTGTGGCCATCGGCAAGGATGCATGGCTGCGTCCCGGCTGTCATAAGGTGGGCAATACACGTAAGATATCCATACCAGACTGTGTGGAGTTCACGATTACAACGAACGCTTGTCGTGGCTTCTGCGAATCCTATGCGGTGCCATCGGTGACATCTGTGTTGGCGGGCGTATTTCGACCACCCAAGCCCGTCGTATCCGTGGGTCAGTGCTGTAATATGATGAAATCTGAAGAGGTGAGTGCAGGAAACATGAAATTGCTCAGGATATCAAAATTGATCAATTTATCTATATTCAGATACAACGTCGAGTGCTTTGCATCGAGGGCATACGCAATGTGACCTTCAAGAGCGCCGTCTCCTGCAGCTGCTATCACTGCAAAAAGGACTAGGGAATCAAGATTAATAATTAAAAAAAAAAAGTTATATATATATATTTAGATTTTATGCCTGAGCCACTGAATTTTCCCCTTTTTTGTTCGATAGATACAATTAATAAAACAGAAATCCAGATAAGCCCTCAATGGTACGTGTGATCTCTGCCAGATTGTAGAAGCAAAGAATTACAATTGCTCGAATCCAACATAAGGTGTCCCATGTCGGCCAAAGCCGATTCGATTGCCATTCCAAAATTGGAGGCCGATATCTTTGGATTATGATTCCAGGCCGATATCGTAAATATAATATCAGCTTCACGCAAATTATAGCAACAACCATAGCCATCCGAGTTAAGTGGCCCGTACACCATAAACGCGTCGTGCGGTGTCGTCAGCTGAGAGCTGAGAATGCGAAAATCTTTCGATTTCAAATAACCTTCCGATTGAAAGAACTCGGGCAACGCTCTGCCATGCTCATACGCCATCTGTTCCAAACCAAAGAAATGGCGATCTATGCCACGTCCCTTTAGCGCCAGCATCGCCTGCCGTCGATGGTAATCAACAGCGGCTCTTAGGGCAAGCACACGTTTCTCAATCGTCGTTTCTTCCGTAACCATGGCACGAACAAATTTCAAAGATTGATTACTGGTCGAGCGTATAATTTCACTACGTCCGAATTTAAATATACGCAAATGTGCCGTCTCCAGCTGAGCGGGCAGCTCTCTGTGCAGCCTATAAAACGCCAGCTGCAATGCCATCTGCACAAAGCTATCGGGTTCCAATTGTTGAGCACTCAACAGGTTCTTCCCATAGCAATCGAATCGATGTGCATGCAATTGCAGCCGACTGCTGAGCTCATTCACTGTCCGATTGGCTGTCGACAACCAGAAGGTCGCGCACTCATCCACCTCATCAAAGTAAAGCCACTCCAGGGGCTCGCTGCTGTACGATTCCTTGCCATTATGGCCATAGTTCGGATTGGAACTAAAAAGATATGCGAATCCATTATATATATGTTGTATGAGAATTTCAATTTCATTTCGTGTACATACACTTGCTTTAGTATATAGTCCATGATACTCGCTGCCGGCTGGGGCTCGGCGGGTGTGTGCTCACAGCAGAGACCTGCCAAGCCGCTCGGATTGACAATCAGCTGAAGCGTCTTATCCATCCAGCGATTGGCACTGTTCACATGTGGGCCACCGCCATGCATTAGTTGAGCCGCCAGCATGGCACGCTCCTCGTCCGCCGGCACCTGGACAGCATCATCCAGAGAGACGGTAAAGAGAGATTCTTCAATGCATTGAATTGTCTCGGCATTCACATCCTTTCGACATAGCATCTCGTGTCCTTCGGCCCAATGGTCGCGCTTATCGTGGGTGAGCAGACCAATCGCTGGACCGAGTAGCCTACCAGACTTAATGATTTTCAAGAGTTGTTTTCGTATATGAAGGACATCAAAGATACACTTATCCACGGCATCGAAAACGGGCAGCTTGTAGAACTAGAAGTAGAAGAGAGGGAATTATTACTTCCAATAGGTGTTTCTAACTAGAGTTATCCTTACGTTATTCTTGTGTATCACCACAATATAGTTCGATTTACATTGCTGCAGGAAATCGCAGGAGCGCTGCGGTATGCGCACCGTGCCAAAGACATTCTGAAACTGGCTGTTGTCCAGGTCGAAGCCTTCCATTTTGCACACGGGTAGCTGATTGTTCTCCACAATTTGATAGAATTCGCACATGGCGTAAATTGCTTTGGCCGTAAAATCCAAGTAGGCCAGACTATTCCGAAAATGTTGCTTGGGAAACGATATGCAGGAGCTGGAAAAGATCGTCAATGGAGCACGATAGCGAAGATAGTTGACATCAGTCCAGCGATCGGTGAGCCAATTGGCATTCGATTGTCCAGCCTCTTGAAGCAGTGACTGCAGCTCATAGCCCTGATTTCGCAGGAAATCCACTGTTATATCCTCCTCATTTTCCATGACTCTGTCGTTGACCAGAGGCTGTACACTCTCCAGGTAACGGGTGAGTGTCTCCTGCAGCGGCTGCACCGGATACTTGAGCAAACCCTTTGGTACTCGATTTACATGTCGCCGCATCAGAAGTTGGTTAATCTGATGATCGTCCACTGGAATAACCTTGCCCAGATGCTCCCGCGTGGAGCTAAGAGCAGGCATAGGTTGTGCCCCGGCTTCGGGAGCGAAGCTTACTCTCATTTCTGGAGCGGAATTGGAATAATATGTTGTTTGGGACACATCTGATCGATTGCCGCTATAGTAGGTTTGCTGCACTGGTTTCACTTTAGTGGGTGATATTTGTATGATTTTCGGACATCTCTCTTCCTCCACTTTTTTCTGTTCGGTATTGGCTTCAATCTGCTTGAATTCAGCCCGTTCTGGTTTGCCCCATGTTTTTACATACTCCACGAATTTCGCCAATAGAGGCTTTTGGTTCGTTGATTTCGATCTGTTTGAGTTACGTGAATACCTCGACTGATGATCCAAGAAGTCCGAAAACAATTAAACCGAACGACAACTATTTGATAACTTCATACTCACTTTGCCCAAGAAAGGTTCAGTAGTGATTAATGCACGCATTATAAAATTTAGAGGAGAATCGAAAGATTATAACAAATTTAGAAGCTAGACAATATGTCTAACGCTATTGTGATATGTATGTAATATGTACTAAACTTACTGAGTTATAAGTTGATATTTTTGTTGATCTGGCTGCCGGATTAAGAAAGAAATAGCCAGCCGGTCTTTAGTCAAACTTAGAATTTAATCAACATTATAAGACATAATTTATTTTTTGAGGCACTACAACTTGGATTTCTTAGGTTCCTTATCGAGGACATCTTGCATTTCCAGGAAAGCCTTTGAAAGAGCTGCGGCGAACTTGTGGGGGTCCGTTTCTTCATTAGAGGTCCATGATGAGATGGCCAGGATAATATCACATTCACGGGGATTATAACAACAGGCATAGCCGTCGGGGGCGGATGGGCCGTAGCCCATGAATGCCTCATACACGCTAGCCACTTGTGATGTGGAGACACGCCAGTGCATCGATTTCGTGTACCCCAATGATGAAAAGAACGCGGGCTCCGGCAATTTATTTTCTATGGCCATCATTCTCAGACCAAGCAGATGGCGATCAACGCCGCGACCCTGCAGCGCCAATCTCGTATATGCCTGATGACCACTGACAGCCGCACGCAACGCTTGAGCACGTTCCTCGATAGAGGTACTTCCTGATGTCATTGCCTTGCAAAAGGCGAGTGATTCATTTGAACAGGAGCGTATGGTCTCAGTGCGTCCATTGGCAAATATACGCAAATGCGCTGATTCATATTGAGCAGCCGGCACATTGTGCAGCCTACAAACAAAATTTCCATTAGTCATATGTGTGAAATGTTCGTCTAAATTGTATATCGTACTTGTAGAAGGCCAACTGCAATGCCATCTGCACGAAACTATCCGGTCCCAATTTCACAGTTTTAATGTAGCCCTTGCCATAGCCCTGGAATTTAATTACTTTCATTTGTAGATTCTTCACAAGTTTATCCAGATTCGTTGTGGAAAAATACAGCAATTGATCAATGCATGGATTCGTCTCAGCGAACTTGAGCTTCACTGGTTCATCGCACACATCACTGGAACCGCTGTCACCATAGCTCTTGTCATCACCCCTAGAAAATCAAAGAATATACTTTAGAAACACGAATACAAGTTAGTATAATAAATTAATAAATACATTTTCTTCACCACGTAGTCCATCATCATGGCAATGGGCTGACCCTCCGCGGGCGAATGCTCGTAGGTGAAGCCAACGTTTCCATTGGGATTGACAACCAACTGTATGGTCTTGTCCATCCAACGATTTCCGCCATTCATTTTGCTACCTCCTCCATGAATCAGTCCCAATATCAAATCAGTCATTCGGTCAGCGGGATCGCATGGCACACAATCATCCAGTGAAACCGTGAAGAGCGATGACTGTATGATTTTCATCGTCTCACAATTAAGAGGATTCTTACTCAGTGTCTCATAGGCCTCAGCCCAATTGTCGCGCGAGTCTGTTGTGAAAATACCAAAAGGTATACCATGTTTCGTTTCGGAGTCCATAATTGTGGTCAGCTGTTTGGCTAGCACAGGGGCAGACAATATCTTATCATCCTTGTCATACACATTCATCTTGTAAAACTGTTGTTGTGGGATTGGAAATAATTATTATACAGCTCATCAGAGATTTAATGAACCTGAACCTACATGATTTTTGTAGATAACCACAATATGTTTGGTGCACGAATTATACGCAATCTCGTCCATGATGCGTACTGGTATACGACAGGTGCCAAAGACTTTGCCGAACTGACTGTTATCCAGCTCATTTTTGCCCATTTTGACGATTGGTATTTTGCCAGCATCGACAATGCCTTTAAATTCGCAAAGGCCAAATATAACTTTAGCCGTATAGTTAATAAATTCGTTATTGTCTTTGAAGTTCACCATGGGAAATGTCATGCCGGGACTAACGTAGACTGTGACAGGATCACGATATTGTAAATAGGCCCATTTTTGCCAACGATCTGCCAACCAGTTACAATCGTCCTTTCCAGCCCGCTCGAGCAGCTCTTGCAGCTTATCGCCTTCTTTGTCCCTGAAATCATTTGTAATTTCCTGTTGTTTCTTGAATTCTTCGGGCGTGAGCAGAGGCTGAACCGTGGCAATGAAACGATCTAGGGTTTCATTTAGTGGCAGCACAGGATACTTTAAAAGTGTTTGCTGCTGTGGCTTCTTCTTCTCTTCCGATTTCTCGGAACTTTTGCTGCCATAGCTATGGCTGACAGGCATCAGCTTTACCAGAACATCAGATGCTTCCTTGGCGTTAATGGAGTTTTTGGTCTGTTGAGGAATATACATGTAAGTTAATTTGCATTCCCTTTAGTATGTAACCCCAATAGCTTACCAAATTCCAGAAAACTCGACCATTCTTTAATATTTTCATTTTGGATTCGAAGTTTTCAACGTCTGTCTCAACTAGGGAACTGTAATTAAAATTATCCGCACCATATTATTGTAATCCAAAGGTTATACTATTTGCTTCTGTGTGTGTATGAGAGTGTGCGTGCATGTGCCTGTGTGTGCGTGTTCTGTGTGTGTGTTTTTGTGTATTCTTCACCTTTGGTTACTGGGCATAATCGTAAAGAAATTGCGATAAGCAAAGCGTTAAGATTAATGCTAGCAACAAAGTAGGCAGCGACAAATCTTTTAGCAATTTAACGATAATCAAGCAAAAGCCCAATGTCAATTAGTCCACGTAGGCAAAAGTGCAGTTAGTTATATTGATATCTCAGAAAAAACGACCGGTTTCTTTTCAACCAATATTATAACTGCGCTGTCGCAGTCGCTGCCTTCGTTGTGAACCTGTGGCTGGTTTGTTTTGTTATCGCTGCCAACGTTGGCGTCAACGTCAACGTCAGCATCGGATTCGGCTTCGGTATCGAAAGTGAGAGCGGTTTGTGCAATACCTTCAACCAATTGTTGATCTTTGTTGTTATGCTGTTGGGTCCAAAGTCTGTGGACGTCTTTTCTTACCCTCCGTCTCTTGCTCTGAATTTTCGCGAGTGTCTTTTAGATTTATATTCTTTTTGGATGTTATAGGGCCGAAATATGTTATGATATATTTTTTTTAAACTAACATGAAACAATGTACTGTAAAAAGTAGTCAAACTGTTTATCCATATAAGATATAATTTTTCGCAATAGTGGTGCGATACCAACGATAGTATCGTGCAAAAAATACTTATTTTTATGCAAGCTCACAATTCCCTCGCGACTCGTGAGAGAAGAGAACGATGCTTACGTTTTCTGCATCTATTGAGCGACGAGTACTTGAGTACATTCTGTTAACATGAAGACTGGTTCTGTCAAACGGTGGAGTAATTCTGTAAAGTTAACATTAACGATGAACGCGCCAAATTTAAATTTGAGCAATACATTCAACTAATTAAATCTAGAATTTCAGCTCTAACATAATTTGTAAGGCACACTTTAATGGCCTACATTTTGAAATTGAATTTTATATATATTTGTAAATAAAAAATACAATTTTGTATATTTTAATTGATGCATTTATTGCAGTTTTAATGATACAATTACATGGTCTAAGGCTAAGATATTTAAATTCTTGTGCAAACGCCTTCGCATTGTAATGCGTTTCGTTTGCCCATAAATTCTGCTTCCAATACAAAAATCACAGCAATTCTTAGCATAGATTATGAACTTCAACTACAATTGTGCATATTTTCTTAATCAGATTTCATTCACAATTTGCTTTAATTCAAATTTAAATTCAAATCATTTGTGGCACCTCATGGAGGTGACTTGTTCACTAATATTAAAGAGAAAGCTAACTTAAAAACTGCTTAAACTCGATATATAAATAATTCCATACAAATTTTAGTTCTTTTTTTTTTTTTTGTTATTAAGTTTCTTTTGTTTTTTGTAAAAAGCCGCATTCAGCACTTCGTGTGCTGTTTGTGTTTGGTATATATAGATAGAGAATATACATACATCGTTCTTTTGTTGTTTAAAGCTATCACAGTATTTGAAAAACAAAAACCAAAACACTTGGCTTTCATATTATTTACATTATCGAAAAAAAATGCTATATAAAACCAAAAGCGGCGATGCCAATGCCCAACCAAACTATTAGCAAACTAGCTACTACAACATCTATATGGATTATACCGACAACCTAAACTAAATACTAAACTGGTGGCTTATCTCTAGACATGCTTCGTCAAGCTTCCCGTCGTCCCGTCAAACTTCTCGGGATGTGCATAGGGTATCCAGCTAGTCTTGCTGGTTGGCGAACTCAGCACATTCATGTGCGAACCGGCGCTGCTAGAGTTACTGGAGCTGGAGGGCGACGAAGCAAAGCCGCTGCTGGCCAAACTAACGCCCAACTGTAAATAAAAAGAAAGCATATATTGGTTTAATTAACATATCAAGTGTATGCAAATCCCCTGAGAAGAATCAACACGCGTGACTATTTTTGGTTTTACTGCCATGTTTGCCCCGAAAAACGAGTTTGTCACCTGTTGCCAACGATGCTGATTTTAAACCTAATCAATTTCATTTAACGCGCTCGTAAATTTTGACCATACAAAAAAAAAAAAAAAAAAAAAAAAGAGAAAGAGAAAAAACAGCCGCAACCTAATGAACATTCAGGCAGACACGTTAGACAGCTTGGCGACGATTTCCTTACACTTAGATCAAGCTCGCCCCCTTCTTTGTATGGCAGATGACATAACCTGGCTTACCTGTTGCTTCGCGCCTGTTTTGCTGCTGCTGATGCTGCTGCTCGTACTGGCTGCATCCACAGTCACCTCCAGACCGTTGTCATCGAAGCAATCTATGCAAATATCATCGTCATCATGCTCCACTTCTATGCACGAACTGGATGTGGTTGAGTTGCGGCTGAGCGTCACAGTATCGCTCTCGTTGCCCTCATCACTGCTCTCCGCATCGGAGAGAGCCGGCTCCAGCTCCAGAGCGTATGCCGACTGTCGGCGCTCCTGATAGACCTCCTCGTCGCTGTTGCCACGTATTATGACATGTTTCTTTGCCGCTGGCACATCATCCAAGAGCTTCAGTTCACACGGATTGTACACCTGATTACCGCTGCCAATGATGCCGCCACTGCCTGTCAGATTCTGCAGCAGATTTGCTCGTGCATATTTGCCATCTGAAATGTTTGTGGCTTGGCGCGTAAAGCTGGACATGTGCAGGGTGGCGCGTGTTATGGCATAGACTAGCAGGCCTACGCCCAGCACGAGTGCACCCCAGAAGCCCAAGGGATTAACCAGCGGCAACAGATTCAAATAGAAATTGAAACGTGTATCAAGTTCATCCGGCAGCTTTGGCATCATCTAAAAGGCAGAGGAAATCAACTATATTAGATTCCATTATGGCAATGCCATGTATGTGCTTTGCACTTACGATCTCGAACCACAGCATTGGAGCAGTCAGATGACTAAACTTTGAGACTTGCGGATAGTTTTGCAGATCCTTGAAGTGCATGTTGATTTGGACTTTTACGGAGAGCGAGAGCGGTAGACCGGATTCCTGAAAGTGTGCACAAATATGCTATTAATGTTTGAACTAACCGGGTAGTAAAGTGTTTAGTTATTTAGTGCCAAGTACGACCCCATTTTGGCTGCACTTGCTCTAATTTAATTTAATTACATAAATATAGGCCTGGTTGTGCCAGTTGAGCTTAGCTTTAATTTCGCAATTTCCTTGAAATACATTGCTTACGATTAAGCTGTTTCTATTGACATAGTGATTGATTCGATGTTCGCATGACAATTATTATTTATGCATTGAAATATGAAATATTTTCCACATTTTGCGCTTTGATTAAATGTTAAGTGCTGTTTAATTTCCAAGGCAATTAGTGCCTGTTGCTACTTTTCAAGAACTATCGAAATATCGAACTATCAGCTATCGAATTTTTAATTTGAAAAGCATTTAGTGCTCTCGAATTTTCGAACTCGAAACTGATGCAATGATAAGTCTGTCTATTGTGAATTCTGTAAATTGGAAATGCGTTTGTAATCGAAATGAAGGTTACAATAAATATCTTGTCACTCAGTTGCCGTTAGCTTAACTTAGCGCGAACTTCAAATAGTATTTCCTTTCCTGTTATACATAAATTTAATACAACTTTGTCGTGACTAGCTGTATTTACGGTTAGCTTAATTAGCCGGAAATGTAAATATTGAAAACAGCAGTCAGTTAATATAAATTTCAATAATAAACAATTAATTTTCACGCGATTACACTCGATCGGAAGGTAAGCAAACAAATTAAGCATAAAATAATAAAAACAACTACTACTACTCCGACTACTGCTACTGACAGCAATTGTCGACAGCGGCAATAACAGAACAATAACAAGTTTAGCATGATTAAGTCGAATATTATTTTGAACGAGCTAATTGTTACATTTAATGTGGTGAATGTTTAATTAAGTATTGCCTATAGATGCTCGTAAATTTTGTTAATCGCTCGAATTGAAAGTTGTGCCGTAGTGACGGCAGCAAGGCAACGCTTTAGTTTTATTTTTTTTTTTTACTTTTTTTTTACTACATATTTTTTGTGCATTGACAAGGTTACTTACTGGTTGTATGACAAATGCTGTTGAGTGCTTTTCAGGATCTGGTTGCATGCCTGTAATGTTCTCCACCAGGCCAACATCGCCATTCATGAAATGTGGGAAGCTGAGAGAGATGGGGAAGCCATAGTAACAGTCCGTGACGTCAATCAAGCCAACCGGCTGGCAATCACCTGCAATACAGAGGAAGCAGCAGAAGAAGCAATTGCATTATTATTATCAGTTTTCATTCTTCTTCTTTCTGTTTTTTTTTTTTTTAAGTCTATAGTAACGGAAGAGCGACAATAACATGTTATTGGACGCCCCCTCCATATAAGGCTAGCAATTGCGTGTCTCAAAATTCTGACGCACAATACTTTATCTAGATACTTTCGTTACAAACAATGAAAAACTAAAAAACAATACAATGCGACAATAATACGAAATAAATGTTTCGAAACATGCGAAACGCGTTGGCGCTTTGTCGCGCTGTTTCATTTGCGTCACAGCTTTAATATTATGGAATATTTTGGAGACTGCCCCATTGGAATAGCATAGAGTCGAGCTAATAAGCCGTAAACTTGAAAAGCAAAATTCCAAGCTAGCTGATAAACGGCATACTCTGAGGGGGATATCAATTAGCTAGAGCAAGCGGAGGTACGTTTAAAAAAAAAACAAGAATTTTTTGCGCTTTGTACAGGGCAATTAAATGTCTATATCGACTACGTAGATCAGAAGAATTAGACTTGGCTCTACTATTACCTGTTTCATTAAAAATTAAAATGCAATGAGGTAATAGTTCCAGAAAGATTTGCTTTTAATTGTTACGACACTTAACTAGAAATGCAGCCCGTTGCAAATATGATGTAAGACTGGTTGAACTAATTGCAGGGCATTTAAAATTGACTTTGACTTTGTCGAGACTTACCATGGCGACAGAAGCATTTATTTGCCTCGTTGATGGCTCCATTATCGAAGGCATTCTCCTCGAACACATAGTTGTAGCCCTTCAGGCTACCGAAGGTGCGCTCCTCACCATCTCGATACTATGATCAATATAATTTCAATTATTATAGAAATTAAGGCTTTTATGCCAGCATATTCCAAGGCTTACCAAATTGATGGGCCTGCACATGCTCTTGCGGAAGAACTTGACTGTCTCGTTGGGCTGAATGAAACTTTTGAATTTCGTGCCATCGGAGGCATACTCAATGTTGCTGCAGTGATCGCCCTCCCATTGGGGCAGCGTTGTCTCGCCTCGGTATGTGGCATATAGGCCCGATATGGCCGGATTCGGCACGCCCGTATAGAACGTCTCAAAGTCCGTTGAGAAATCATACATGCGATCGATTAGTCCCACCTTCTCGAACGATATCCAATTGGGCAACAGCGTGTTGCCCAGTGTGGCCAATGTCGATGGAAAGCCAAACATAAACTCTTTGGCCGTCATGCGAACGATTGGCTCCGATTTGGTACTGGCAAAAAGTCCTTGCATTGGCAAGCGTACAAAGAAATAGTTACGATCGGCAGTTAAATGGGAAATGGCCTGGAAAGGGGAAAAAAGAGCAAAAGAAGAAAATTAGAAAATGTTTTTTTTAATAACTAATATTAATATTCATTAAGAATTAAATATAATAAATAACATATTTACAAAACATTAAAAATATATCGTATATGTAATTTAAATATTAATGATAGGCCGAAGGTCTCAGCTGCCAGTGCTTTAGCTATAAATTAGTATTAATATTAATTATATCTAATTACTATACATAAATGTGCAATAAATTTTAATGTTATATCTATAAAAGTTATAGTATAGTAGGCTAAAGAAGTACAGACTATAGCGAATACTAGATAATAATGAAGATCTATATCTATCCTATTAACATATATAGTAATACTATGAGTCGCAAAAACTGAGAAAAGTCAAGACAAGATATTTCGATAAGTCATCTCAGTTCCTTAATATCGATAAGAATCGATATTTGGAGTTGGGTTGTAAGGCTAACTTGAAGATCATTTTAGGGCATATGAACAATCCGAGAAGACTTTTTCTTTTTATATATGTTTCATAATTAAATTTTTTATTTTTATTTTATTCGACCAGTCGCATTCTGATTTGATTTCAATTGGATCTTGCTGGCTTTTCCCACTTGATGACTGGTGTGTTAATTGCGCGTCATGTCAGGATCTATATTGGAGCTGTGCGTGCCACATTAACAGCTGCTCAACGGCTCGTTATCGTCATAGTAAATAGAGCACTTAATGCACGATAATTACGTACTTCCTGTGCAGTGGGTAATATATTTTATTAGTTCTACCTCCCTCCCAGAGTAGCCCACCACCCGTTGCGACGGGCACTTGACAGATGTGAAATGCATTATTCAACATTTTGGATTCATATTGCACCCGGATGTTATATGAAACGCGAAACAAATCATATTACTTTTCATTCGTTTTTCTTCTCTTTTCCTTCTTCTTCTTCTTCTTATTCTTGATCTGCGCTTTTGATTGACATCGGAGAATCGAAGCTAAATTGGCATTTGTGAGCGACACAAAAGTGCTTTTGCATTAATTAAGCAAGTGCAAGTGCAACAACAACAACAACAACAACAACACAACAGCAACGGCAACTATGTTAATTTTTAAGTTTTAATTGAAACATCATAAAGTCAACAATTAATTACAGATCAAATGTGCATAAATATCTCTCTCTATGTATTTATATATATTTATTGATTGAATGTACGTAAATGCTGTTTTGATTTGTTTACGATATTCAAATACGATATCGTCATTAATCAGTGAAAATTGCTGACAATAACAACTACGCCCACAGACAGCGTCAATAATAATTACTGTAATAAAAGCAACAACAAAACTTTCGAAATACGCGCTGAGTATGTCAGTGTGTGTGTGTGTGTGAGAGAGCGAGCGTGTTGGTGTGAGCGAGACAGTGGCATATGTAATAGTTAACGGTAGCTACTCGCATGACTCGTCGTCGCCTGCTACTGTCGCTCACTCACTTACCTTATCGCCATTCCTTTCGCACACGCTCCCACACCACAAAGAAAAGCAAATGCGCATTGTGTGCAAATTAATTGCCCATCATTTAGTTAAACATGCTGGCAATTTTTGACGCCACGGTAAAGTAACCGCATTGTTGTTGCTACTGCTGCCGCTGCTGTTGTTGTTACTGTTGTTGCTGTTGCTAGTGTTAAAATGTAACGTTTATTGACCTAAACGTGAGTCGCGCCTTCTGGTAATGTTTTCGCTGTTGTTGTTTGCATTTCACAGCTGACTTTTTTTTTTTTGCTCAATTTTAATTTAATTTATTTTTGTTGCTTTGTTGTTTTCGTCATGTGCGCGGCACGCGATTTTTATTGTTATTGTTGTAGCAGACTTAACGGTTAATTATGTAGTTATTTTCCGTGACAAATTACCCTCGATTATATCGTATAAAGCCAATAGTCAATAATCTGTCATCAGATTACAACCGATCAAATCTGTTAACCGGTCGAATAATTTAATTATAATTGCAAGATTTTCGAAATGGAATAAAACTAATAACTATATATGTATGTACATATATAAATTTGTTTTACAAATCGGAATTTCCTTTTGGCTTGTTATTTGTAATTAGCATTTTGAATATATTATTATAGGCGCATTTTTTTCATAACATTAACTTTTCCACTAAAAGGTTATTACAGAGAGAAATTGCATTTAAATGAGTTCCAAGTTAAATAAATTATTATTTAATTATAGCTATTTAGCCTCATTATTTATTTACAAAATTATATATTTTTCTCTGCATACTTTTTCGAGGAATTTTCTGATTTTGTATTTCTTATTATTATATGTAGTAATATATTTCAAAAATTAAGCGAAAAGTCTTAATTTTAATTTTAATTTCATATAAATATGATATTTATTATTTTTTAATACATATTCATTAAATTACTCACCAGCATAGCAATGTTCAGCATGATGACCTCGTCATCCTCCCGGCGACCTTCGGATAGATGCTCCTGCCAGACCAATGGATGGCTAGGCGTTGTGGACATGGTATTGTTGTCATTAAATGTGATATTCTCATGGGTCATGAGCTCTCTGTAATTAGAAATAGAATACCAAATGAGTATCCAATTGGATTAAGGCTCTCGCATTTCCTTTTTTTCTTCAACTTACTTGTACACATAGGGACCCACTTCCTCCACCTGTAGCTTTTCGCGACCCGCTAGAAAGGCCTCCGCATTGGTGATGTTGAATAGATATATTTTGATATACAGATCGACTGGTGGCTTGGCCCAAAGATTGAAGATTTCACCATTGTCGGCCATTACCAATTTCTGCAAAATCAAATTCGACATAAATATAGATACATACATATATATATATATTTGTATATATGCACACATTTCAGATATATAGATATATGATGAATATGGTGCTTTCAATGGCGGGCCAAATTGCAAGCTCCAAAAACGGACTGCACTCGAGAAACTATGTATTCGAATATCTGAGCTACGTGTCTGTGTGCCGAAGGCAAGAGAATCGTTAATAGCGCATTATGATCGCTAGCTCGACCATTTCGCAAAGGCTAAGGCTGAGGCAGTTAAAAAACAAAAAAAAAAAAAAGCTTTAGTTTCTGCTTATTGGACTTACCCATTTGAATATCAAATCGTAGGGTTGAAATACTTTAACCAGCACCGCCGCTGTTATGGCCAAAAATCCAATGGCCAGTAACAAAAAAGCGCCTGCAAAAAAAAAAGAAAAAAAAGAAACAAACATTATATATATTTATATTTGTATATGTATATTGAAATAAGTTGATAAGTTGCGTCGAGTACATATAAATGATCTCATTAAGTTAATTAAGACACGATTAATTATGCATAAATAGGCAGCGTGTGCGACACGTAAAAATTGAAAATTGAATAGAAAGATAGATAGAGAGAGAGAGAGAGAGATCAAAATATTTATATATGAATTATGAACACAATTTATGAAATTTGCATATCAAAAAAATGATATTGTAATAAATTCCGGCACACGAATTTAAATATTCGCCGGGCCTATTATGAAAATGCTGAAAAGATCTATCATGAGCGGAGAACACTTTGTCAATCTGTTAGCCCCTGTGAACTGGGCACAAGGCGTGTGTCAATTATAATGCTAATTGGAATATTGCCAGCATATCTGATTAGATATCAGACGTCAGTGAAGAGGATCATAGAAATGAGAAGAAAATTACTGAGAGCAACTAAGAGCTGAGCTTAATAAAGTAATTTATTTCAACCGAGATTATACCGAGTCATATAATCGACCCTGAAATGTTACCCGATATTAAGTATATTCGTAAATTTATTGTCTGACTTGCATTGCCAGTCTGATGCAAATTATGTTAATTGCAATGGCATAACAAGACAGAATCGCGACAATATGCCGACAGCTATCTATATAAGTAAATGTGGGTAGTTCGGCGCCTGGGCACTTGAGTTATCGTTCAAGTCAGCCGAGTTCCTCGTGAAACTCTGACAGGCAAGTACTCAATGCAAGCTGTTTGAATCATGAGTGTGAGCGAGTCTTCAATCACTTTGCTTAGAGTGCTCGCCCCGCCCTTATTTATATATGCGTGCATACAAATCTCTTCATTAGTAGCCAGTAATAAGAACAAAAGTTGAACTGTTAACACGGTTGTGTGCAAGCGGGTTTACTGTGGCCAACGACCACAGGTTGTTGGCAACTTGTTTTCATACTTTTTTTTTTTAGTATCCATCTCTCGAAGCGGCTTTGTCCACGTTGTTGCAAATCGCATAGGAATTTCAACGAACGATGCGTGGCAAAGACACGTGCATGAACTGCTTCTGCTGCCGCTGCTGCCGCTGCTGATGCCAAATAGATTGGGAGAGATGGCAGCCAGAAAACGGGTTTTCAATTATCAGCCAACAGGCATCAGCAATCGGCCATCAGCATTCAAATATACGACTATGCTTTAAACAGCAGAATTAAGAATATATACATAAACTTTTGCTTTTCTCTAGATATATACATATGTATATGCAAATGTGTGTATATATACATTTATATATATGTAGAGCTCAGTTCAGCCTGCATCTGCCAAGGAATAGAGTCGATCGGCGAGCGCCAGCAACAGCGCCAGAGCCAGCCCCATATAGTCACGACTTGTTTGGCTCTTAATGGGTTTACTATTAAAATGCACAATCAATGCTATATCACGGGGCATATGACAAATGGCGTATTTAAATAGCTATAGGATATTTCAAAAGGCTATATATAGATAAGCGATTTTATTAGCTTACTATATAGAGCTGAGAAAAGAAATTGGGGAATTTCTAAGAATTATTTATGATGTGCTCTGATACTGTAGAAAAGTGCTAAAAGTCTTGAATTGCTAAAATTACATTTGTATATATTTTTTAAGTAAAGAAAATATTCATTATTATATGCTCTAATATTCTAGAAATATATTTTATTTTGTAAGTATTTTTTGTTTTTTTTGAGAAGAAAATATTCATGAACTTCTAAGATAATAATTTATATAATCTGATATATTAGAAAGGCCTTGGAGTCTTTAATTAAAAATAAACAAACGATATATATATATATATTTTTTTTTTTTTTTTCATGTATTTATTTATTGCTATTTTATGTATCTGCCCTGAATGTGGAAGACCTTTCTAAAAATCATATATTTTGGACTCATGTTCTTTAGAAAAGAAGTCTATTAATAATTTGCTGAGCCAGAATATACGATTTTAAAGATTATCTCAAGAAAATCTATTATTGAGAGCCTAAAGCTGATCTTTCAGACATCTATACTAAACTATTCTAAAGAGTGTACAAACTAAAAACTAATTAAAAGCCTAATCTACTTACCTTCCCTGACTCAAGTCTCAAGCACTTCCTATATATATATATATCATAAATTTGTAAGCAAACAGCTCGAGATCAGTCCAATAAGAAATGACACATGTTCCTAATCGATCAAGTTGTACTTGTAATCTCTTGTTACGTAATCAGCTAATAAGAATTCCATTTTGATTTGTTTTTTTTTTTTTTTTTTCAACTTGATGCAGATTTAACTCAACTCACACTTGGCTGTATAATTTGTATAACAATTAAAAAGATCAAGTCGATTAGCTGATCTTCAGTATTAATAACAACTTTGAGCAGACAGCAAATCAATTCAGATATATACATATATATACATATAGGTTCATAAATATCTATAGAGATCGCATATTATTCCAATTTGAGTGAATCACATTAAAAGCGATCTTGATATTGATCTTAGGCTTTAGGATTTAGCCTCTTAGAGCATATCGAATTCGTTGCGACCTTGGTTTTTGTGATCTTTTGTGGTTGGATTTTGATGCGATCTGTGGGTATTTATATTGAACTTGTTCTCACTGACAGCGCCTGCTGCTGCTGGCCATTTAGATCCTGTTGTGTGGAGCTCAACCAGTTTGAAAGGGAATTTTCCCTTTCAGCCAATTGATATGCTCTAGGTGGCAAGCCTTTTTTAATGATCTCGAAAGAGCCATATAAAAACCTTTAGTATCGAACTGCAGTACTAAATATATACATATATGTATATGAGTGTATAGATATAGGCATATAGCTATCACATTCCTAACCACTAACCACTAGTCGCTAGTTTATGACATAATGCTAGTTAATTACAGTTATTAAACAGTCTCTGATTGGCTTACACATCAATTGCCGGCGATTCTGTAATTGCTGAAAGTGACGCAGCTTCTCCAGCGAGAAGCGACGATGCGAATAGAGTGCACCCAGAAAATCCTTGAGCGACTGACGTCGCAACCGACGACGCACCACGGTCATAATGAATGTATTTCGATATGTATGAACTGTTATTAATTAACTATACACAATGTATACGTATGTATACATAAATAGATTTGTAATTAGATTTTGATGTGTTCGTTGCAAAGTCAAAGCCAAACTAAAAGTCGATGAATTGTCAAGGGTCCGATGTACCCTCGGCTACTTTCATTTCAAGCTCGGCAAATTATTAATTGCTTTTGATGCGCTCACAAAGAGTATTACGCAATGAGCATTCAATTTGTCACATTCGATTTAATAAAGTGATTTATTTTTATATCTCTCAATGAATTTTAGTTCAATAAAATAATAAGACAATTGATAGAATTCTAGAGGTTTTGGTATAATAAAATGTGAAGTGAAAAATCGAGAATAATATTTAAAAAATTATTTAAACCAAAATTGAATTTTATTAATGTTGAAAATGATTTAAAGAATTTTTTAATAATTTAAAGAATAATTTTAAGTAAAATTCAAATATAATAAGTTTATAATTTAAAAAGTATATAATTTAATATTATTTAAAATTATTAAATCCAGTATTTATGGTTTTAATAATTTTAAATAATATTAAATTATATATTAATTTTTTTAGTTGTTTACACATTCTTTAAATACTTCTCGACATATTTTTATATATCAAATATATTTAAGTAAATTGTAAGAATTTTAAATATATTTAAGCAAAATGTATTAAAATTGTAAATTAAATAAAAAACAAATATAAATAGAATTCAGCACAAATAAAAACCTAAAGAAGTTTAATAAATAAAATACTTGCATAAATTAAGTCCAATCAATTTATATTTATTTTTTAGTAAATATTATAATAAATATTTAAGAAAATATAAATAATCAATTTATATATATTTTTAAATAAATATTATAATAAATATTACAAATTTAAATTGATAATAAATGAAAAAAAAAAATTTATTAGACTTAATTTATACAAATTTTAAATTTATTAAAATTTTGTCAAGTTTTTCAAGCTAAATCTCATATAAATCAATAAAAGAAATCTTTCTCAATATATATTTCTCATTTAGTTAACGGAAATGTTAGTGTATTTGCTGATTCGACTTGTTGTTCTGGCGTCACATCAAACGCTTCATCATTTTCGATTGGCTTTTAATCAATCGTTTTGTATGCACTGGCTGTACGTGAGTTTAGTGGTTAGGTGCAAACGACAAAGTTATGAACAAAGAACGCTTGGCTATATTTAAATAACGAATGATTTGCTTTGCGTCTGTTGTGTTCAAATTGAAAGCTGCCAAAAATCAAAAAACCGAATTAGATGCAAAAAAAAAAGCAGACAAAAAAAAAATCAGACAAGCAAGCATTGCATATTCAAATTATGTTGATACGTTGTTTGTTTGATTACTTTGTTTGTTACTCAGACTATTTATTTATAATTTTGTGAATTTGCGGCACGTTCGGCAGGTGCGCTTGCCACCCACAAAGATTTGGCAAAGAATTCGTGGGAATGGGCCATCAATTTGTAGTTGGAGCACGCAACGCACGCGTTCAATAACAACAACAACAACAACAACAGCGAAGAGACACAACATGTGCTCGCGAAAAAAACAAACAGATTTTCGAAGTGCTACCACGTTCGTGTCTTAAGTCTTTTGTTTGCTTATCAATAAATTTCGTCTGTCAACACAGAGAAACGAAACTGAACCAAAAAAAAAAGGTGAAATAAAATCTAATTAATTCAACAGCGGCTGCCTCAGTTACATCATTTGCATAGGGCTCAGAAAAAGGGGGCGTGGCCACACACACACACACAGTCAACCATTATGCGTGTAATAAAACTCTATAAAATGTTTGATTTTTAGCGCAGTTTGTTTCATCTTCTGATGTGATTTTCAATTAAGATTGCGTCGTATCAGACGATCGATCGCATAGCCTGTAGGGCAGGTTAATTTTTGTTAAACTAATCGTTAGCTGAATATCGGGGCATTGATTTATAGTTATGTCTTATAGAGAACAATTGCGTTGTCAGCGTTGTTCAGAAACCTGATCTGAACTGATAGACAATATGACGTCAGTGTGGCTTGAAGAGGTGATTGACCAAAATGGAGTTTCAAATGGGGCAAACTTTAACTTTATCTATCTGCTATCATTTCGCAGATTAGCTTAGCCAATAAACCAGACAAATTGGAATATCCCATAGAAAGTGTTAAGTTGACTTTTATTTTGCATTTGCATTTGCAAATTTTTTCTTTTTATGCTAACCCAATTATTTGCTTAAGACACTCAACAGAAGATTCAATTCAACAGACTCTCAGCTGATGTACTGAGGGCAGACACAACATGAATCACAATCAGTGTTAACCGACTTTTGCTTACTCTCGATGATTTGGCAAGTTTCAAGTATTTCTAGTCGGCAACAGAGAGCGGGAATTACCCAAAGAAAAAAAATATATGTATATAAACGATTATTAATACGGAAAATATGTGAACAGCTTCTATTAGACCATTTGGAATGTTGACAAGTATACAGAAAGCTGACGTAAAAATTGATTATACGATGATCGCTCGGACAGAGGGCGCCCCCATAGCCAGGCCAAGCAATTACACATGCTGCACGTACTGTAAGCCGATTGCAACATTTCGCCTGTTGCAGCAACATGTTGCCGAGGCTATAACTGCAAGCAAACATTTTTAATGAGTTTTATTTGCTTTTTTTCAGTATTTTTTTTCGTTTAATTTTTCTTTTTTTTGCGCAAAAATGCATTAACCAAAAGAGAGGTAAAAGCTGACGCCTACTTCGTCTGCCCTCTGTTGCAAGAGCGCAATGCATTCAAAACTATTTAAGCTCGCTGGCATGCTTGATGTCTACTATGGCATGGTAGCCCAAAGACATCTGAGATTATGGCAACAGCTCGCTGGCAATTTGAAGAGAATTTCATTACAAAATACACACATATATATATATATAAATATTGATGATTGGGAACATGAGCAGCATATAACATGAATGTCTTCAATTGATTTTGAGCGCAAAAATTACATCAAATGAAAAACTTACTTGAAACTGAATCAAGTTTTGAAATGAATACCAAAAATTTAGTAATACTAAGCCTATTTGTTGTAAAACTCAATTTTCACATTGATTTGAATTTAGATTAATTTTTTTTATTATTATTTTCAATTATTTAATTTAATTTGATTTTTTATTTATTTACTATTTTAATGCATTAGATTATTTATTTATTTTTATTTAATTATTTATTTATTTATTATTTTTTTTTGCTGCCTCTCAAAGACTAAATGTCATTTCTATTATTATTAATATATTTTTTAATTTTTAAGACATTTTAATGCACAAGCTTTTTTTTGATTGATTTTTTTATTTTTATGATTTCTTGAAATTTATAGAGTAAATTATTTTTGTAATAATTACACATTAATTTCGTAGATAAATTTCGAGTCAGGTTTTAAAATGGATTTAAAACATTTCATATAGCTATTTAAATATATAAATGCATTAATTTTTTTCTAATTTAATTTCTATTATTCTACAAGCCTTAAGGAACCAATTCGTTTCTATTCATTTCGCATTTTATTGAGCATAAATTTAAGTTCATGGTTTATTTCTTAGATAAAACTTAATTTAGGCTCTAGAATTCTTGAACGATAAAAAAAAAGAAGCTTTTGTTAGCCGAACGCATATTGGCATAGAGAGTTATGCAAAGATGTTGTCGGACTATTCATTGAAATGTTGGATGAGTTAAATGGAATACAGCGAATTATAAGCTGAGATGTTTTAAACTAGTTTTGGCACTTAAGTGCGGGCTTACAAATGGCCAAAATGAGAAGAAGAAGAAGAAGCAGCAGCAGAGATCTCCTGCCAAAATCGAATTCAACGCATCAACAGCAACGCGTGTTCAGTTTGATGCGGTTTTTTTTTTTACTGATTTTGTTTTTTGGCGAAATATGTATGTGGAATGCCAGTGGGTTGTGGCTTCTATTTATTTATTTATTATCAGCAGTGAACCGCTTTTTTGCATAAATAATTTTTTGCACAAATACAAAAAAATAAAATGGGCAAGAAGCAGACGAAACAGACAAGAGAAACAACAACAATAACAAATGTGTATAAAAATACATAAACGTTAACAATCCTGTTTGGCCATGAGCAGGCACTTTTGATTGTAATTATTTATTTTTTTTCCTCTTCTTCTTCTTCTTCTCCTTTCAGTGTCGATGTTTTGCTTAAACACATGTGTGTCTATATGTATTTGTATTTGGCCGGCCATATTTGGGAGCAATTTATTCGAGCAGAGTGCGAAACTTGTTCGTACCACGTTTCCAGCCAGAGAGGGGGTGTATTGACACCTAATGAATAACTGTGAAACAATCGATTTGCTAATTCTTCTGACAATACTCTTTAATTTTTTGTTATGTTTTGTTTTTGCTGCCTGGTTGGGGCACTTTTTTTCGTATTTTTTTTTTTTTGTATTTTTTTTGATAAATGTACAGTATATGTATTTGAATTGAGTTTGAAAACAGTTTTCAAATGTTCTCGAATGTTTATCTATATACATATACATATGTATGAATATTTATGTATATTCTATCATCTATTCTTTTCAAACACTTTATTAGATTTGGATTTGAATAGTTGAAAACTTGCTTTGAATGCGAAATGAAGTATGCTTTGTTTTGATTCATGATACAATCATAAACAAATCACTTATTTATTAATAAGTCCGCCTCTCGTATTTGTTTATATTTTTGGCTTTTTTGTTTTTGTTTTGTTTTTTGCGCGTGGCTCCAATTAGAATTACCAATATGCTGAAGCAGTTCACTTTGAGACTTTCACCTACAACTTGTGATTTTTTTCTGCTATTACCTTTGCAACTGCCAGAGTTCAGCTCGTTTAATTAGACGCCCGTAGTGTACAAATATTGATTTATTTGTCAAATGCATGACTAATCAAGATAGCACTGCATCGAACCCTATTGCATTTGGCTATGTTAAGTCATATTTTGGCATTATATAACGGATCGAACTATATAGACTAATTCAAGTTGTTTCACAAACACTGCACTGAATTACGGTCCATTGCTTAATATATCTGCACATTAGATAGATAGATTGGATTCTTAAACAAACACTTTAAGCACTTTAACTTGTTCACTCTGTAATTCAATTGCTTAACATAAGTTTTTGTAATATTTATAAATAATTTAATTTCTTTCTGATTTTTTGTGGCAACAAAATTTTGAATAAAAAACAAATATTGCAAAAAATATTCGCACAATAAATTATTGTATCTTTTACTAAATTTTACACACAAAAAAACAACACAAAAATATACTTTAAACAAACATGAAGTAATAAAAAATAAAAATGATTATATATTATTTTGTAATTACTAAAAATATACTGCAGCAAAAACAAAAGTATTAAATATCAAATGAAGTATTTCATAAAAACGCCTGAATATGTATAAGTATGAATAATGAATAAGGGATTTAATTTTTAATGTTTTAATTTATGTTTCGGAATATATTTTTATAATTTTTGGAAATATTTACATCTTTCTTTTTATATATATATATATATATATATATATATATATATATATATATATTTTTTTTTTTTTTTTTTTTTTATTATTTTAAAAATATATTTTTATTTTAAAAATACATATTTATAAAAAAAAGTTGTAAGTATTTCCAAAAATTATAAAAATATATTCCGAAACATAATTAATAAATATAGAAAAAGCTAGTTAACCTTTTTTTATATTTAACAATTGCCAAATAATGTAATTTTTGTTATTTTAATATATTTGTATACTTATATTTCTTTTATTTTTTTTAATGTTATTTGTTTTCAATTTTTATTTTTAAACAAAATATGTTTTTTTTTTAATTTTTATATTTTCTTTTTTTTTTATAATTTTTTATAATACACAATTATACATTTTTTTCTTATGACATTCAATTTTCGTTTACCTAACATTTTTCTTTTCACTTTTTCACAAATTAACAAATATTCATATATTCACTTTATTGAAAAATGACTTTATTTATTTATTTATTTTACTTTACTTTATTCAAATTCACTAGTTTAAAAATTATTTTATAAGCAATCGACTAGAAGACACACTAAAAAACACTTTAGGCTTCTCATACAAATCTCTATTTGTACAAATCTATAAAACAAATTCCACTTGTATTTATTTTGTATTTAGCTAGGTCTAACTTTTCATTTTCTTTGCACTTTCAATTCACATTTGCAAAAACATTTTATATTTCATAGTTTTATTCAATTATTTACATTCGACAATTTCTTGCTCACAATTATATTGCCAACAATTATAAGGAAGTAAATAATCAACTAATTGTGTTTTCTAGTTTTTTTTTTTTTTTCTGTTACTTGTTATTATTATTATTTTTAAGTCTTCGCAGCGAATTCTGATTTATTTGTTTATTTTTATTTGGGGATAGAGCTACCTCAACAACAACGACGCTCTGCATATATATATATTTGTATTAACATGATGAAGAAGAGCTTCTTTGATTTTTTGACAACGTCTTTGTAGTTATCTGCCACTTTTCGTTTAATTTACTGTGTAAATAAACGCAGCCAACTAGAAATGTGCGAATTCGTGTTGTTCTTGAGTTTTGAAAGAAACGCGCGCGAGTTTTTCAGCGTATTTTCAACATATACAAATATATATAATATATATATATATTTATATAAACATATATATTTATGGCAATGAAGGTGACAACAAAAATGTTATATAGAGGTCAACGTGTGGAATAGAAGCCGTTATTCGTCAACTACCTCGAATGCAATTGCTGAAAGTCGCGCGCGTTTTAAAACGCTCACAAACCGCTTGGCAACTGCAACATGTATACAAACATAAACTTGTATTGCCCGCTTGGCTTCGCTTCTAGGCTTTTATGGCTAGCATATGGTCAAGTTCAGGGTCAAAACGATGCCTGGCCAGATCGCGTGCACTGGCCAAGTGCGAGACGCTTTTTGGGCGCGTTTAGTTATTTTGATATTATTGTTTAGCCATGTTTAGAGAGGAGATGAGGGGCACTACAACGAGATTATTGCCGAAGAGTTTTGAGACAAAAGCTGATGAAAAAACTGTGTCAGTGTCAAAGAGTTGCTTATTTAATCAACAACGTGTAGAAAAAACAACAAAACATAAAGTGCTATGTTAAACAGCATCGAGATATTTGTTCCGTATGGCGTTTATGTGTGACGCGTTTTTAAACGCGGCAGCAAAATTTTGTATAATTAATGCAGACCAAAGCGAAGCGACAAAAGATGCGTTCAGCCGGTTTTAATTTTTTTTTTTTTTTTTTTTTTTAAATTTAATTTTTGTTTTTTCTATTTTTGGTAAACGATTGATGATTGATGAATATTATAATTTTTGGAATCTTCGAGAAGCTCTCAAATCAAATCAAATACTTTTGCACTTTATCTCATAATTATTTAAACACCTTTTCGATTGGATTAGGTGTTGAGTATTTTTATATTATTATATATATTTATTTATTTATTTTTTTTTTTCGTGTATGTGTTTGTTTATTGTCTGAACTTACGTGTGGGCGAGCGTGCATTGTGCTTGCCATGATGGCGCTCATTGAAGAAGCTGCCCAATATGTCCATGGGCTTCATGGATCGATTCGCCTTGAGGCTCTTGCGGCGCTGGACTCGCTGTAGCGCTGCCAACGCCGCTGCGGCTGCAACAGAATCGGCCTCTGGCAAGGATGTGGCTGCAGCAGTTGTTTGACTTTGACTTTGAGTTTGAGTTGAACTTGGATTTGATTTCTGTGTTGTGTTGGTGGCGGCTGCGTTTGCTGCCACCTGATTTGGCTGATTCGCATTCACGCCCGCCTCCTCGTCGCTGACACAGACGGCACTATAGCGACGCGAGAACATTTTGCCAAAGTCCTTCATACTGATTGCATAGGCATATATTTGTAGATAATAAAATTGTTTCTTATTGACTGATTTGTACACTTTTCGTACACACACTTGAGACACACGATTCTGTGGATTTCTGTATTAGCGGCTTTTGGCACTTAAAAACTTGTTGCTTTCGCTGCGTTAGCTCCTTGGAATCAATTACCACTTGCTTGCTTAATATACTATATACTAACTTTAAATAACATTGATACGACTTTTATTGCATTGAATTCTTAATTCTTTCTAAGTGTGTCCCAAGCTGGATTGTTGGCCAAAGCGCGTTTGCGTCCGTTCGCTGGCGTTGCTCGCTTATGAATGAAAACCCGGACGTGCGATCGCCGCACCAGGTAAAGTTACGGCTTTAAGTTTTGATTTTTTTCTTTCTCGAATTTTGTATTTGATTTGTATTTTTTTGCTTTGCTTTGATTTTTTGCTTTTTCATTTTATCTTTTTGTTTTTGCAGTACGAGTTTTTTAGTACGAACGCTTTACCTGTCCGCCAACTACAAATAGTTGCGTTTCGTTCTCTCGCACTCGCATTCGTATTCTCTCTCCGCGCGCTCTTTGGTCTAGGGTGTGCGCTCGCTCTCGCTAGCTGGGATTTACGTTACGTTGGCGTTGCGCTTTACGTGACGTTACAGATCACGTTTCGCACGCGCTCAGCTGCTTGCTGTTGCCGTTTGTTGTGAGCCGGTCTGCTGCCGCAACGGCAAAGGCAACGGCAACGACAGCGTCAGCGTCAGCGTCGGTTGCCTTAGCTGCGGCTTCTTTAGCTACTGCTGTTGCTGATGCTGATGCTAATGCTGAATCTAAAGCCCAAAATGTTGTAAACCAGTTTCGCAGTTTCACTTGTGCCGTTTCGCATTTTGGGGAAATACCATTGGCTACTCACATAAAGGCACACACATTACTCATACGGCGCGTGGTACACCACAACAGCTGTAGCAGCAGCGGCAGCGGCAGCGCCAGCAATAGCAACTGCTTCATTATTATGGAAAACTTTGAGATATTTTTCAATGCGCACTTTGCGCCATCAGCTAAATACGCATTTTGAATCAAGTTTGTGTCGCCTGTAACTCAACATCAACTTAAGCTTCAGCATCGGATTCAGCAACGCTCGACAGTTGGCAGACACCGTGTTTTTTCTTGCTGTGGCTTCTTGTTGTTGTTTTTATTGTATTGGTTTTTTATTTTTTTCGATTTTGTTTTATCTTGGGGCATTCACTAAAAACCCAATCACCTTCAATTTTGCATGCAAGCGTCAACATTTATTTTTTTTTTTTCTTATTTTTTTTTGTATGTCTTATTTTGGTCATTTTGATTTTTGTTAAGAGTTCAACACAATATCAAGTCTTTTTTTTTCGTATGCTTTACCTCGGCGTTTAGAAATTTCTCGAACGGTGGTTGTCGCCAATAACACGCGAATATATTCAAGTTATTAATTTGATTTCAGTCAAATACACGCCCATGCGAACAGTTACTCTTGGCTAATACTTAAGTGGCATATTTGCATTGCTATTTGCGCTTGAAAGGAGGCACGACATGGCATACCTAAAGCTTTGATTGAGGCTTTCCAGAGATCTCAGTTGGCTAATAGAACACTTGTAATGCAAAAAAAAAGCAAAACAAAAACAAACCAAAATCAAATCAGGCAATGCTTCCTGTTTTCGCAATAGTTCTTGCCTAATAACAGTCGATGAGAGATTCAACAAATGTGGGAATTTTAAAATCAATTCTGTTCGAAGTAACAGATTTTATAGGCATAACTTAAGTAACTTTTAGCTAAGCAACATGCAAAATCACAAAATTAAAAACAGGTTCTTAACTGTTGTTAAAAATAGATTTTGGTAAAATTAAGAAATTCGGTTCAAATGAATAAGAAATCGTTAGATGTAGAAACTTGATGTAGAGCCTCAGATATGTCTCACAGAATAGAAATATATTTTATTTATGTATTGCATACTTTTGAGGAAATTGTTGGCTATAGAAATCTAATATTCAATTTTGTTGCAGACTGGCTGCGCATCGGAGCTAGCTCGCATCTAATCTAGCTACCAGGTGAACAGAAAGATTATAACGTCTAGAGTGCAAAGGAATCTAAATAAATTTAAATACATATTCATATTAGTAAATAAATGAATACAATAAGTAATAAACGTGACTATATATTTAAGATGTAAATGAAAATGTAGGAAGAAGTTTATATGTATATATAAGTCAAGATTTTGATTTTTATGCTAGCTAAGAAGTTAACGCAGTAGTTGAGCTATAGCGCCTAAGACAATAAATTGCAACAAATTGTAAATATAAACAAATCAAAGTAAAATTTTAATTTATATAGACATCAAATCAAGCCGAATGATGTTAGCGTACGCTTTTATATATATTCGACATAACTGAACATGAATTATTATTGTCATTTGATATACATTAATTACTCTTTGCTAATGACTATTTAAATTTATAAAATAAACATTAAACTTTGTTGAAAATATCGTATTCATATCAGAAAAAATGTCTATCATATCATATGCAAAGTTTATTCTGTTGAATCTTATAATAAATAATTAAAAATTAACTAATTTAATATAAAATTGAATTTTAAATTATTTATTTGAAAATTCGTTGAGATCATTCTGTTTATCTTGCATCCCTATATAAATATTAGATATATAACTTTCAGTTATATTTAACAGAAACATTTTTCTATTATAGAATCTCACTGTATAAATATTAATTCGTTGAAGCATTAATATCGAATTTATATCAAAAAGGTAGAATATAAGGCTATATGAAATCCTCGTGAGCCCTGTGTGAGTTTACACGCCATTGGAAAAAGAAATATAATTAGCCATGTAATATAATCAGCATATATCACAGTAGCTCACTCATGTAAGTGTAGCTCATTCACTGTTGGAGTCAGCCGATACTGATAATGATAATGGCACAGAATTTGATTTAGGTGAGAATACTTTATGCAGCGTCAGTCGGGTCGTCACCCTGAGCGCTCAGTCAGAATGATTTTGCTGCTTATCGACTTTCAAAACAATTCCCTCTCTCTTTCTTTCTCTCTCCCTCTCTCTCTCTCCCTCTCTCTCTTGCCTGCCTGCCCAGCCTATAATCGAGTAATTATCCCACAATAAACTTCAAGGTTAATCCCCAAAACGATAACGGCAATCATTCAAATACCTGTTTTTTAAATGCATTAATAAATTGATTATAATTCATTTTTATTCTTCTTTTGTTGTAAAATATATAAATATATTTAAATACCTAAAGATTGTATTTATATAAATATATTAAAATGCCTAAAAATAAATTAAAATAATTTAAATATCATAAAATTCCCATAAATAAATGACATTTATAAAAATATACTTAAATTCCCATAAATAAATGACATTTATATAAATATATTTAAATTGCCATAAATAAATGACATTTATATAAATATATTTAAATTCGTAAACAATCAATATAATCGTACTCCCATAAATAAATGACATTTAAATAAATATACTTAAATTCGCATAAATAAATATAATTAGGTTCGTTAAAAATAAATTATATTTATATGAAATAAGTTCTATTATATAAACAAAAATATATTTATATATAAATTCCCTTAAATAAATTACATTTATATAAATATATTTAAGATCCCAAACTGCAAACTAAATGCATTAAATTTCCTAAAAAATATATATATATATTTATAAATGAGATAAAATTAATTCTATTATAAAAAAAAATATATATATATTTTTATATAAATATATTTCTAAAACCTAATTATATAAATCAAATTTCTAAAACCGAATTATATTTATATAAATGCATTAAAATTCTTGACAAATATTTTTTTATATTTATAAATGAGATAAAATTACAATTTAAATTTGATTGGCAATTAAAACCGAGAGGCTTTCTTTCCGGCAGCTGTTCAAGTATTTCTAACGCCCATTCTGAAATTCCGTCAAACGCTTAGAGCATAAAAAAAAAGTTGCATATTGAATGTCAGCAAATATATAAATTGCATTAAATGCCGTTATTGAATGTCGGCGAATGCAATTTTTGATTGCATGCAAAATAATGTCATTGAACTTGACGTTGCATTTTCCAAACTATAATTATAATCATTATTTTTGCCGTTCATTTATATGCGACATTTTGCCGATTTCCTTTATCAATATTTCGTAAAATAAACAATAAAAAAATATATAATATTTATTTTTGTATTTATTTTTTAATTTTTTTTTTTGTCGTATGTCTGCGCGTTGGGATGCTTTATCAATTTCCGCATTGACAATTCATTTGCCGTTAATCTTTGACTCATTGGGGCAACAATAGCAACAAGTTAACTTTTGTTAAGAGCACCCCAAAGAGATGTCAACTCATTCCCATTGTACGCTTAGCTAGATGACCTTGCCAAAGGCCGCTGAACTCACACTTTGACACAACAACGACACAGAATACACGAACAGAAAAGAGACACCAAACACAATGCAAAAAAAAAAAAAAGAAAAAAAAACTTTCAATATATACATATGTATGTATCTCAACAAAAATAAATAAAACATAATGTTTGGAAACGGTTTTTTTTGGGTAAATGTGGCACCTAATGAATACCCTATGCCTATGAATACCCTACAATTGCCTAGTAGAATAACTGCAGAATGTTCTTCATTCGATTATTTCTCACGCTCAAAATAATTATAGCCTCTCTATGCAATTCTCATGCATTCAAGTACAATTGCGCTTTAATTATATATTAAGTGTCATTTTAATAACATGTATTTGTAATTAATATATTTATAGCCATGTTTACATATTCAAAATAAAAAAAAAAAAAAAAAAAAAAAACAAAAGATAAAAATCAATAAATTTCCAGTATACCAAATTATACTGGAAATTTATTGATTTCCGTGTTTGAGCCGCAGTCTTGTAGTAAAATTTTCGAAAAAGAATATAGATATATTGTATATATTTAATGGGCTCAATATAATTGACGTAATTTCCTAGAATTGTTTACAGTTTAACAACTCTTACTCTAGAGGCAGTCATTAGTGTTAGACTAACGTCAAAATGCAATCTGTTATTGATAGGAATTGGCGTTAATTGGCCAATGGATTGGTTGGGCTAGCTGTAGTTGGTGAGGCCAGATCGCAATACGAGATCCGCACGTCAATTCTGTAATTAGCGCACTCGCTGGCTAATTCGCACTTGGTAATCATAGTTAGGTTTTCACTTTGATTAATTGCAAATTACATGCGAAGCGAGTGGTATGCGAGGCTGCATCATCATTGGCCTGGGTTCAGTTGGGGTCGTCGGTTATTAGCAATTCGATGAACATCTAAACATATCTAATATATATCTATATATCTCTCTCTATATGTATACATCCATTACGATTTACCAGCTGTGTGGCCCAGAAACAATTCGATTGGCTGTGCCTTCTAGAACTCCGAAATTGTGTATGTCGCAATTTACGTTTTGAGCTGAGGCTCATGTTTTATGGATGGCCAATGAGACTTTGCCATCTATATAACAATAGTTGCAGGTTTAGTTCGGTTTTGCTGCCCAACTTGAAAACCAAAGTAAAATTCCATTAAATTCGGGCACGAAAATAGACAAAAGTTCAATTGTTCATTTGAAAGTGTTAAGCAGACAAGTGCAATTTAAATTGGGACACAAAATAAAAAACAATTCCAAAATGTTGAAGAGCAAAAAGAGAAAATAACGTAACAAAGTCATTAGATATATATGCAGAGATATATTATATAATTAAATATGCGCCTTAAGGCGAAAAATGCTTGTTTAATTTAATAAAAATATTTCTATATTAATCATTTCTATTTCGTCATTTATAAAATAAAATAGAAAACTAATAGTTAAATAGACATTAAATTTATTATGTCATTTTTATAGCTGACTCTAAAATTGCATTTTAGTATATTCGTTTTTTAAGGCATTCAAAACAGAAGTCAAATCTAACGTCAACCAAAATGTGGCCAGTAATTAAAGCCAATTGGCTTTCTTTGGCTTTGCTGCTTGAATCTGGTTTTGCACATTAAATAAGTCAGGTTTAAAAAAAAAAAAAAAAAAAACTTGGTTAGTTGGTTATACAAGAGTATTTTGGGGCATGTGCCAGATTTTGTTTGTTTATATTTTTTTAAACCATTTTATTAACTTTTTCATTTTTTTATTAGTAAATTTTTGTATACAAAATAAGTTAAATTGCAATTCTAGTTAATACATAACTGGAACAATAAGAATAATAATCAAAGTCTTCAGCAAAAGTTTTATTTATACATGAAGCCATTCTAATTAAAAAGAAATTTTTTTAATTTTTGCTTTAAAATATTGAATTTGTTGATTAGCAGCAAGTTTTCTTAAATGCAGTATTAACATGAATTAGTCGGTCTACTAGTCTGCTTATATAATAAATAAACAAATTATTAATGTTTTATATATTATATAAAACTCCGAAAAAGACTATTTATAGCTACAAAAAAAAATGTATAAGCACATATATTTTTATATAATATATAAATAGACTTTACTTAAAGAAACAAATTTTATTTAATTTTTTAATTTTTGCTAAAGGATAAATTTCTAGTTTCAATTCAATGAGTATAGTAAAAAAAATAAAAATAAAATTATATAAATCAAATAATACCCACAGTAGAATAAAGAATTTTAGAATTATGTTAAATATCAAAATTTGATTTAATAAATATTAGCTAACTAAATTTATTAAATTAGGTCTTATTTTTAATTTAATATATATTTTTTATTCATTTTTTTTAATTCAAATATTTTTTGCATTATAAACTGCATAATAAACTTCTGCATTATAAAAAATTATTGCTTGCAAAAAATTCAAAATTCAATTAAAATATAAATTATATACTCAACAATTTTGTTTACATTTTTCTGATAATTTTGAATAATAAATTGAAATAAAAATCAAATTATTTTATTTTTAAGAAAAGTTAAATATTATATACACATATTTCAAATTCCTCAGCAATCATCTGGTACATTTATCATTTTCTATATTCTAAGCTGAATCAGCGATTTGTGATTTGAGTGAAGATCTTTGTGATTTGCATTAGAGAGAGAACTTGTTTGCCAATTGACTGTATGATTTATGATTGAAGACGATAATGATAATGATAATGATAATGATGATATGATATAGGGAATTTTGATGAAATACCTATAAAAGTGCGAACTTTGTGCAATGCAATAAACATGGCTAGTTAATAATAGCTAATTTGTTGTAGCAAGCAAATATCTATCATATGTCTATAATGATCGAAAGAGAGAGAGAGAGTGGGAGAGAGAGAGGGTCATAGAGATATATGATAAAATATCACTGTTGACCTTTACTCGCACGTGCTGCTAATCTAACTGAAAACAACGTCAATTGCAATTATCGATCGACTGACGATCGATTTTCTGTATCGATTCTTGATTTCCTCATGTTGGGTAATTAGAAAAACAAATCTGACATTGTTGTCAGGCGGTGATTTTTTTTTTTTAAATGACTCTTTGACAAGTTGATATATTTATATAGTGATATATAGTGATGCGATGACTGAACTGTTCCGGTTTGAGGTGAGTGTAAGTCCCCGTATCAGCCAGGCTATGCGTAATGGCTAATCTAAAATATGCTTGATGCTAAATGTATGTAAGTATAACAGTTACAGGGGCAACAGGTTTTAACTTAAACTATTGTGAGGCTAATTAGTCAGCCCGATTTCACGTGCTCTTGTAACCTTCAATATAAATGTCGAACGTATCATGTCCAAGCAATTGTATTTTAATTGATTTAACTCAACTGGCATGTTTACACAGACTCACATAAAGACATATATATCATAATAAGTGCTTCGTCATGCCGGTGCGAAAGAACCTGAGGCTTAAGAAATAACTGAATTTTGTATTGGGGTATGCTTGACTATGGAATGCCCTGTGTGAAGTGCAGATGTCAATTATTTTTGAAAATATGAGAAAGTTTTATTATTTATTATAATAAAGACAAATGTTTATATATTAAAAAGAAAAAACATAAAGAAAATAAAATAATTAATAAATACATAAAATAATAAATAAATAAATGAAATATTAAAAAAAAAAAACTTGAAAATTTATTAATCGAAAAGAGAATAGTAAAAAAAAAAGTTAAGAAAGGGAAACAAAATTTAAAAAAAAAAGTATCTAATGGAAATTGAAAAGAAAAAGATAGATAAATTGGAAATTATTAAAAGTTTTCTTATTTAATTTATAGCCGAGACTGTAGACTTAGTAATTTATAGCAGAGACTGATAACTAGACGACTACAGTTATTGCTTATGATAGATTGCAAAAAAGACAATTATTAAAATTAATGTCATACTGACAAAAAGAACTTATATATATTTGATCCTTTTGTAGAGAATTGGAATAAATTAGAACAAGTAAATAAATAAAAAATAAATATTATTAAAATATATATTTTAGTGATAATAGACTTTTTTAAATAAAATTAATTTGTGAATTTTACTGAGCGGAATTTATTAAAATTATAATAAACCTTATTTCTGAATAATGAGAAATTCTAATGCTAGGAATCGAAGAGGGTTTAGAATTAAAAGCCAATGCAAATGTTATAAAGAATTATGAAATATAAATTGACAAATAGTATCTAAAATCATTCAGAAGAAGCAGCCAGAAACACATATAAATTTAAAATTTAAATTACATTACATTTAACTAAAGGGTATTTCATCAACAGCCAAAACAAATACAGGCATATACTTGTTATTTTACCCATTCTTCCAGAAAGAAACAGGGTATAATTAGGTAATCAGAGAAAAAACTGACTTAACGAAGCAATAACAAATAATAATGGCAACGACAAATTGCATTGGAATTTCATAAAATACGCCAAATTCGCATTTGAAGCTTGTTCGTTGAATTCCACTTTATTTATTTTATTTATTTTTTATACATTTTTTTGTGGCTTGGTTTCTTTTTTTTTATCTTTTGCCTCATCAGATCGGACTCTGACCGGGCGACTCTCATCACCGGCGTCATGAGCTATTCGACTCCGTTGAGTCAGCGATTTCTGTCAACAGCTCTGACAATGTTTTTTTTTTTAATTTTTTTTTTTTATTTTATTTTTTATTTTATTTTATTTATTTTTTTTTTTTTTTTGCATTTGTAATTTGTGGTTTATTTGCGATTTATAAGCGGCTCGTGCAAAGAATTTTGACTTAGTGGATTAGCAAATTAATAAATGGTCGCAAATGATTCAAAGAGTAACCCATATACAAAATAAATATATAATTATACATGTATTTTTATGAATCTATCTACACAGATGTTTTAATAAGTTTTGCTATCTATAAATCCCATCAAAAAATTTTTGGCACTTAAACTTGATTAAAACTGAGAGTTTTGAGCAACAACATGATTAATGATCACTTAATTTAAGCTCATTTGTTGCTTAAAAGAAAACCTCACGAAATAAGTGCAGTCAGCATATGAGAGATTAATGATCTTTTAGCAGTAACTCAGTTGAAATAAATATTTGTTAACTATAATTTCAAGTGATGTAATGAACAAAAAATAAAGAAGACTGCAAGACTAGCTATGCTTGAAATAAAAAACGAAGGCAATTTAAAAGAAAACAAGATAAATACACAAACAACATATTTATGTTGACGAAATCAAATTCGTAAATTTGTTTAGCTTGACTTGTAAATAAATGAAATTTATGGAAAATATTATTAATTATTTTTGGTTTTGGTTTTACATAAATAATAGAAAATTAAGAAAAAAGAAAGAAAGAAAGGATTTATTTAATTATAAATAAACTATTTTGATTATTTATTTTTAACAGATAGCTCTTCAAGGAAAATTGCAATTTGAATGAATGCAAATTTATTGTCTATAATAATTATATCAATTATGATAAAGAACAATTTCAATTTTATATGATTTTTTTAATCTTTCCAAGGAATACTAATTATACGATTAAAAAAAAAAAAAATATAAATAAATTTGTTGTCCAACTCAATTATTTTTAAAACAGTATCTAGTCTGCAAATTTAAATTTTAAATTTCTAAAACAATTTCTAGTCTGCAAATTTTAAAGTAAATGCTCTTTTATTCCTCTTTCTAAAGAATACTATTAATACATTTTTTTTTTTAAATTGAAGAAATATTATTGTCTACAATTTCTACTAATTTCAATTCGAATGATTTTTATATTTTATTTATTTTTTATTTTATTTTCTTCTCATCTACTTTTAATATTTTACTACTGAAAATATTTTTGAAAATTTATATTTAGCAAAAAATCAGTGCATTTGAAAGCTTAAATAATCAAGGAAATATTTTTGTTTATTTTTCGTGTATTTTGCATGTCATTCTTAGTTGATATCAACTTAAAACGTATATTTCAACAATTGAAATATTATTCAATTTAAGTGAGAGTTGTTTGTTTTAATTTGTAATTTATTCAACTTAGACTGTGCTGGCTGGTCTTTCTGTCCGCCACGTGTATGTACTGTAATTTGCTATATAAATATCTTGAACCTAATTTATGAATACAGAATATTTTCACAAACCCTCAGATATTGCTTTGCCAAAAAAAATTTAAACAAAATTTCAATAAACAATAAACGACGCATTTCTGAAGCAACAATTGTGCGAAAGCGCCGCGCACAGAAACAAGCTTTAAACGAAAATTTCGGCAGCTAATCATGAATTGGCACAAAATGAGCTGGACTCGGGAAACGGGCGCTACTGGTTTGATATGTATACATATATATGTACATATATATATATATATATTGTTTTTTTTTTTTCCTGCATTAATTTAGCTGCGTCGCAAATTCAAAAACTTTGAAGAGCGCCAGCAACCAAAACAAAAACCAAATAAATTTAGTTACATACATAAGTCATGATGTTTAGATATGTATGTATGTATATGTTATAGCTGGAAGTGTTGTATGTAATACTTATATACACATATATATGTATGTGTATATATTTATGCCAGACGAGCCCCGAAACCTTGTAACACTTTTATCAACATCATCGTCACCGTCGCAGTTGCCGTCCTCATCGAATATCTCATGAACAAAATAAATGTGTTTAATACACTTACTACATAGCCATTGGTTGGTATTATTATAGCTTATAGATCTGTCTGTGTTTATTCACGCCCAAGTTCAAGTTCAGCCTCAAGTACAAAGGCCTACAGCGTGCACCTCCCTCCTTCTCTCTCCTCCTATCTCTCTCTCCCACTCTCTCTCTATCTTGCTCTCTCCCTATATACTTATACACGCTTACTCAATTACGAACAACAATCAAAATTTTATTTAATGCCCAACATGCAATTTATAAGCAATTAAAGTCACATAACCAATCATAAAGCTTGCATATACAAATTTATAGATTTTTATATACATACATAAGTATGTACATAATCAAGTTCAGTAAATTATAAACACAACAACTAAATGTTCGACATAATGAAGACATTTACCTGAGTTAAGGGCGTGCGAAGTCATTAAAAAAAAAAAAAACAGGGACAATATATAAACATAAACTAAATCGAGAAATCTGATCTAATTATATGAGCTGAACGCTGTGGCCGGGCCCATTAACATTTTTACACATAAGTTACACAAATTAAGTAGGCCATTAAATTAGCATGAAACTGTGGCGAATGACAGCCTAAACACTATATAATTCTCAAATATACATATATAGTTTGATCATATAAATATATTAAATAATGTAAAGACGAAAGAAAGTAAAATTTTCAAGAGTAGTTCAATTGGTTGAGAACTTAGCTGCCTTTTAGCTAAGTTCTCAACCAATTGAACTGCTCTTGAAAATTGTATATTGATAAGATTTTTTGTTGTGGATAAGATTTGTAAATTTTTGAAATCAAACAAATTATTTTATATGTTTAATAATAAGTTTTATCAAAGGAAAAATATTTGAAAAATAATATATATCTATTTATTTTTGTATTTTTATTTATTTTTATATAATATAAAAGGAATATTCAAACTAGGGTCGACCTAGGACCTTGGAAAGAGAGAAAAAACTCAAGTAAGATTATCTGGAGGTTTTACATAGTTCTAATAATACTCTGTGAAATTACTTTAGCAAGCTTTCGTAGTAATATAAAATATCCAATAATAATAAATTAATATCCTATTTCAACAGAATTCTTCTTGGTGAAGCAAAACTCCGATTAATACCGATAAACAAATTATATTTATATTTTAATTAAATTTTAACTTCAGTTATAAATTACCAACAAACAAAATATTTAAGAAAATCCCCTAATATAATGTATTAATGGCCCATTTAAAAATATAAATTTAAACAATCTTTTTTGTTGGTTTAAATATAATGCACTTTTTAAGCACAGCAGGTGCTTAACAAATAATTATTATGAATAATTGCTATGCTTTAGAATTTTGTTTATGGAGTTAAAGTGTTGAAGTATTGTTGACTAGATAATCTCGTTATTTATAGTTTCGCCGTTTAATGACTTCACTAAAGCCTAATCGAATTGACCTTCTCTTTAAGCCCAAGAAACATGAGATTATATGAAATTTAATTACTTGCCAAGTAATATATTTTATAGTTAACTCAAGTTTAAAAATATCTGTAATTTTACATGTTTTACACATTTTATTAGCAGTTAACACGCTCAAAAGTCCAATTGGACATTGTAATTTACACCTTGTTAATTGATATTATAAACTTAATTGAATTAGAATATATAAATAAAATTTTTTTTATTTTATTTCTTTTTTTATATTTTGCCATCGGCTTTAATCCTCATTTAGATGAGTGAGATTTTGTTTAACTAATTAATTACACCTTCCGGGTATTGTTTGTCCATACAGAAAATAATTTCATTTTAAGTACATAATTTAAAATTATTTATGTGTGAGGAGCGATCAGGCAGACGTCGTGTTTACATTGAGTGCTGTGAGTTATTTATGCAAATTCTGTTTGACAGCTTTGATTGATGCATTCAGCCTGTTGCAATGTATTCAAATATAAATATATATTATTTATAAATTATATATATGACTGATTTTTTTTCGGGGTTAGCCTGGGTCAGCGCTGATAAGTGTTATACAACTGCATTAACGCGCAGAAATTGAGATTGTTAGATTGCTTTGAGATCAATGCACTGATAGATTTTTTTTTTTAAATGGGGGTTTCATATAATTGAAATGTAAAAAAAAAAAAAAACAAAAGAAATAATAATTACTACAAAAACAAAATATTGTCGCAAAAGATAATAAGATTCGTAATCTCTACAATCATTTTTGTTAGCTAGGTTCTGTACTTAAGAGTTGTAAAATAATTTCAAATTGATTCATGTTTAATATAATAGACAACAAGTTTATTGTGATAAGGTTTTTACTGGACGGCAACGTGACTTTTATGTACATAATATATATGATTATAACGTGACTTTTATGTACATATACATAATATAAATGATCGTAAAATTATTATCTCTAAATTTTTTATTAAATTATATATATTTGCCAGACGTAAACATATGCATAAATTCCTATGGCAATAAAGTCGAAATAAAATCTGACCTTCTCAGGCCCTAGGAGTAGAGCCGGATCTTTGTTAGACTTCACAATAGAATTATAGACTTTTAGGAAAATTTTTAAAGTGAAAAGAAAAAAAAAGCCTAAATTTGGAAAGGCTGCTTTAAGAACTTTAAACTAAGGTCACAATGCACTAAATACGGAATATAAAAGTAAACCCGGGAAAAAGTCGTTAAAGATAAGAGATCTAAGCGTAGAAGCATCCAAGCCACAATATATACCAATCCTTTTATAAAATATATTGCCACAAATGAAAATGAAAATTCAAAATTGAATTTTAGCTTAATAAAAAAAAATCAATTTTAAAACTTCTTAAAAAAACATTATCTATTATATATAATTTTACAAAAAAATTTAAATTCTAAAAAACATATTTAATTTTGTATATATAATCAATCAATTTAATTGAATTAATTTTTAATTTTTTAACAAAAGTCCCCTTAGTGTGCAAAATATATTTCATTTAATCTTAAAAAGCTTTTATGTTTTGATTAAAATATTTATATATTTTTATTTGCTTTCAAAGTCAAATTTCAAGAACAATAAAATAATATAAGTGGTATATATTCACAATATGCAGCTATATCTATAATAAGTATAATAAATATGAATTTGTACTTACTTTTGGGTCTTGAAAACATTTTCGTCGAATTTTATATGTATGTATATAAATTTTATTTTATATATTTTTTTTAGTAATATTATATTTTTATATAACTTGCACTTGCACTACCAACGCTTGCTTTAATTGTATTACAGTCCAGATAATGCGGAAATTCAGCCTAAAAAACTGTCTATATCAGCTGGCAACTGCCAGCGATCGAATGAATTTGAATTTAAATGAAGCAGAGCACAACTCAATGATTGAAATGTTTTATTTGCTATATATAATAATATTAAATGATTTACATATGTATATTCTATGCATGTCAGATTATACATATAAATATGTATATATGATAATCTACATGTGAAATAAGAGCTTTTGGAGCATCCAATTGGAACGTCATATGTCTTATCAGAATCGAAGAGAGCACTCTCGAAGCAGACGGACAATCAGGCGGTCGAAGACAGACACAGGTGTCGGCTTTTTTTTTTTGTATTTTGCTTCAGCTAGGCCAACAGCTGTTCAGGCTGGTCTTGAATAGACCTTTCTGCGAGCCCTAATTGGGTCAGTTTTAGTGTTTGGTGGTAATCAGCTTATTGCACTTTGGTATTCAATTGGTTTCTTTGTGTCATGCTGCTCAGAGAGCATTAAGTCGAGACGTTCGTTGATCTAATTAGACGAAGCCCTGAACTATATTTTCCATTGATTTATATTGTATATGGAACAATATGTATTTTTATAATGCAACTCTTTCCATTTAGCAGCACCGCACACTGAACACTTTTCTATTGCCTTTCGATGGGGGGAACTCGATGAGAGCGACTAAGCTAAAGCGAAACGAAATCTCTAATCAAAATAAAATACCCAGTCGAAGAAGTCGTTGAACGTAGCGACAACAAGGAAGGCACCGAATACAATACAATACAAGAAGCAACACACACACACACACTCGCACACCCGCACACACACTAATGGGGGATGACTGGAAACTGGAAAGTGCGATAGCGGAGATCAGCAAAAGAGCGTGTGCCCACCACAGCTGCAGAGAACATATCAAAGAAGTAACTGTAAATATGTCGCATTTGGCTTAACATTCCACTGGAAGTACAAGAATTGCTTGTGTGCTCCAAGCAATGGATGGTGACTAATGAAATACCCTCTCTTGCTAAAGCTCTGTTAGAGAAAATAATTGAAATTAAATATTTACATATGAAGAATATTAGATTCAGCATTTGTAATTTAAAATATAATTTATAAAAAATAATTACTTAATATGTATAATTTGCTAAAAATTAATATAAATAAAATAATAATAAATATATATATATATATATAAAGTCATTTATACAAATAAATAAAGTAATCAAAAGACAATGATAATGATAAAATGATAAAAGGAAAAATATATATAAAATGAAATAATTAACTATTGAATGTTATGAAATTGTATTAAATATATACTATATTATATTTATGATTATTTTTGATTACTAAACATTTTATTAAATTTTTAGATATACATTTTATAAAATTTCTTTTTTATTTTAATAACTTTTTTTTTTTGGTTATAACTTAAAAGACACACATTTAAATTATTTTTATTATACCGATTTTTTAGCAAAAAAAAAATCATGTTTATATGTTTCAAATATTCAAATATATTTAAATCAAGATCACACTTGCCAAAATACAAATATCTGATAAATGTATATAAATACAAAAGTATGTTTAAAAATAATAATTTATTGTTAAATTGATAATAATAACTATTTAATATGAAAAAGAAATTCAACAAAATATATGCTGAAATATAAATTTATATGAAAAATAATAAAAATAAAAATAAAAATACATACACTACTTTTTTATATTCTACATCAATTTTCATGTTGTTTGTTTATGTTTAAAATATTTTTGTTGTCTTAAAAATAGTTATAAAACTATAATTGTATTCGAATATATAACTTTGTAAAACTATGAAACTTTTGAAAATCTTTTGTTTTTTTAATAAACAAATTATAATTATAAATATAAATCTATTAGATTCAACATATTAGATTCATCATATAAAAAAATTATAATTATAAATAAAAAAATTTCGCGTTACATTAAATAAAATAAATTATTCCTATAAACCTATTATAATTATATATTTATAAAAAATTCGTATTGAAATAAATGAAAGCTTTTGAAAACTATAAATATATATACATTTATATTTTTTATATATAATCATTATTATTAATTTTATATATAATTAAAATTTCTTAAACAATATATTTTTTCTATAAGCTCTATCATTATTTATTTTAGTATTTTTTTTAGTTTCTAAGATCTCCAAAGACTCCTATCACGGGTTGAACGGATGCCAACAGTAACTGCCCAAGCCGACCCTAAAGACTGATAAAATGAATAAATAATATATACACATACTGTATATACATATACATGTACATATGTATTTTGATATTCACTCAGAAACTATTTGAATGGCGAGAAATTCTATTAGTTTATTCTAGAAACTTTTGTTGCGACCAAAGAGAGTTGTCAACTTAGATAATTGGACATACTTGGGCTTGGTATGGGGGTAGATGATTAACTATAATTAACTATCGTTTAAGGGGTTCAATAACACGTATTCTAATCGCATTTAAATTGGTTATATAATATCAGTTACCGCCTACATTATATGCCCAATACACAAGATATATATGTATAGAGATGTAAGTGTATGAATAGTTTTGCTTGCCTTTCACATGTATAAGCCTGGCTACCTGGCCGTTAACTTTTTTTTATTGCAACCTGCAATTAAGGCAAATCAAGTGCGGCATATGCTCTTATTAACAATTACACAGGTCAGATTACAGCCCACAAGTGACGCAAATACCCTGGAAAGTGAAGGGAATTTTGCTACATATACCTATGCACATTAAGAATCCAGATATGAGATAAAAAGTGAAACAAAAGGGAACAATAATCGAAGCTATAAAGAAGACGTTACTACAATCGAATACAATCAAAAGCATTTCCGCATCTTGAAACCTGTGTGAGAGGCCGAAACTCCTTTCCAATTAGCCGCGATTGGAAGGTCACCTTATTGTGCTGTCCCTCTGGCAGCCCTAATTTGACACTTCCAATCTACACACGTGAATCGTGGATCGACCCTGGCTTCGGTCTTGGCGCCAAAGCTCCTTCCAAGCGCCTCAGTTGCCCTCGATTCATATAAGCGCGCAGAAACAAAGCCCAGAAGCCACAAAAAATTTTGTTTGTCCTCAGTGTTATTTTTTTTTTTAATTGAAACTTCTCTTAAGAACACACAAGAGTTCTTATTATTATTATAATATTATTTTCTTCTTGTTTTCAAAAATAATTTTATTTTTATATCGTTCAAGAGAGACTTTATTTTACTTGTATTTCTTTCAAATTCTTTTCACATCACTCTAAGTTCATAAGTTCAAAACAAATATTGATTTTGTTTAATTAATATAAGTTGTTTATTTTTTTTTAAACGATTCGAAACTTGGTGGCTTTTTATTTAATTTCTGGGTTTTCCGCTGCACACGTGAGTATACGAACGAAAATTACAGTGGTACGAAAGTGATTGCTCAACAAAAACACGTGTATTTCGATCAATTATAGTATTTGTGCAGTTAATTAAAAAAAAACGATTTACGGCATAAATAATAAAGAGCTTCAGGATTGTATCTCTATAATTTCTCAATTCTCTATTTCTAATGGCAATCACAATATCAAATAGTTAAAATATATTTATTGAATACATTTTTTCAAATATATATTAAAGTGAATTTCATAAAAAAAAGTTAAATATATTTAAAAAATATATTTTTAGTGGATATTAATTGTTTTTATATGTATATCAAATCTATATAATCACTATATAGGGTATAAGCTGCCAGTATATGCTCAATTTCGTATACCAAATTCTCGGTCAGCTATTTAATTATTAAATTATTCCATTTAAACCGCGTTTCTGATTCAATTTCAATTGCAAATCGATCTTGTCACACTGTTAAGTTAACTGTATTCATATACAGTTAGCCGCTTGGCGGACTGTCAACTAAAGTTTCGTTTAAATGAAAAAAAAATAAAATGCATTGGAAGCTCTTACACTCGATCTCTCTATCTCTGCCTTTGCTTTGCATTGCAATCTCTCTCCCTCTCACTCCCTCCCTCTTTCTCTCGCTCTCTCTCTGCTTCCCATCTTTGCACTGTGTTGACATTGGTTATTTAATTAACACCGTAAAGCCGGTTATTTATTCCCCTTTAGTTGAGCGCAATTCATATTTTTATTGCAAATAATAATTTTTTATTGAGCAAATTGTTTCATTTCAACAGTTTTATTGCATATATTAAGTTATTAATATGCAAAATTTCTGTAAGAATAAATACTCTTAAATCATGATAGAATAGAACTATGGAAAAAAACTAAGATTATAAATGATAAATATCCAACTGAAATCTAATTAGATTCTCATTGGATTTCTAATAATGCCTTCCATAAAGTAAAGATTTTAAAGTTTTCTTCTATAAATTGCGTCAGCATTTTATGATGAAGATGCTTAACAACATAATGATCATTATCATCTATGTCATCATCATTATTACCATCTATTTAAAGATATTACTCATGCAAATAATAAGACAAGATCAAAGTAAAACTTTCAGTCAATCACACTCTCTCACTTCAACAATCATTCCTAGGGTATTTGCTAGTCAAACACACTCTATTGCTCAATTAATCGGACAAGTTTTAATTGATGTTGCTATGCAAATATTATCATGTCAACTCTTTTATTGATCTCTGCAGTCGCTGAGAATTAATGAATTAGATGAAATGTTTTGCATTTACTTTGATTTAAATGAGAACGAGAACCGGCATCAGAACCTGAGCTGGAACGCATAATTCCACATGCATATAAATATAATTCAATTATTGGGGATTTTCTATTTGTGCTTTCGAATTCCAGAGAAATACAGCAAACGCGTGTCCAGCAGGTGCCAAGCACCGGCATCGATAAAAAACAAAACAAGAAAAAAGACATAAGTCCAGAGATTACAATTCCAATTCCAGTTCCAACTAGAAGCTATACGAAATGACCGAACGTTTGTACAGGTAAGTACGGCTTGCATTAGCAATAGGGGCACACTTGTTTACAATTTTATACAATTTTCAATTGATCTATGTAACGAATTTCGTTAACATGCTTAATTCTAATATTCTAATATCATGTTTGTTGTTCTTATGTGTGAAGACTTAGAGCCAGCAAAGGGTATTAAAGTTTTAACTTAATTAGCATTACATACCCCAATAAGCTGATTGCGAAAAAAAATAATGATAACTTATGATGCGTATTTTGTTTTTTAAATTTGTTATTGACATTTATGTTATTTTGTTCCGGATTTTTACTTTCCGGAATATTTATAATCGATGTGAGGAAGAGTATTAAGATAAACAAATTAATTTTTTTTATTTTATGATAAAAGTAGCAGCTTGTAAAAAAAATGAATAAATAATAAAAATAATAATATAAGTTCTCCTATAAATCATTTCTAATATCCCAATTCTTTTGAGCATTTAGAGAATTGAATAGAAGAGCTCATAGACTTTCCGTAATTATTGTAAATGCAAATAATTATATTTAAGTTTTTTCTATTTTGAAAATCGCAAAGAAAGGCGACTGAAGGAAATAGGAAGTTCCTATTGGGAACTAAATAATAATGTATTGTTAATCTCTCTTCTCTCTCTTAAAGTTTTCATTTTAAATTAAATAAATCCCTTCCATCATTACTAAAATATTACATTCATTAATTATCAAATTTTCTTCTCTCTGTCAAGTATTATTCAAAGAGAGGTTTTAGAATTCTCTAAAGAATGAAACATTAGTCAATAAATATTATTCTCATATAATAAACCAAAATTCGTACTACTATATTCATGAACAGTGCTATGCAAACATATACATATATATATATATATATATATATATATATATATATATATATATATATATATATATATATATATATATATATATATATTTCTCACTCTCTCATTCTGTCACTCTCTATCTTTCACCTACCTCGCAGCTGGCCCGCTGATGTTGGCGCTGAGAGTCCAGCCGCTGCCTACTATGCGGCTCAATCGCAGCTCTATCCGACGCCGCTGCCACCAGGCGCGGCACTGTGTGCGGACTACAATAACAATGCTGGCATTGGAGGATTGCGTTATTTCAATGGCCTGCCCGGGTATACAGCACCGCCGGGCTTGCTGCCGCACAAGTATAACGGGGGTCCGCCCATGCCCGGCCAGCTGGAGGTGTGTCAATATGCGCATGCGAATGGCAGCGCCAGTTGCTATAATCGCAATCGCTATATGCCCTACAATCACAATCGGGCATGCGCAGCCGCAGCTGCCATGGCAGCGGTCACTGGACATCAATTGATGACGTTGGCGCAGCCGCATCAGCAGCCACAGCCTCAGCAGCAGCAGCAGCAGCAGCAGGGCTTGGGTTTGGGACCAGCTGGTGCTGCTGCAGCGGCAGCTGCTTTTGCCGGCAGCTATCCGCCAGCCTTTGCGCCCATTTATCAGCAGCAGACAACTCCACTGGCCACGCCAACCAGCAGTGGTCCATCCATGACGCCCAGCGTGAGCGTTGCCGCTAGCAGCGCAGCAAGTGCCGCTGCCACAACTGCAGATTATGCCTATGGCAATGGCCTCATCAATACCATGGCACCCAGCATGGTGCCAATGTCATGTTCGGGCACCTCCACTTCCATGTCCAGCAATAGCTGTGCCAGCAGCTCCAACGGTGAGGCGAGCACACCAGCTCACACCTTTGCCAGTGTGACCGATCCCAGCGATGCGGTCACACTGCAAATTACCAATCTGGATTACTCGCTGGACGAGACCAGTTTGCGTAATTTCCTCATGAATCAGCTGAAGCCCATCACGCCCGTCGTCTCGCTCAACTTTGAGGCGAGCAGCTATGCCAAGGTCACTGTGCCGGATCTCTATGTAAGTTCGTAAAAAGATCAAGTCCCTGAGCAACTGTCTATGAATTCATTTACTTGCAGTTCGCTAAGCAAGTGGTGTCCAATTTGCATCGCAAGAAGATTGGCCATAAGCGCATGCTGGTTAGTTATACGCGCGACTCCTCCCTCACGGAGATCAACACGTTGCGCTGCCAGGTCGCTGGTCTGCTGAAGGTTCGTATTTATATGGAGCGGGTGCTTGATATGATCTTGATAATATACTATAATATTCTCTCTTCATTTATAACATTTTTATTTAGTTTTTATTGTCTTGATTAAACGCCAGGCATTTTCTATACTTTTTATTGTTTCCTTGACATTTGCTTGGTTTATTTATTATTATTATTTTTTTTTTTTTAATTATTCTACAGTATCTTTCTTTACTCTCTTTAGCATCAGTTCCTTGAATTTTATGGGATTTTAGTAGTTATTTTTATTGTTTTCAATTGTTGATTTTTGTATTTAAAGACTTAAAACGGTATACATATGTATATAGAATACGATTATTCAGTATTCCTTTCTTATTGTAGAAAACTTTACATTACCTCATATTACTTAAGAAAAAAACAGGAATCTCTCCGCATTTAGATGAGAAATTTATAGAGATATATACAGCACTCTAACCCATTAAATCCTATTATAATAATTCCTAAATAAAAATTTGCCTCCTTTTTATATAATTTATTCTAATTGCAATTTTCTAATTGCAATTCTCCCCTTTATACTACCTTACGTCACTCTACTCACCAACTTTCCCACAGGACGTTCCGTATTATACATTGCCCATGTATAAGTTCCGTGAGCTGTTTCAGTCGCGCTTCAAGACCTCAATCAGTGTCCTGGATTTGTACAAGATGCAGGATATCTGCACCATCAATGCGGGCAACAATGAGGATAAATTCATTAGCCTACAGCCGGAGCTGGTCAATACGCTGGAGAGTTCGCCTCTGATGGAGGGACTACAGCATAGCGTGCCCTATTGCACGATTCATTTTAAGCGAGAGCAACACAAGGGCTGGGCCGAGCAGGAGATCGAACCGTTGCCCAATGTGTGCATGACCATTGCAGAGATACAGCAGTTGATCTATCCGCTGTTGAAGCATCATCCGGGCGATATACCCGTGGCCACACTGCTGCACTGCATCGAGGGTCAGCTGAAGGTGCAAATCGCTGCCAATGAGAACGGTGTCAATCTGGAGCATCTTGTCTGCTGTGTCCAGGGCATACAGATACAGGTGAATAATTTCGGCATCAAGATTCTCGGTTGGCTGGAGCTCAACAAGGAGCTATCAACGGGTGGCGGCAGCAGCACCAACAGCACCAGCACCAGCACGAGCAGCAGCAACAGCAACAATGTCAGCTTGAATGGCAGCGAGCGCGGAAACGGAAATGGAAATGGAAATGGAAATGGTGGCTCCAGTGGCTACTTCAAGAACTCTGTGGCCGATCCACTCTTTCAGATCTCACGCGAGGTCATCGAATTGGTGAAAATGTCACCCAAGTCTACGATGAAGTTCAATCGCTTCATACCGGCCTATCACAATCATTTTGGCAAACAATGTCGAGTCGCTGACTATGGCTACACGAAGCTCATTGAGCTCTTCGAGGCGCTCTCCTCGGTCGTCCAGATCATGGGCGATGGTGAAAATCGTCAGATAACACTCACGCATCGCACTCAGATCAGACGCTTTACCTCAGATCTGTTGCGCGTCCTGCGTGCCAATGGCAATAATTCTGTCCTATTATCCCAATTGCCGGGCATCTTTGCTCAGACTCAGAATCGCAATTTTGATGTTACGGACTATGGGGTCTGTGACATTGTGGACATCTTGGATGGACTGGTCAATAGCAATATTGTTGTGATCACCACGGTGCAGCAGGGCAAAGACATACTCATCTCGATGCCGAAGCGGAAGCAGACCAATGCCGAGCTGGAGAAGACCTGTGTCTTTGCTGGCGAGATGGTGGAGCTGTTTCAGAATGCACTTCAATATACCATAACGTTCCAGAAATTTGTGCGCTCTTATCACTATCACTTTGCGTATCAGTGTCGCCTGAGCGACTTTGGATTCGTCAAGCTGGCCGATCTGATGGACGCCATACATGGCGTTGTCGAACTGGAGCTGTCCAACGATGAGGACAAGAAGATTGTACTATCGCCCAAGGTGGCACGACGTGTGTTTGCCGAACAATGCGAAGATCTCATACGGAATGTGACGGGTAACTCGACCAATTGCATGAAACTCGAGCAGGTGCTCAAGTTGCATAAGAAGAAATTTGGCTACCAAATGCTGCCACAAACTCTTGGCGCCCCCGACATAGCCAGCGCCATTGAGTTGCTGCCATATGTGGAGCTGGTCAACAAGGAGCAGGCCACCTGGATTATTTGTCACAATGACGATGTGGAATTCCGACAGCTGTGCTATCGTGCCTGCAAGCAGCTGCTGCAGCGTGAGACAGTAAATAAAACTGCGACGAGTGGCGACTCCACAGTGCCCAAGCTGGAGCCACTCAGTCAAGCGCAATTCCTAAGCGATTTCAATGCCAAGCACAAGGTACAATTGACGGAATCTGCGCTGCATGCTATGCGACATGCCATAGAGGTGAGCTACGATACTCTCTGTAAATATATATGTGTATATGTATATTTAATTATTCTCTTAGATCTATGTGGAGGCTGATCAGTCTTGTGTGCGTCTTACCGCCTTCATGCGCTTCCTAGTGTCCATTGTGCGTCTTCTGGAGCAACGGCCCAGCATGTATTTATACGAGCTGAAGAGCAGCCTAGACTGTGGCCTGAGCACCACCTTTGAATATGGTTTTCCCAACTTGTATTCAGTAATTGTGGCGCACGATGATCTCTTCACAATTAACATGGGAGCCACGCAGGAGCGCAGCGATGTCTCCTTAAATGTGAACTGTGAATGTGAGTAGATTTGTTATTTATATTATATAAATTATTTATTTTATTTATTTTTATTTTATTTTATATATATATTTTTTTATATTTTATATTTCATTTATTTTTTATTTTTTATATTTTATTTTTTATATTTTATATTTTATATTTTATATTTTATATTATTTTATATTTTATATTTTATATTTTATATTTTATATTTTATATTTTATATTTTATATTTTATATTTTATATTTTATATTTTATATTTTATATTTTATATTTTATATTTCATATTTTATATTTTATATTTTATATTTTATATTTTATATTTTATATTTTATATTTTGCATTTTATATTTTATATTTTATATTTTATATGTTATATTTTATATTTTATATTTCATTTTTTATATTTAATATTTAATATTTTAGATTTTATATTTTAAATTATACTTTAATTAAGTTTACAAATAATTTAATTTTTTAATTTAGTTAAATTTACTTAAATTTACAAATAAATATTATTTATGAAAATATTGCGCTTACAGTACGCCTTGGATCGGGTGCCACTCATCAGCATCTGTTTGGCTCACTGAAGCTGCCCTATGCCAAGCACAAGGCGCAGCGCAGCACTCGTACGCCGCTGGGCGAGCACAATCGTCCGCCTCCAGCACAGGCACCGCCACCGCACAAGACTCGAGCCATTGCCAATGAATATGCGAGCAGCATGGCCAGCGTGTGCAATGGGGCATTTAAGCCGCAGGTCTCTGTCAACAGCTTCCAGGCCTATCAGGAACAATTGGCAGCCAATTCCAAGTGCTCGCCGCCCAGTGCCAATAGCTCGGTGCTGTCGTCCACCATGTTGAACAGTTCGCTGTGCAGCAATTGCAGCAACAAGGAGAATTTGCTTAATAGCTCACAGCAATTCTTTAACAACACCAGTAGCAGCGGCGGGAGCAACAGCAGCAGCAGCAGCAGCAACAGCTCATTCAATACATCCTGTGAGCTAAATAGCAGCCTCTGCCCTGGCGATGTTACCTCCAGCACGGCCATTACACAGACCTTGCCATATGCTCAAACGAGCAAGCTCTGGTATCGTCGTCAGGCAAGCTTCTATCAGCAGCAGCAGCAACAGCAGTTGCAACAACAACAGCAGCAGCAGCAACAGCAACAGCAACAACAGCAGCAACGCCAACGTCAACAGCAGCAGCAGCAGCAGATGTCCGCATTGCTGCCACATCAACTGGACTCTGGAAGAGATCTCTATGATTTGAATGTGGCGCCCATTAGTTCCTGCTATGAGCCACCCAAGCCCGATACGCCCCCATCTGAGGTAATTGAATTTAATATCTAAGTACAGTTTAATATATAAATTTATGTTCCTGTAGAAACTACCCTTCTGGATCGATCCCATTTGGAGCAATCCGTCGCAGCAGCCCAAGCAAAATTTGCTCAACATTCGTCTGCCAGAGCTCAAAGCCCTCAATGTATTGCCCATGCTGCTATCGCCATATACCATATCCAAGCATGTGAATATGAAGCGACAGATGTTTAACTTCGATAATCACGATCGCAAGATAGCCTAAGCCATTATAATAATACGAATAATAATAATAACAATAATCTCAACTTAGTTCGTAAGTGCCAAGTGGAATTGTATTACTTTCACTTTTTCATTTAAATAGGTTCCTGGTGAGCCTTAAAATTTGTTACAATTTGATTCACATATCGTTGAGCAAGATTTTGTCTCTATACATAAATTCCTTTAGTTGTAGCGCAATTTGTTAATGCCATTCTATTGATACTACGAGGATATATCATATATAAGATTGCTTTCTTTTATAAATTTTGTTACACAGATCACAATCAAATCATTTTGTATTTTAGTTTTAAGCTACAATTTGTAAATTACTCAAAGATGTTGAGCCAAAAATTAGAAAAATATATATTTTTTTTTTTTGATCGAGCTATCGGCGAGAGTTTTTTTTGTGAAGATGCTAAGGGGCCTAAGGCCATACTAAAGTTTTCTTATTCTAACGCTTCGCATACTTGTAATTCCCCATTTCATTCACAATCTTAATTTAAAAATTAAAATTTATTTAACATTTTTGGATTCAATTAAATTTGATAAGCTTAATTTAACAACTATTGCAATTAAAATTTGTGTAAAAGTGTCTTAAAAATTTGGTGCGACATGACGAAAGATTGCGTTGGCAAGCTCAATTCCAAAGAAGGTCGCCGCGTTAGCGGGAAAGGCACGAAGTATAACAGGTGTAAAGCCACTGAAAATATTAACAAATATAGTTATATATACCATTAACATTGAGTATAATAGCAAACTAACCGATATAGTGCAGAGATGCCATCATTTTTCTTGAGATCTTTAAAGACAGCTCTTATGCCATCAAATGTGCCATCGGGAGCTGTTTGAACAAATTTTTATAATATATATTATTATTGCTATAGTACCAGCAGGCTTCTATTTACCAGATTGTAAACGACTTTTTAGTACATCAGCTGGCATACCGCCAATCCAGTAGAATATGCCCGCCAAACCACCTGCGATAATGGCCGGAATTAGATCAACATTTGGACGATTAAAACGACGCTTATACTCGTCCGTCATGATCTCATAGCTTAGAAAGTACAGCCCATTCGCGGGTATATCTGAAAACAAATATAAGCACATATATATTTATAGAGTTAAAATCCAATATAAAGGAATTATCGTTTCATACTCGTGGCATACATAGGCAATATAATTGCCATGTGCTCGTTGCGCTGATAATGTGTGTTAATAACGTGTCGGTGTCGGTGTCGATTAGATTACAATTCACTTTATCGTATAATATAGATATGCATTAAATGCAATCCAATTAATGTGCACTAATTGGTAGTGCTACACGAGTCGAAGACAACACGCGCTGTTGTAGTAAACAATGCTCATTCAACTATGAGAGTCAACTGCCTCTCAAACTGTTGAATATGACAAGTTCCACATCAATTTCAAATTGATCGAGCTTAACATAAAATTAAAGCAGCACAGTGCTTACTAAAAGTACACTGCATCTGCTTTACAATGAAACGTATATGTGCTATAACTTAAGCCATACATTTTTCAAGTTGTATGTCAAAAAAATATATCAAACAAAATTATTTGATTTAACATTTGACTAAAATTAATAAATTTGTATATGTATATATATTATAAAAAAATAGAATAATGTATTTGATATATATGAAAAGGTATAAAATCAATTGCAATTTGACATCATTAAAATCTTTGAATACAATTAATCAAACTGCTTGAAGGATATCAAGTTTTTGTTTGTAACATGTCAAAATATGTAGAGCAAACAGTTAAAACTGTCTTTCACATAATTATAGATAGATATGCACATACATATGTATGTATAAATACATACATATTATATAGATCAGACCTGAGCTAAAGTCCTAGCTTAACTTAATTATAAACTGTTTCCTGTATATATGTATTTTCATAATGCATCTTGAACAATTGAAATACATTACAAACATTCGTATTTAAAAACAATTTTCTTTTTATTAAATGTACATAATAAATTTGCATTAACAAAGTCTAACTTGCACTTAACTTTTAATTTGCACATTACTATAAAAAAAATACAAAGTCCTGGGTCTACCTGCGTTTTGGGAAATATTAACAATTAAAAATGTCTATACTAGAAATTTGGTGCAACCAAATTGAAAAAGTTATTGGCCAGCTCAATGCCAAAGAAACAGGCAGCATTGGCTGGGAAGGCGCGTATCATAATGGGCGTTACGCCACGATATAGAGCCAATGGACCATCCTTAACAATCAGATCCTTGAACACGCTGCGCACGCCGTGCTTGTATGTGCCTTCGGGTGCTGCAATAAATTGAATAAATGAAAATATATCAAATGTAATTGAAATATTTATTCAAATATAAACTTACCCGATTGCAGCCGACTCTTGAGCACATCGGCGGGCATGCCCAGAATCCAATAGGCAATGCCAGCGGCACCGCCCGCAAATATGGTTGAGGCAGTGTTGATTTCGCCCGTCTTTGAGTGGGCCTTGGCCACATCCTGTATGTACTCATAGACCAAGAAATAAAGTCCATTAGCAGGCAGATCTAGAAAAACATGTTTAACAACATTTTAGTAATCGAATATATCAAATATATATGTATATGTTAATTAAATAAAAATAAATATCTAAGCTTTCTCTAACTACTTAAGGAAGTCTTATTGTTTACTTACAGCTCTGCTTATTTGATTTGAAATTTCTTGATTCTTGATTCTTGAATGTTAATTCTTGATTCTTGATTCTTGCTTGTCTCTATGTTTTCGAACTATGATGGAGGCTGTGGGAAATTATTTATATCTTGCTATGAGAAACGCGCGGCGACATCAACGGCGCCATAAATATCTTGTTTATTACATTATAGTAAATCCGAACGAGTGAACTATATACTACCACAATTATAAACGCACACACACATTAGTTTGCACATTGTGCTATGGAAAACATAAACAAGTTACAGTGGGTTTGAATGGTAAACAAAACACGTAACTTAATTTAAATAACAAAGAGATTAAAAAATATAAAATTAATCAAATCATATATTACAAATAGTTTTGAGTGCTTAAATATTTAAATTAACTAGACAAGTCTTGGAAAATTATAAATTAACAAAAGAATTATTTATCTTAATTATTTATTCACATAATATATATTTATTATTTTTAATTTTATATAAGTGCAGATTTAATATATTCGGATTAGTTTTATTTATATTTTTGAATAGTTTAATAATGTTTTGTTAACTAATAAGACATTTGTATTTTATTTTATTTTTTATATTATTAATTATATTTAAACAATAATTGATTTAAAATATATTGAACCGGTTTCATAGATGTTTATTATATTTTGGTATAGTGCGTAGTTTTTAGTGGAATGAATAATATATATTTCGACCTAATTGAATTAGACAAAAGTAGAATTTTTTATTTGCAAAAAACATTTTATAATTATAGAAATTGTATAATTACGCAAATATTTTCTTTATATTTAGTTGGGAGTTTTAAAAAGTTATATAATAAAAACTCTTATAATTTTTTCAATCAATTTCTCAAGCGAACTCTGACCAATAGAAAAAAAATATTTCAATTTATATTATAATGAAAAAAGATATTGTCAAAAATAATTATAAATCAAAAAGAAATTAAAATTAAAATTTAACTAATTTTCTTTCCTTAGAACCGAAAATTTGATCTTCCAGTTAGATTTGTATGGCTAAATATTTTAATCAAAATCAGTTTTAGGCATTTTTTATAGATTCAATAAATTACTTTACAAATAAAAATAACTATAGTAGTTATCTTATTAATTTTTACAATATCAACTTTTTGTACAATAAAGAGGAAGACAAATTGAGAGAAATACGGGTTGTTATAGAATTTGTTTCATCGCACAAACGCGACCTTGTGCTCATTGGAAGTCGTGGAGAAACTTCTCAAACCGACGCCCATTATATACATACATATATAAAGATATATGCACATATATATATATACATATATGCATATAATAAGTAAAGTTTTATCGAAGGATGTCACAATCAGAAATATGTATTTCCGTTAAAGCAAAAATTATACTGGAATACATAAACATTTTTTTATATATATACAATATATACATATATATGGAATTACAATAACAATAGGGAGTTCAAATATGTTTTCGCTCTCAGTCTGATGGGAACCATGAGGCTGCGTTTTAGTATATGAACGGAATTCGAGGCAAGTGTACCTGCTTAGGCTTGTGGAATAGAGAAAACTCTACGCACCAGCGCTTGCCAAACTGTGTGCGATAAACGATTGAGATGTTATCGGTGACGAGTCTGATAAAAGTGCTAATCGTGCTGCTGCTAGTGAGTGAACCCCCAACCAATACTTAAACGATATGATATGAAATGATATACATACATATATATATATATTTATATATGAATGGTAAATCCCTATAGCAGTGCCAGCTACAGTCAGCCCTGCCACAGTTGGACCAGCAGCCGGAGGCAACTGTGGAACTGGACGTACTCAGCTGCCCCTCGAGCTGCGTTTGCCAGTATGCCGCCTTCAATGAGCTGCCTATCGCACGTTGGGTGAATCACATGACCAATGTGGATGCTTCGGATGATTCCGATTTCCTACTAAACACGCACATCAAGCTGGCCACATGCCTGTTGCAGGAGGAAAGCGAAACACAGACACTGTTAAGCGCTTTACCCATCGACCTACAGGCTCTAATCCTCATGCACACGGGCAGTCCGGGCAGCCAGCTGACAGGTGAGTCTTGGCTTGAAAAGTTGACTATTTAAATCATTGTAGTAAAGCGACGTTTGAAGGATTAAAAATATTATTTTCATTGGTCAAATGTTAATTCAGCTAATTTTTGAGGATTTAAAACTGAATAATTATTATCAAGCTTTATATATTTTAAACTTTAATGAGCTTTAAAAGGTTTGTAACAAATTTGAGCTTTGATAAGGGTAATCTTTGGGGACTGATAAACTAAATCTATGTAAGCTTGTTAGGCACTGTTGTGATTTAGCGTATTAGAAAAAGATTTGGAATCAATGTAAGCTTTTAGATTAACTGAGTTGAGCTAAAGCGCTTACAATTTGAGATAAACTTTAAATACTAACAGAAAGCTTCAATGAGCATGAGAAATGCTTTGTGTACAATTCAAATTCAATTCCATAAGAATAAGTTTTACATTTAATGTCTGGTAATATAAATCGATGTATGTAGGAAAAGCTTTAGTGCTTAAACGTAAGCTTTAAGAAGAATAGATGCAACTCTAAAGTTTTAAAATAAATTGCAAAATAAACGAGCAAAAGTAGGATAAAGCTTTAATGCGCTTTAAAGCTTGTTAATATTTGAATATTAATAAGAAAATGTTTTAAATCTAAAGTCTGATAGTAAAATGAACTTATAGGAATAAAACTTTAATGATAAAATGTAATCTTTGAGAAGAATACGTTGAATATCTATTATATATAATATATATATTAAATATACAAATTATAATTTAAAATTTTAATTATAAAATTTTAAATCGAATGTGAAAATTCAAAATGAAAAGTTTGACATTTCTGATTAATTAATTGATATTATCAATCTATTATTATTATTAGACATAGCTTTTATAAGTTTGTAGAGAATTAAATCATATAGAAAGTTAAAGTCAAAGTAATGAAGCTTTTAAAGAGCTTTTTAGCTTTACTTTTTTCTAAACAAGCTTCAGTCATAGAGTCCTATAATCTTATTAATAAATAAGGAGTTTACAATTAGAATAAACAAATAAATAAATAATAGAAATATACAGCAAAGAGTTTAATCAAGTTAAACAAATAACAAATTATAATATTGTCAATTGGATTAACATCAATATGAATTAATCAAAAGCATAATCAATAATATACGATTGCAGTGAATACGAGCAGTTTGCGTGCCCTCAACCAGTTGAGCACACTGGAAATCCGTGGCTCGGGCACCACCACACTGAGCATTGATGAGCCACTGGAGTTTCTGCAGAATGCCAATTTCGAGCAGGTCAAGTTGCAGGCAAGCGAACGACTGGAGCGTCCGCAGCACTCGAAGCTGCCCAGCGATGACTACGAATATAAGCCGCCCAGCGATGTGAGTGGCAACGAGGTTACGCCCAAATATCAATTGCAATTCGAAACCGAAGCCGCTGTCGAGATCATGAGCTATGAACAGCATGTGGAACGATTGAAGCAGACGCGCATGCCCAGCTTCTGGGGCTGGACACAGCTCGAGGTGCTGCGCATACACAACTGCCAGCTGAGCGAGCTACACTGGCAGATGTTCGACGGGCTGACGCAGTTGCATCACTTGAGTCTCGAACGCAACGGCATCGAAGAGCTGCAACCGTTTGCCTTTAGTGGAGCACCGCATTTGAAGAGCCTCTCGCTGGCACACAATACAGTCGCACGTCTTTACTACCTGGGTCTGGCTGGCCTTTTGGAGCTGGAGACACTCAATCTGGCCGACAATCATTTGGAGCGTTTGAGTGAGTCAAGTTTTCCGCCGTTGCCACGCCTGCTCAAGGCTGATCTGCGAGAGAATCCCATTATGTATATATTGCCGGCGACATTTTGGGTGATGAACGATACGCGTGAACTGCTGCTGGGCAGCGAACAGGCCGCACTGGAGCTGCGCAGCTGGAATAGCTATGGACAATTTGATTCGCTGCACAAATTGCGTAAGCTAAGTCTGAGCAATGTGACGACAGCGAGCTTGGAGCAGGGCGTCTTTAAGGTTTGTAGTGAACCTTTCGGGAGAGCACTCTTTCTATATAGGTATATGCTCTCCTCTCTCTCTCTCTCTCTGCAGGGCCTTCATGCTCTAGAGCAACTGACTCTGCGCGGCAGCATTGGCATCGTGCAATTCGATGCATTCGCTGGCATGGAACAACTGCGTGAGCTGGACCTCAGCCATTGCGGCATTGTGGAGCTATCGATGGATGCGCTGCTCGGTCTGAAGCGTCTGGAGTTGCTCAATTTGGCGCACAATAATTTGACAAATGTGCCGAATGGCCTGTTGGACGATCAATTGCAATTGGAGGTGGTGCAGCTACAGGGCAATCAGCTGCACACGCTGCCCACCACCTTCTTTCAGCAGCCCCGTCTGCGTGTCGCTCGACTTGATCAAAATCCCTGGCAGTGTGATTGTGATATGAGCAATTGGCTGCCAAGGCTAACGAATGTAATGCGCGGTCCCAGCGTCGAGCGTTGTGTGCGCGACATCAATGGCCAGCCGATGCTCTGCCGGCATGTGGTTAGCTATGAGACGGACAAGAAGCTGGTGCCACGCTGTGCCAATTATAATGGACGCAGTGTATACTATGTGCTGCGCCGGCAATTGCATTGCGGAGCTCTGCCCATATTGACGCCCTCGAAGGGACACAGCACGCGTGGCCTGCCTCATTGGCGTAAATTGGAGCTGCAGCAGCAGCAGCAGCAGCAGCAGCAGAAGAAGCAGAAAGAGAAGCAACAACAGCAACCTAAATTGGGCAACAAGAAGAAACAGCATTCGCATAAGAAACAACGTAAATCACATTTGGCGCAAAGAAACAATTTGGAGCACATATTGAAAGAGCAGCAAAAGCAACAAAACGAGGCAAGCTCAATTCAAATGGATGAACAGCAAATGTCCAATGAGATTTAATAATAATAACAACAACAACAACAACAAAACCAATCACACACACACACACACACACTCGCACTTAGCTTAGCCTTAAGTTGAAATTTCAATAATTATGAATGTTTAATGCGCCAACAACAACTAATTAGAATTAATAAAATAAATGATTAAGTACATATTGACTGAAACTAAACTGAGACGATTGCGCAATCAATAGCTCAGCTTTATTAAAACAGGAAATATAATAATTATGATAAACGTTCAGTTCTGATCGTTCTGGATACGATCAAGAAAGTCTTTAAGAATTTTTATTATTTAAAGAAATAATAATATGAGAATTACATTTCTCCAATATGCGTGCTAATTGGATTCTGATTTGAACCCGATTTGCTTATCTATGACAGAAAATATATTTATGCGTCTATTGAGTTGTGCAACAATAATCATGCTCATAGAATTCTGATTTGAAACGGATTTGCTTATCTATTACAACATTATATTAGCATTTACAGACGCTTCACTTACAATTTTAAAAAACAATTGATTCTTATAAACAAAATCTTTTTCCGCTTCTTGTTTCTTGCCAAAAAGAATCATAATGCAGCATATTGTTTAATTTCGTAAATAAATCCTTGCCTACATAGCCCAAGTCTGAGAAAGTAGCAGAACAAGAAGATAGCAGCCAGAAGAAGAGGCTGACCCTGAGCCAGAGACGAGAGCAAGAAGCAGAAACAAAAGCTGAGGCCAAGCCAGAGCCAGAGGCCCAGTGAGAAGCCGAAGTAGAGCCTGAGTCTGAGCCGAACCTGAGGCAAAGTGAGCAACCGAAGCAGAGGCTGAGATTAAGCCCGAGACCGAGACCAAACCCGATCCAGAGCAAGAGACAGAGTAAGAAGCCGAAGCAGAGGCTGAGTCTGCGCCGAGCCAGAGCAACAGAGAGGCACACATAGGCACAGTGGGAAGCCGAAGCAGGGGCTGAAGCTGAGCCCGAGCCCGATCCCGAGACCAAACCCGAGCTAGAGCCAAAGCCAGAGTAAGAAGCCGAAGCAGAGGATGAGTCTGCGCCGTGCCAGAGCCAGAGGATGAGTGAGAAGCCGAAGCAAAGGCTAGTCCGAGGCAGAGGCTGAGCTGAGTCAGAACCTAAGTGTGAGAAGCCGAAAAGCTGACCCGAGGCTGAGCCAGAGGCACAGTGAGAAGCCGAGGCAAAGACTAATCCGAGGCAGAGGCTGAGCCGAGCCTAAGGCAGAGACCGAGTAAGAAGCCGAAGCAAAGACTGAGTAAGAAGCCGAAGCAAAGACTGAGATTAAGTGCGAGACCGAGACTGAACCCGAGCTCGAGCCAGAGTCAGCGTAAGAAGCCGAAGCAGAGGTTGAGTCTGCGCCGAACCTGAGGCAGAGTCAGAGTGTGAGAAGCCGAAGCAAAAGGTGAGCCGAAGCTGAGCCAGGGGCACAGTGAGAAGCCGAGGCAAAGACTAATCCGATGCAGAGGCTGAGCCGAGCCAAAGGCAGAGACAGAATAAGAAGCCGAAGCAAAGACTCAGATTAAGTGCGAGACTGAAATTAAGTGCGAGACCGAGACCGAGCCCGAGCCAGAGCCAGAGAGAGAGTAAGAAGCCGAAGAAAAGACTGAGCCCGAGAACGAGCCCGAGATCGAGCCCGAGCCAGAGCCAAAGTAAGAAGCCGAAGCAGAGGCTGAGTGAGAAGCCGAAGCAGAGGCTGAGTGAGAAGCCGAAGCAAAAGCTGAGCCGAGGCTGAGCTAGAGGCGAAGTGAGAAGCCGAGGCAAAGGCTAATCCGAGGAAGAGGCTGAGCCGAGCTAGAGGCACAGTGAGAAGCCGAAGCAGAGGCTGAGGTTAAGCCCGAGACCGAGACCGAACCCGAGCCCGAGGCAAAGACAGAGTAAGAAACCGAAGCAGAGGTTGAGTCTGCGCCGAGCCAGAGCCAGAGGCTGAGTGAGAAGCCGAGGCAAAGGCTAATCCGAGGCAGAGGCTGAGCTGAGCCTGAGTCAGAACCTAAGTGTGAGAGACCGAAGCAAAAGCTGAACCGAGGCTGAGCTAGAGGCGAAAAGAGAAGCCGAGGCAAAGGCTAATCCGAGGAAGAGGCTGAGCCGAGCTAGAGGCACAGTGAGAAGCCGAAGCAGAAGCTGAAGCTGAGCCCGAGCCTAGACGGGCCCAATCCAGCGCCAGCTCTAAAGAATTCATTCACATAGTAATTTATGATATAATATGCCGAAGTTCGATTAATATGATTTAAACATTGCATGATAGAATTAAAAATCTCATAATGGATTATACTCTAAGGGGCTTAATATAGAATAGATATATAATATCGAAATTGTTTATAAATATAACTTTCCCTCTAAACTCGGACAGCCTGTATGCTGTCAAATTCACTTAACTTTTAATCGATCTCACTAGTTAAACTCTCACTTACCTCTAAGCATCGTTGCGCAGCTGCCTTTGAACACACTTCGCAGACCGCCCTCCTTATACAGCTTGCCAGCGCAGTCAATCATGCCGGTGTATTTCTTTTCACCACCGGGGCCAGTGCCCTGGGTCTGTAACAGGACTTTGATGCGTTCGCCGGGTGCCATGATGAAGGTGGAGAAGAGACCCGAAAATGAGCCGGCGACAAAGATTTGAGGATAGGTAAGCTTTGAATCCTCACCGCGCTGCTGCAATCGCTTGCCCAGTGCATAGCCGGCAAAGCACATTGCAAAAATGGGCGCCACACCTGTCAACGGCGCAGACATGCCCTTGTAGAGCCCCCGGAAGCCCTCGTTGCGGATGGTCTTGGTGGCGCAGTCTAAGGTGCCGCTATACATTGGTTTCTCTCCAGGCGCTGGTCGTGGCATCGTTTGCAAACGTACCTAATCAAGAGAGAGACAGAGAATATTAGTTAGTTCGCTGCCAATTTGTGACGTACTAAACTCACCTTAATCGTGTCGAGCGGATGGCCAGAGAGTACATTGCATATGCCGCCAAAGCCACCAGTGATGAATGACTTAAGCGGATTAGCTTTGCGTTCTGCAGGCGCATTTTCAATCTTCTCAATAGTTGACATGATTTAAGTATTTGTGAGTCTGTAAATATAGAGTATATCATTAGATTATAAATATATACAGTGTTAAATTAGTAATAATATATTATTATTATATCTCTTATATATTCGAACAATATTTATACATATTTGCGTATTTATACAAAATATTAACGAAATGTCAGAGGTCATCTATCTACAAATTAGGTTTTACTACGTGTAAACCTCCTAAATATATATATATATATGTACACAAAAGCGTATCACTAGATGCAGACACGTCTGACGGCATATATTTTAATATTTCAGTAATTCCTGAAGGGTTAACTGGAATTTGCACTCAGCTTGCAATCACATTGCTTAATCTCTCTATTGGCCATTGTACTAAAACTGATAAGGATTAGAGAGAATTAATGTGCAGATCCCAGAACATGTAACGCCAGCAGCTGACTTCAACGAGGAATTAGCAAATCCCTTCTCACATACCTGATCTCAGCTATACAAATGAAGATGCTCGAAAAATAATGTCGTGGCGGCAGTGCAAGTTCGAGCGAGCACGAATGATTGAGGCGCAGCGGAACCTGTTGCGGGCAGCACTACAATATGTCGACTGTGGTTGAGACTTGGAGAGCGGCGCCTATGTAGGTGAGTAGTGAGTGAATTGGTTATGTTGTTATCAATAATGAAGAGAACACATTGTGATTTGGTTACGTACCTAGGAGAACTAAAATTTGCTTAACTAAAGCTGCATTGCCGGCAACGAGGTTCAAAGTCCGCTATCGTTGGCAGTTTGAACCACACAATCACATCTATTTTTATCTAAGCATCGGCGACTTTTTCTAATGCAGACAATTTCTGTCTAATCGCTGCATGGAATTTCTTTACTTTGCAATCATTAAAAGATCAGTTTGTATTTTTGAATTTATCCAAATCTCGACGTTTGTAATTTTGTGTTCTGTAATTAAAGCTAGAGATGAGCAAACCTGAACACGAACAAAATGAATGCAAAGGTCCATGTCAAACAAAATGTATTCATTTAATAATTTAACTAAATATTCAATACTAATTACAGTACAGCAAGAGCTAAATTACTTAGAATTAATGGGTATTTAATTAATTTTAATTAAAATTTACATTTTGGGCGAGCACTGTTGTAAGCACAAGTTTTCCGTGACACACAAAGAGCACGAAACAGTTTCATCTCTATTCGCTTGATCTCTCAACACGGGCTGCCAACTCGTGTAGAAATGAACGAGTGTTTACACAGCTGTTGGCACCTGCCCGGCAATTCAAATAAAAAATCAATCTATATGTATGAATTCTATCAAAATATACATATTTAATTACATAATTTGTTATAACTTATATAATAGTAAAATTATTTAGCATCTGTGTGGCCAACAATCGTTCGACCCCCTTATAGTCTAAAATGTTAATAAATCATTGGCCAGCTCAACGCCAATAAATACCGCTGCAGTTGAGGGAAAAGCACGTATTAATATGGGCAGAACACCACGATATAACGCCTTGGGTCCCTCGCGAGCCATCAGTTCCTTGAAAACGCTACGTATACCATGCTTATAGGTGCCCTCGGGCGCTACACAAAATGAGAGACGAGAGTTATAATAGATTTTTTAAAACATGATTGATATATCTACTAACCCGATTGCAATCGACTTTTAAGTACATCAAAAGGCACAGCCAATGACCAAAATGCAATGCCAGCCATGCCGCCCGCAAATATGGTCGATGTGGGCGTTATACTGCCGGACGTTGAGTGCTTTCTAGCCAAATCCTGCAGGGCCTCGTATACAACAAAATATACGCCAGTTGGTGAATCTGCAAAGAATAAGATTATCTAGAATATATTCAAATACAAAATTTCTTTACACTCACCTCGCAGCACGCACGCACAGGTGCCCTTGAATAGACTCCGTATACCACCTTCTCTATAGAGCTTTAGTGCCGTATCTATGAGCCCGTTGTACATGACTGACCCAGTCACCGGCTGGGTTTGCAGCAAAACCTTAATGCGATCCGATGGCACCGTAACCAGAGCCGAGCAAACACCCGCCCCAGCGCCAGCAATAAATATTTGTGAATATGTTAGCTTAACGTGCTCATCGGTCTGAAAGAGTCGCTTGCCCGCCGCATAGACAGCAAAGTCCACTGCATAAATAGGCGTGACACCTATCAAAGGTGCCGAAATGCCTCTATAGAAGCCACGGACACCCTCATGACTAAATGTTTTCACAGCACAATCGATGATACCTTTGTATTTGGGCGCCTGTCCAGGTGAGGGAAGGGGCATTGTCTGCAGGCGCACCTAAAAAAGTAAACAACAATATTTGTGAGAAATTAAATAAAACCTTTTTATATATCGGGTACCTTAATTGTATCCAGCGGATAACCTGTTAGAACACTGCATATTCCACCAAATCCGCCAGCTATAAACGATTTAACAGGATTCACTTTGGGATCGCTTGTCGGCACAGCCATGACGAACTAGTTGAAGTATTTACGTAAACGAAGGCAAAATATCGTCAGCCACCAGTCTGAAGATGTTTACTGAGTATTGATACATGCACGTGTGGTGAGTGTTGTTTGGGTTATGTTATCAGTGAAATGTGCTGCTGCTGTCGCTGCTTAATAATGCTAATCGATTTGTGGATTTCTTTAGCGAGCTCAATTTCCATGTCGAAGTCACAGCAGCAGATCCAGTCTTATCAACTAAAACCATATGTGAAACGGCAAACATTTACATACTTCTCAAATGTTATTAACAGTGTATGGAAGTCTTATACTGTTAGAATGGTCTACTCATATTTCAGTGTTATGAAATGCCATAAATTTATTGTTGATTTCAATTTGACTGAAAATAAGTGCAACTTTTGTATTTGTGGTCGTTTGGTAATTAAATAGCCTAAAAATAAAATAAGAGCGATATAAAACAATATGAATAAGAAGTTAATTGATATTGAACATAGCTTACAGTGGTAGTTTTTGGCGAAAGGCGTGGCAAATATGAATTGTGTTTACATATTTTAAAAACAACAACAATTTGGATATATATTTAAAAAACAGTAAAAAGTAGGAATAAATTCGATTTGCTTTTCGTTTGGAATTTTCGGTAAGGATTATCTTTTCATAGGGCATTTGTACAATACAGATATACAGTTCACACACATTACTTCTTTATTACACGCAAACATTTTTAATTAAATCAAAATTAGTGGTTCTGCTTTCTTTAAAAATAATTCTGAAATTTGTTTGACATTTCAAAAATTTATTTGCACATTGCTCGATGTTCGGCTAATATTCATCGATAACTTTTATCAAAATTGACATTCACACCAATTTTGTTAAAATACCCTGAACGCATTACATGCACGAAATTAATAAAAACAAGCTTAGTAAATGCACCAAATACATTTAAAAGGGTGGATTTTTATTTTAAATATTAGAACAATAATTAATTCATTAAAGAAACTCGATTCGATTGCTATCGTGCCTATCGAGTGTGCCACAGCAGGGCTGCCAGAGTGAGCTAAAAATTGTTGCGTATGCGTGTGCAAAGCATATGCATAGCATATTTTATTGTTTAAAGCAAACCTTTTGTGCAAAAAATTGTGCAAAAACATATGTAGAACTTATGTCTGATACAAGTGCTCTGAAATTATGTATCAGTTGTAGTGCGAGCTGCAGTAGCAGGCGCAAAAGAAGAAAGTGAAGCAGCTACAACAACAACAGCAGCAGCAGAAGTAACAACAACAACAACAAAATAGCAACAACAAATTTTGTAAAAGCGAAAAATAAAAAATAAAGAGATATATACACACATACATATATTTGTACACAATCAAACGCACACGCAACGTGCTCGTCGCACCAGCCTAATAATTCAATTCAAGGAACAACAACAGCAACAACAAACAGCGATTGCAATGTCCAATGGTGACGATGTGCTCGACAACTGGGAAGAAATTGACGAGGCAGGCGTGAGTATAGAATGACATTACGACAAACAGCAAAACAACAAAACAAAAAAAAACAGCAACAACAACAAACAAAAACAAAATCGTCGAAAATGCTCTCTCGATATCTCTTATAGCTTTGCATGACGCTGCAAACGAAACTGCAAACAGCCAACGACGACGACGACACCAGTTTTAAGCCCGCCTCAAAAGCTGAAACAGCAGCAGCAACAGCCACTAGTAAAATGAAGTTACTTCAACGGCCGCAGAGTCTACAGGAGAACAGCGGCGGCAGTGTAAGCGGCAGCGGTTCGACGGCCACAGCCATTGCGGTGGCACCCAAACAAATCATGATTGCCAAGAAGCAGCCAGCGTCAATGACATCGGGTGATGACGAATCGAGCGCATTGGCGGCGCCGCCCGTTATGATGGTGCTGCACAAATCGAACAGCGAGTATGATGCTGCCAATTATGCCACGCCCATTAGCAATCAAACGGTCAAAATTTTGCGACGACCCGTACAGGCTGAGGAGCGTCGCGACACGAATGGCATACGGCCCAAGCAGCCAATTAAAACGTTGCAGCAGCGTGAACAGGAATATGCACAGGCACGTCTACGCATACTTGGAAGCGCCAAGAATCCAGAGGACGATAAGCCGTTAGTATTTGTATCTATCCATATATACACCCTAATGTGTGTCTTTGATACTGGTAGCTCTTATTTGCAAAGATTATAGCTACATATATTAAGCTTCTTTCTTTGATGCTGACTCTCTCATCTCCTCACGGTGCTCTTAATGTTCATGACGCTTCTAGCTCTTGGGTGACTCATACCCTTGCAGTAGATACTATACTTAAAGCTCTTATATAAAAGAACTCGGCATAGTTATTATATTTAGAAAGAGATTGGCACATCAATAGATTAGCAGATAACGGCGTAAAAGTCGGCCATCTATATATACATATAGTTCAATTCCTATCGGAATATTCCATTATATGGACTATTTTATATTGTTATTATAGCAAATATTTAATGATTCAATGTTCCAGTTTCTATAAATAGTGAAACCTCAAAAGAATTCCTGCTATTACATTACCAAGTGTGCAATTTTCACTTAAATTAGTTTCAATTCTCTTATTATCTAAGACAGCTCTCATAAAATATGGCATATATAGAAACAAATTTACTTCAATCGACTAACAAATACATATATATATATATAGTTATTGTCCAATTAAAACTTTTCAAAACTATTATAACAGATATTTTATATTGATGAAGATATCCTATAGCTTCGATTGAATATATTGAATAATATAATAATAATTTTCAACAAATAATGAAACCCTTCAGCTATAACACAAGATTTCTAATTGATACACCTGAAAATATCTACGTCTGTTAGCTATACATATATAGTTATAATACTAAGATGTTATATACTCAGAGATCTCTCACACCATATTGTAAATAATTTATAAAAATATTGGCATCAATAGATTAGAAGATAAAGCCATTTTCGTCCTTGTAATGTATGTATAGATATTACTTATCGAAACATTCTGTCATATCAACTATTTTATATAAATTTTAACAACCCAGATAAGGATAAGATAACCTATAGCTTCGTAATTCAAGTTTTATAAGCCATGGAATTTTCTAACTTAACTGATAAAATTCTCCATATACGATATTTTACCTATATTTCTTATGCATTTTTTCGATTAGCTTTTAGGCCTTTATTTCTGTGATCTCAATATATACGATAGTTCCCCTAGGCTAATATTCATGTTTCTTTTAAAACATTTTTAAACTAATATTTGATTTCTTTATAGTCTTCCCTAAATAATATTTGTATACAATTTAGCTATAATCTTTTTTGCGTCTTCTAAAATTAATATCTACATTTTTGCAGTGCTGCGCCCGCAACGCTCGTGGTGCTATCAACCCAAGTGCAGCCGGAGGTGACTACATCAGCGCCGACAGCATTCAACTTTAATAATAATATTAATAACAATGGCAGTGGCATTCAGTCAGTCAGTAATGCAACACCTGGCATGCATCGCTCCACATCGGCGCCAAAGATGTCGCAGACGGCGGCGCCCATATACAACAACTACAACAACTACTATCATCCGCCGACAAATGCAACTGCCATGGGATATTTCTATCAGCAGACACCGTCGATGCATCAGCCACACCAACAGCAACAGCAGCAGCAACACCAACAGCAGCAGCCGCCACATCAGCATCAGCAAACGTCACCACAATCGCTGGCGCATTACAATCATCGTCTGTCGCAGTATATGACAGGCGCCACAGGAGGAGCGGGAGGTGCAACAGCTAATCCTCAACAAAGCTGGTCACCGGTTGTTGGTGGCAGCGTTTCGGCAGCGCTGCTGCGTCAACAATCATTGCATACGCCATCATTGCAACAGCATCAGGCACAGCAACAGCCGCCGCCGCAATATGCTCATGCATATAATGATAATGTTCTACGGCTGCCACGTGGTCCGTGCCCCAATGGCACAATTGGATTTCAGATGCGTCGGTAACAGACGGCTCGATGGATGCAACAGAATTATCTATTATTTCAATTATCCCATGCCAATTGAACGCATGCATTCAAAATTGTCATTTCTGAGATTGCATTAAGTAATTTGTTTTGCTTTATATACTTTATATACATCTATATATATGTCTATATATATATATATATATATTTATTCTTTTACATGCTGCAAACATCAAGCAAATTTATGACGGTTTGGTAGTTATCTTGTAAATTTACAAACAAAAACAGCAACAACAAAAGAAGAAACATTACATTTTTTAATGCCTACTAAAAATAATAATAACAGAACTAAAATATAAAAAACCGAAAGAAAAATACACATTTTACAAAACAAGAAAATACTACTTGATTGCTATTCGATTTGAATTTCAATTCAAATTCAAATTTGTTTATAATTTATTATTGACATGGTAAGTATTTACATATTTGATAATATAAATATGGAACATATTGTTGTAAAATTTATTTAAATAATAATAATCTAAATAAACTATATGATGGTTTTACAGATCGGGTAAGTATTGTTCTAGAGTTGGGTAAACAATTAAAAAATCTTACTAAGGACAGATGTAATATTATACGGTGGGTAAGACTTGAAAGACTTTTTTTATAAAATGATCTGCATAAATGTTAGATTATTTCATTTTATATGGTTTAACTTGATAATACATATTTTAATAAATGTATTTAAAATAAGTCTTTAATACTAAAAGTAAGACTAATTTTAAATATTCGAGTATTATATCAGAAGATATAGGACTAGGACTCTTTTAAAGGGAATTAGCTATATAAATGTTAGATAATTGCATTATATATAGAAATAATCGCATTTACAAATTATCTGGGTTCATAAAATTCTTTCTAAATATTTTAAAAACAGAATGATCTAGATTTGAAATATACATACTTAAACGAATTTTAAAATTAACTTTACAATAGAATTATGGATATTTAATGAAGGTATTATATGTTTCAATGCAAACATTTTAAAATTCCCGAAATAAAATAAGAAATATAAAACCAAATTTTCTTTGTTTTCAGTTTGAAGTCCTGTGAATTATTTTCGGAAATTCCTCTAATTGGAATTTTTCAAGTCATGAAGCACAAATTACTCTGAGGCTAATATATCAAATAATGTAATTTTATATCATAACAAATTGATGAAAAATAAAAACATGTGTACACATTTAAGCATACACAATGAATATTGAAAATAAGAGATTGGTTTCGAGAATTCAGTACATTGATCTCAGATTATGTGTTTTTGTTTCCGTGACAGATACAGGGCCATAAATTTTAACTGGATTATAAAAAATTCGGCTGATCTCAACTTAAATATGATTTAATTTTATTAAATAATTAAACATTATCCAGTTAAGAGAAATTTCACACTTCTCGATTGTTCCTTGCACTTAAAAATGCATAAAATAAAATATTTAAAAAAGAATCTGCTTAATTTAAATAAAATCGTAAACAAAAAAACAAAAGAGCTATGCTGATTGCAGCTACTGCACTTACCCCCACGGTCTGTTCGGTTAAGGCCCCCTTAAAAGGTTATCGTTGTGTTTTTGTTATTTTCCAAACGGTTACTTCTACGTCCAATAACAAAAACAAGAGAGTGAGTGCATTGCAGTTACTGAGCGACGCCAACGGCTTTCAAATCAGTTTCTTATCAGCGCGCAGCAACGTGAAATACTAGACCAAAAAGTGAGCGTGAATGAGTGAGAGCGAGAGAGAGAGAGAGCGTAACATAATCAACTGTTGTCGAGACGAATTCACGTTACCTAGGCCCGTCTACTATTTTCGCTTTTTATTTTTGTCTATACATTAAGTATTTAATTCAATCCAGTTTCAGTTGAAAACGCGGCGTCGTGCGGTGCGGTTTACTATTAATAAAGAACGGCGAAAGCAGCATAAGAAACATACATAGCTGAAAAGAGACTAAGCAAAAGCCACGCTCTCTCAAATTTTTACTCTCAATTCGCTCTTTGTTGTTCGTGCGTGCCAAAAAAATCGCCACAGATCGCAACACGTGGGCACGCGGCAAGCAGCAAACACAAGAAAATAATAAAAACAACGAAAGCAATTTCATAAAATTTCGCGTGATTAAAACGTGCGCAGTTTTCTGATTATTATTGTTGTGTGTTAATATTAGTAAACAACGAAAATGTTAAATCGCGTGCTGGTCATCGGTAGCGGTGGGCGTGAGCACGCCATCTGTTGGAAGCTGCAGCAATCGCCGCTGGTTGCGCAAATCTATGCACTACCGGGCAGCTATGGCATTGGGCAGCTGGGCTCAAAGTGCAAGAATCTTGACGCCGACGTATTGGATGCGAAGGATTTTGAGGTGAGTGCAGCGTACGATCCGGAGGTTCGTCGTGGTTAGCGCAGTGCAGCCGCACACTGTGCCTACACTGTCCTTCACTTAACCTTCGAGCCGGGCTTAAAGTTACACAGCTGCGTGGCTGCTGTTGCTGCGGCGGATGCAGTAACTGCGATGAGATGGTGCAAATTTATCAACATTTTATTGCTATTTTTTGTCTCTTTCATATGCTTTTGACATTTTCTTTTATGGTACACAGTTAATTTGGTTTTAATGTTAAACGGGGCTCGTAAACGGATCCAATCAAGAGCGCAAGAATGGCCAAACTTTGCCTTCTCTAACTGTATGCATATGAGTGTGTGTGCGTGTGCGTGTGTTCGCTTGTGTGTGCGTGTGTGTGTATGCGTGTGAGTGCATACGAGAGTTTGCCTATAAATATTTAACCCTTAAGCGGCACTGTGTGCTAAAACGTACATTTATTGCTTAACCTTGAGGTGATTGAGATTTTAAGGCTTTTCATTAATGAAATGTAGTAAAGTATGAATAAATTTAAAGAAGGTTAGTTAGTTTTTTAATTGATTAATTTATATATAAACTAAAATATGATTTAAAAAATTATAAGTGAATTGTAATAAAAATAAATTTTAAAAAATTAGAAGAGCATAACAAAATTGTTTTATAACTAAATAAACAAGATAGTAAAATATTTAATTTAAACCTAAATCCAATATTTCTATTCTGTTGGCAATTCTTACTTTAAAAATTATAAAATTAAAAATGATATCCAATGTATATATTTTAACAGCCTTTACAATTATCAGAAAATATATATCTTGTATGGTGTAAGAAAAATTCTTACTTACGTCATGGAAACTATTTCCTTTTCTATTTAAATATTTATTAATATATATAGATTTCTTGATAACATAATATAGCAAACAAAACCGCTTTACACATTACATTTTTGCCTATCAAGTTGCAATCAGGCGCGTATGCAAAATAATAAATAAACTATTTACTAATATTTCAGCATTTACTATAAATTAATCGAATCATCTGGAATTTAAAGGAAAAATTATGTTAAAATAGATTTTTTTTAAACAAAATTACAGTAGATGGCGCTTTGCTAAACAAAAAGGGAAAAAAAGAATAATAATAATAATAAAATTTCAACAAATTATTGAAAATGAAATAGAGTATGTACTATATAGGGTTTCCAAGCAACCACAAATATAAAATATATACATTTACATATGTATATATGAAGATCTATGTATATCCATGCAGATCTACGTAAGATGAAGATTTTAACTCCATCCATAGGCCCATATTTTAAAAAATAAACTATTTTAATTCAATTACATTGAGCAAACTAAATCTATATATCTTTGTCTCTGTAGACACATTTAAATCTCAAGCTTTAAGATCACTAACCCAATTCAATATCAATTAATTAGACCCGATTTGAACTCTTGAATAAACACGCTTGCATTCGAATTGCACTTAGTTCGTCTATTCTAATTTGATACGAATTTTTTGTTTCGTCTCTTGAAATCCCGTTGTCAATACGCTCATAAATTCCGGTATCTATTAGCGAGTCCATTTAGTAAAGTCCCTCTACGCATTTAGCGTCTGGTCGATTGGCGCCTGAGACGGAGTTCGAATATAAACAATTCAATATTTTTTCTTCATATTTCTTTTTGCATATACTTTTGCTTTTATTAATTTATTTATGTATTTTGTCTTAGCACTTCTATTAATTAATTGTTTAGATCAAATTCACAGTTTGCAATTTGGCTTGTCTGCCAGTTGCCATATTCCCTGCCCGCCCCGTACCCGACCCAACATTCATTTCCATACACCCAATATGGATCAGTCGATCGATCGATCGATTCGATCGCTTTCAGTGTTGCGTGGGTGGTGCATGTGTCAGATGCACCACCTTGGGCGTACTGCTGGGTCGGGTGCGTGGCGTGGTTGGTTCCTGTATATCCCGTTCGTACACCTTAAAGGCTTCGGCATCGTGAGCCACAGTCTTCAGTTCACCCGTATAGTAATCCCGGATCTGATAGGGATGCGTGCGTATATAGGCCAATGCACGCAATATATAGTCGGGCACCTTGGGTATATGATCACCGACGGGATAATAGCCCTTCTCATCGGCCACATAGCTAGTGGTGATGCGTTCACCCTCGGGTGAGATATAACTCGAACCGCCCTGTACGGCAATTCCACCCAATCCGGATTGTTCACCCGTAATGCCATTGGAGGTTTCATACGCATACCGATAGCTGCCATCTGGATCCACGTTCAGTTCATTTTGTAATGTTTGCGTATTGCGATCCGAATCGGGTATATATGCAGCCTGGATCAGAGCTATCACGCACACGAGTTGTATCTATAAAATTTGCGCACATTTTGATTAATTTAAATCCAATTGGAATTTAAGTTGAAATATCTTACAAGCAATGTGAGCTGCATATTTTTGCACATTTTTTTAATTGAAAAAAATTTTGATAATATTTAATATATATATTTTTGGATTTTTTATTTTTGTTTTGATAATCTCTCGAAATCTCGTCGCGGTTGTTCGTTCTAGCGCTTTAAATCAACGACTGTTTGGTTGCTTTTGGCATGCTTTCGTTTTTATATCCAATTCGCTTGCCATGAATTTTTGTATTTTTTGTTCGGCTTTTCGTTTTTTTGGGGATTGGAAACCCAGTTCCGAGAGCGAAGGCGTCATCTGTAGTCGTCGTCTCCAGCCGCTCGTCATATCATCATCTCAAGCGGCAGTCATAAATTAAATGATTTTATTTGGCTTAAGCACGGCTTCATTTTTTTTCCCCTTTTCCTCTTTTTGTTTATAATAATTATTTTATATGTGATCGCCAAATGGTTGCAATTCTTAAAGTTTTTGTGGGCCGGTAAAATATCATTTATTGCTCTCGCGATATCATATGCCCTATTCGAAGGTTATGTGGCACTTAAAATTTGATATATTTGTAAATATATGTATATAAGTATATATTAATTGTTGTTGATCTTGAACAACAATTATTGCCTTGCATTCCACAATTTTTAGTTCATTTTTATATTTTCAAGACACATATTTAAAAGATCGTTGAACCACTTGTAAATGTAGTTCGATTAAGTTTTTTTTTTTTTTTACGGGGCTCGTTTACGTAACTGCATTACAGTAAACAGATATTTTAACCAGTTTATAAATCTTTTAACACATATTTAAATTTAAAAAAAAAACACATTGAAGTGCCGTTGCTATTTGGATTATTTTAGAGAATTTACTTTTAATTGATTTGCCTCCGTAAATGGATTTTTCTAATTTATTACGATTGTTTATTATTTATTTTTGGCTAAAGCTGTATGCTAATTGGGGGTAGGACAGGGTGATTACTTATATAATCAGGTCTTAAACAATGGAAGCTCTTAATCCTAAAATATTTTGAAAAAAATAATAATAATAATAAAATATTTAAATGTCACTTGTATAAAGTTACATATTGAACTTTGAGAATCGCAAAGAAAGGCCATATTAGTATTAGAAATTGAATGGATTATGTAAAAATTTTTGATGTGAAAGGAAAAGGGTAGAGGTCTTTAAGGAGGTAGTTCTAAATAAGATAGAGGGAAGGAGGGAGAGAGATAGAATCAGAGAAAAGTGTATAAAGAGATAAATTTAGAGAAAGAGATATAACGAAACACATACATAGACAAAGAAAAGTTAAAGAAAGAGAAAGTGAGAGAGAGAGGAAAGCAAGGTGAATGAAACAAGAAGGGAGAGAGTGAGGGAAAAAGAGATCACGAGAAATGCAAGGCAAGAGAGAGTTAAATAGAAATATAGACAGCTTATGAACCAAGGGAAGAACCAAGAAACTAAAAGGGAGAGGGAGAGAAAAAGAAGAGAGTGGAAATAGGAGGTCAAACGAAATTGAGATAGAGGCAAAGAAAGGTACAGAAAGGAAAGACAGCGAGTGAGTGAAGGAGACAGACAGCATAAGGAAGAGAGAGTATACTAAAAAGAGACAGTTAGATAGAGGGAGAGAGAGACAGAGTAAAAGAGATCTAAAATGAAAGACAACAATAGAAAGCAAAAGGAAAATGGATTCATAGAAATTGGACTCGTGAACAAACAGCAGTGCAAAATTATATAAAATATGTTCAACAATCTAACCTCTCTGACTGTCATTTTTCACATAAACATTTATGAATTTCTTGTTCTTCATAAGCAGCGTTTCTAGTTTCAAGCTGCGAACTATAAAATTCTATCTAGCTGAGTTCCTGCTCTATCCATACTTATACCCAACAAACCGTAACTAATCTATCAGATTTGCTGACCAAAAGCTAAGTTGGGAATTACTCATTTGCATACAGTACGCAATATAGTAAATTATGTGAAGATATATATACATAAATACATTGATATATATATAAAGAATAAAAGCAGTTCTTGTCCAACTTTGGAAAGTGGTCAGAAATTCCGAGACATTGTTTTGGGAAATGGGAACCTTGGCCGGATTGCCATAAATGGTGGCATGAAATTGCAAAATGTGAAGACGTCACAATTTAGCAGCTGACTTGAAGCAGACGACGAGCTATGAACGTACTTGAACCCCAAAATGTGGGAGTAGGAGAAAGAGACGATGGTGGGGTGGTGGACTAGGTGGTTAGGTGGTTAGGTAGCTAGGTAGCTAGGTTGCCTGGGCAGAAACGGTGCTGTTAATGTGTTAAATAGTCTGGAACGCAGTTGCACTTTGTGGGTTCTCCGTTTGGGACTGGCGCCAAATCGATTAGAACCGAGACGAGACGCAGCGCATCAGTCACGTTCATCCCAAACCGGATGAGCAGGCTCCGGATTTTTGTCGATCTTGTTGTTCAGCAGGCATAGCTTTTAACTGAGTCAGTACATGATGTAGTATCTGTTGTTGTTATAATTTGATTTTGTTTATCATTATTATTTTATTCGGTATTTATTATTATTTTTTTTTTTTTTTGTAATAACGCCATTCACCAATGTGACAATGCACCCAGTTTAATGGCAATACAATTAGGAAGGTATTTTTGTCGTGTCGACAAATTGTTTTCAATGCAGAACCAGCTATAATTTATTAGTTTCCAGCATTCTGGGCTTGCCCTGAATTAAGAAATTAGCATTTAAAATGGTTGTACCCAATGCGAGATACCAGCAAGGGCATGATAAGTTTTATGAATATGTAAGCTTACATATATTTAGCTTATATATTTTGCTGACCCCAAAAAAAAAAAAAAAATATATATATATATATATAATATATATATCTTTAACTCGTTTAGATTAAAAATTGCTTTCAGATAATTGGATAATTAAAATTGTATTCTACCTATAGCAATATAACATTTTCGCGAATATAATATAAAACATATGTATGTAAATAAATAAGTTAATAAATTTCTTTGAGGTTTCATTTGATTTTTTATGGTTTATTTAGTGCTTCATGCTACAATTTATATATATAATTCATATATATATTATAATTTTGTCAGTCATGCTATAATTTGTTTATAATTCTTTAAGACTTCAACCTATTTTATAGGATATCTCTTAGTTTCTTGCCTAAGATGTATTACAATATCCATATGTTGTAGTTTAATGTTTAATGTTTAGAGTTTTAAGTTTAAAGTTTAATGTAAGTTGCAGAGTATCTCATAGTCTGTCACACTTTCCCTTACCATTCTTTAGTTAATCGAACATATAAAACATATAACTTATCAATATTACAATATTTACCCGTTCAATGTAGCTTACAGGGTATCTCATAGTCGGCTACATTCCTTCAAGCTCACTCAAACTTGCTTGCATAAAATATTAAAACATATAACTTATTTATATAACAATATTTTACAGCATATTTGCAGGACATTTTGTAGTCTGTCACACCCTTTGCCAGGCCCTTTCGCTAATTTATTTACAAGTCCATATTCATGGACTAAATATAAAAAACATTTAACTTATTTATAAATCAATATTTCAACACTTTTTAAAATAGAAATTACATGGTATCTCTTAATCTGATTGCCATATCTCCAGATTCTCTCGCTAAATTGCTTACAAGCCCAACCACTTGCAGAAAATATAAAAACATAAATTATTTATAAATGAATATATCAGCATACATGAAGAAATTAAAGAGTATCTCTTAGTCTATCACACTCTAGCCAAGCTTTGCTGGAAATTTTTAAAATTACAAAAAACTTACAGACAAAGGTTAAATTATTTATAAAATAATATATAAGTATACGTTAGGAAACTACAGGGTATCTCTTAGTCTATCACACCTTCGTTAATTTGTTTACATGCCCAATTGCTTGCAGCAAATATACAAAATTATAATCTATTTATAAATCAATATATCAGCTTATTCCAGCACATTACAGGGCATCTCTTAGTCTGTCAGTCAAGCCCTCTTCCTCTCTCTCTCTGTGTCTGTGTCTAACCCATTTGCATTCAAAATTCTTTACATTTGATCTTTTGCCAGGCCATTGCCAAGTGGTGCCAGCTGAACAAGATCGCGCTAGTGGTGATTGGGCCCGAAGATCCGTTAGCTTTGGGCCTGGGCGATGTGCTGCAGAAGGCGGGCATCGCATGCTTTGGGCCCGGCAAGCAGGGCGCCCAGATCGAGGCAGATAAGAAGTGGGCCAAAGACTTTATGCTGCGCCATGGCATACCCACGGCTCGTTACGAGAGCTTCACGGATGTGAACAAGGCCAAAAAGTTTATACGCAGGTAAAGTCGAAGTTTACTTTTAATTAAATTTCAATTAAAATAAATGAATAATAATAATAATAATCAAAATTTTTGTCTTTTGCTTTGACAGTGCACCGTATGCCGCTCTGGTGGTGAAGGCCGCTGGCTTAGCTGCCGGCAAGGGCGTTGTGGTGGCCGCCAATGTGGATGAGGCCTGTCAGGCTGTCGATGAGATACTGGGCCAGCTGAAGTATGGTCAAGCTGGCGCCACACTCGTAGTGGAGGAGCTGCTGGAGGGCGAAGAGGTCTCTGTGCTGGCCTTTACCGATGGCAAAACCATTCAGGCCATGCTACCAGCCCAGGATCATAAGCGTCTGGGCAATGGTGATACGGGACCCAATACTGGCGGCATGGGCGCCTATTGTCCCTGCCCATTGATCAGCAAACATGCCCTGGAGCTGGTGCAACGTGCCGTCCTGGAACGTGCCATCAAAGGGCTGCAGCAGGAACGCATTGCCTATCAGGGTGTACTCTATGCCGGTCTCATGCTAACACGCGACGGTCCACGCGTGCTCGAGTTCAATTGTCGTTTCGGTGATCCCGAGACGCAAGTGATATTGCCACTGCTCGACTCTGATCTGTTTGAGGTGATGCAAGCGTGCTGCACCGGCAAACTGGATCAGCTCACCTTGCAGTGGCGCAGCGGCGTGAGTGCCGTCGGAGTGATCATGGCCAGCGCTGGATATCCGGAAACTTCTACAAAAGGTTGCGTCATTACAGGTGAGTTGGCAACGCTTTATATAACAGAAATTCCCTATATACATATATATGTATTTATTTATTTTTCTGATTGTGGGGAAAATCAGAAAATAATTCACATAAATTAATAATATTGTTGAAATTTTAGTAACTGACGAAGCAAGTTAGGCCTTCAGCTATATAGTTTATATAATATATATAGTCCGACAATTCAAGTCTGCATATTGAATACTAATAAAGCTAATGAATTTGCAGGTAAATTGTTCTATTAGTTATAATGCTTAAATTCTTGAGATTCTTACGTTGCCATCTGAAATCAAATAGCATTTCTCGATAAAGACGAAAACTGATCTAGTTGGACTGAAATAGTTTTTTTCGTATTTATTTACATTCTCCTTCTAACTCATTCCTTATGCCTTTATCCTATTCCCTCTTCATTATCTTTTTCTTCAAGCAGGAGAGCAGGGAAGGAATATGAGTAGGAAAAAAGAGGGAAATGGGCAGTTGAGAGCATAGGGGAAAGGGGACATTATAAAAGACGCCAATCAACGTCTTGATTAAGCTTGACCGAATCAAACAAATTAATGGCATGGAGCCAGGTGTGGTGGGAGCCCTTCAAATCGAAAATAGAAGATTGAAATATTATAAAAATCATATACTCATGTACTTGGTCTGGGTCTTAAGGTTTTATTTTGTGTCGGCTCGCATTAACTGAAAGAGTCTTTAATGGAATTAGGGAACTACGAGAGCGTTAGAATGGAGATGACCATATGTGGATTTTCGAATAAATGCGTAATGATTACAGATATCACAGTCAAATTAAAAGATAATAAAGAAAGGGGAACAAAAGGAAAAGGGAAAGGGCAATAAAAGAGAATAAGTAAAAAAATTTTTCCCCGTATAGCATACTCTTAATAGAAGTCTCTTTATAGAAGTCTTTTTCATTCCTAAGCATAGCTTGCAAATAACAGTAAACCATTTTACTACACTCTGTTCGCAAGATCAATCGAGCAATAATACCCTCTCACTCTCAAGCTATGCGAGAGACTTCGTTTCTTTTCGTTTTTGTCTTCGGTTGAGCGTCTTGAGTTGAGCCATTCGTGTGACGATGTTCGCGAAGAGACGCGAGTGATATTGTTTACGAACTGATATGAATCGATTGCTCTCTGAGTTTTTTTTTCACAGTGTGAGTGATAGAAACTTATTTGCAGACATTGGGAAACAGTCAAACGTTATTTGTTAGCTATTTCTATGTCTCTGGGAAATCAATTCAATGAGGCTTAGAAAATTATAATAGATTATATAATATAAGAATAAGAAAATAGAAAATATATAAAACTTTGCTTTGAGAATAAAAAATTTACCTACAACTCTATTTATCTAATATTACATATTATTATAGCAAAGAGAATAAGCTTTGAAACCCATTTCTGAAATTTCGATGACCATTTTTTTTTTTTACTTTAATTTTTTAATCCATATTGTATAATATTACAATGGAACACAATTCCTTGCAGCATCCTTAAGCTATCTATATTCAAAATATATGTTATTATTATTTTTGAAAAATATCTAAATATATAGCAAATAAATATAAATAAATAAATAATATATTCTTTATATATTTCGAAAATTTGTATTCATCTCAGGTCTGCCCGCTGCCAATACAGAGACTCAGCTAATCTTCCACAGTGGCTTGGCCGTTAATGCGCAGCAGGAGCCACTGACCAATGGTGGTCGAGTGCTCATCGCCGTTGCACTGGACGCAAGTCTCAGGCAGGCCGCAGCTCAGGCCACTCAATTGGCAGGTGGCATTAGTTTTGCAGGAGCTGGAGCACAATATCGCACGGATATAGCACAGAAGGCGTTCAAAATGTAAATCAAATGAGTTAAAAGCAAATAAAGAAGCTAAAAATTAAATTGAATGTTCACCAAATAATCTATATACTGTTGAGAGATCTTTGAGATATAATCAGAGTTGGCATGCTAGCTAATCCATTCGTGTTTGTCTTGCTCTTTAGTGTGCTATCTCACTTTAACTCTGCTCTCTCCCTTACGCTCTCCCTCTCTCACTCTTTCTCTATGAACACTTTAGGGCGCCAGCTCCCTCGCTCAGCTACAAGGACAGCGGCGTGGATATCGATGCTGGCGATGCTCTGGTGCAACGTATCAAGCCCCTATCACGTGGCACCCAACGTCCCGGCGTCTTGGGCGGTCTGGGCGGCTTTGGTGGTCTGTTTCGCATCAAAGATCTCAGCTATCAGCAGCCAATCATTGCGGAGGCCACTCAAGGCGTAGGCGCCAAAATACAATTAGCACTCCAGAACGAGCTCTACGATCACATTGGCTACGATCTCTTTGCCATGAGTGCGAATGAACTGTTGGAGGTGGGCGCTGAACCAGTTGCATTTCTGGATTATATTGCCTGTGGCAAGCTACAGGTGCCACTTGCTGCACAGTTGGTCAAGGGCATGGCCGATGGGTGTCGTGATGCTCGATGCGCTCTAGTTGGTGAGTTGAAAGTGATCGATCTGATTGAGCTATTGATGATCAAGATGATAATATATATAATGCTAATATCTGAAATGATCTAAGTAAATGCGTATCTTTCAAATGAAATGAGTCTTACATCAGGTAAAGCTTTAGATTTACCTCTCTCTCTCTCCCTCTCTCTCTCTCTCTCTCGCTCTCTTTTCACGCAGGTGGCGAAACCGCTGAGATGCCCTCGCTCTATGCAATCGGTCAATATGATATGGCTGGCTATTGTGTGGGTCTTGTGGAGGAGTCTCGTGTCTTGCCCCGCTTTGATACTTATCAGGCTGGAGATTTGCTAGTGGGTTTACCCTGCTCGGGTCTACATTGCTCCGGTTTCAATGAGCTGCTCACTCAATTGAATGCAGCTGATGTGAATCTCAAGGATCGTTCGCCGGTGAATGGCGATAGTGGACTTAGTTTGGCACAGGTGCTGGGCACGCCCACACGCCTCTATGTGCAGCAACTGTTGCCCCATCTGCAGGCGGGTGAGATAAAGGCCGTGGCACATGTGAGTCATGGCTTGCTGCAGGATGTGGAACGAGTGCTGCCCGCTGGATATGAAGTGGTGCTGGACTTTGGCGCTGTGCCCGTGCCCGAAGTATTTGGCTGGCTGGCCGGCCAGCTGCAGCTGACGTCACAAACATTGCTGGAGAAGCACAATTGTGGCATTGGCATGCTGCTGGTGCTACCCCAGGCGAGTCAACTGTGGCGCACAGTTATGCCCGGTGCAAAGGTTCTGGGCATACTGCAGTCACGTAGTGCAGGCGCAACGGGCGATCGTATTCAAGTGCGCAACTTTGAGGAACAGTTGGAAAAATTGGCCAAACCATTTGGCGGTTTGGGTGACAAACGCTTGCCCTCGGAGCTGGTGCAGGCACAGCAATTGCCCACAAGTATTGTGCGCGAGGAATGCTTTGAAAATGCCAGCGGACGTCGTTTGACACGTCTGCCCACAAACTACACAGATCCCATCCTGATTCTGGGCACCGATGGCGTTGGCACCAAACTGAAAATTGCCCAGCAAACGGGACGCAATCGCAGCGTTGGCATCGATCTGGTTGCCATGTGTGTCAACGATATACTCTGCAATGGTGCCCAACCCTTCAGCTTCTCCAGCTACTTTGCCTGCGGCGAATGGCAACTGCAAATGGCCGCCGAGGTGGCGCTGGGAGTGCTGGAAGGTACAAGACAGGCAAACAGCAGCTTTATAGGTGAGCTACCATATTTTGGCATCCCAGCTTATCTTTATTAACTCTAATCCATCTTCTAGATGCTCATGTGGCCGTTCTGCCATTGCTGTATGAACCTCAAGTCTATGATCTCGCTGGCTTTGCGTTGGGCATAGCCGAGAGAGATGCTATATTGCCACGCCTGGAGCAGATACAGCCAGGAGATGTGCTGATTGGATTACCCTCCTCGGGTGTGCACAGCAATGGCTTTAGCCTGGTGCATACAGTGCTCAAGCGTGCCGGATTAGGCTTGACGGATCGAGCTCCATTCAGTGAGCGCACACTGGGCGAGGAGCTGCTCGTGCCCACACGCATCTATGTGGATGCCTTGACAGCGTTACTCAGCCAGGCCGATCATGGCATCAAGGCACTGGCCCACATCACGGGCGGTGGACTGAGCGAGAATATACCACGTGTGCTGCGCAAGGAGTTGGCCGTGCGTCTCGATGCGAATCGTTTCCAATTGCCGCCGGTCTTTGCCTGGCTGGCCCAGGCTGGCAATATTACGCCAGCCGAATTGCAGCGCACCTACAATTGCGGCCTAGGCTTGATCTTGGTGGTGGCTCCGGCACAGGTGGAGCGAGTGATGCAACAGCTGCGCTACACACAACGTGCCGTTGTTGTGGGTGAGGTCGTTGCACGCAAGGATGCCCGCAAGCCGCAGGTGGTGGTGCAGCATTTCGATGCCCTATTGGCGCGCAGTCAGCAGCTGTTGTCGCTGCCACGACGTCGCGTCGCCGTGCTCATCTCGGGCACCGGCAGCAATCTTCAGGCACTGATCGATGCCTCACGTGACTCGGCCCAGGCGCTGCACGCCGACATTCAGCTGGTGATTAGCAATAAGGCTGGTGTGCTGGGTCTGGAACGTGCCAGCCGCGCGAGCATACCATCGCTGGTTATCTCGCATAAGGATTTCGCCAAACGCGAGGATTATGATGCAGAGCTGACACGTCATTTGGAAGCGGCACGCATCGATATCGTTTGCCTGGCCGGCTTTATGCGCGTGCTGAGCGCGCCTTTTGTACGCCATTGGCGTGGCCGTCTCATCAATATCCATCCATCCCTGTTGCCCAAATATCCGGGCTTGCATGTGCAGCAGCAGGCGCTCGAAGCGGGCGAAAAGGAATCCGGTTGCACTGTGCACTTTGTGGACGAGGGCGTCGATACGGGCGCAATACTCTTGCAGGCACCGGTGCCCATCCTCAAGGACGATACGGTCGAGACCTTAACCCAGCGCATACACCAGGCCGAGCATTGGGCATATCCACGCGCTCTGGCCCTGCTGGCCACCGGTTCAATTACGCTCAATGCCGAGGGCAAGTGCGTCGCGAAGACAAACTAAAAATTGTTAACGGAATAGAAGGAATCACAGAGTTCCTCTATTGAGACAACTACCATATGCATGGTATACGATAATATAATATATATATATATGTAAGTACTATATTTATATATGAACGTGTATATATATTTCTTTTTCATTAATAAAATTTTGTTGGTTTCATAAAGTGTTAAACAATTTAGAGAATTTTTGTAGGGGAATTATCCGAAAGTTAGCCCAAGCAAAGCTTATTTGAATTAAAGTAAGTGCACGAGCAGGCCACACAAAGTCTTGCAACGATAAAGCCAGACGATTCTTTAGATTTACCGGTTTAGTTTGATTTCCTATAGTTCAGTTTAGTTTGATTTCCGATTTAAGCAAGCTTAAATCAATCATGACTATATAGAATTTTTACTTTTGCAATAGGACTTTAAAAATATCAGAAGTACGTCTGCACACCTCGAGTTTCAATTTAATAATGATGGAATTTAGTAAGCAAGAGGAACGTGCGCTTAGAAATGGAACATTTGGAGAGTGAGGTTAGGAGAAGTGAGCTTAGAGAGGGAGAGCTTAGGGAGGTTGAACTTGGACGAAGTGAGCTGAGTGGAAGTGAGCTTAGTGGAAGTGAGCTTAGGCAAAGCGAGTTTAGAGAGGATGAACCTAGGGATAGTGAGCTTAGGGGAGCTTGGGAAGAGCGAACATAGAAAAATAGCTTAGGGGAAGTGATCTCAAAGAAAATGAACTTGGAGAAGGTGAGCTTATGGAGAGTGATTTTAGGGTACCGAGCACTAAGAGAATAAGCTTAGGCGAAGTGAGCAAAGCGAGAGCGAGCATAAAGAGCTTAAGGAGAGTAAGCAAGTGAGCTTAGGGGAAGTGAGGTTAGAGAGGATGATCTTGGAAACAATGAACTTGAATAGGGTGAGCTTACGAAGAGCGAGCACAAAGAGAGTGAGCTTCGACGAAATGAGCTTAGGGAGTGCGAGCACAAGGCGCTTGGGAAGAGAAAGCACAAATAGATTGAGCTTAGGGAGACCGAGCACAGGGAGAGTAAGGAGAAGAACTGATAGTCCGTCCCACTCTAAAAACTTCAACCAAATGTACCCAGTGCTCTACCTGCACCTCATATATACAGACTTGCAGAACTACCTGGAGTATTTATACATCTCCTTCAGTGGTGGTAAGATGACTTCTGCTCATATAAGAGGGAAGCAAATTTAAGAGCTGAAATGATTTCATTGAATTTATTCTAAATTTCCTTATTTAATCGAGAGTAAGGTAAAGCTCTATTTATCTATAGCTCTACTTAATCGAGAGTAAGATAAAGTTCCATTGGAAAATCTAGAAGGATAGAAATCCTTATAATAATTTCAAATGTGAACAAAAATATCATAAAATAGGAATTGAGGTCATCTAAAAGTGAAAAGAGTTGAAATTATTATATTATCTTAAACATTTGATCCATTTTAAATGCAACTATTCCATACCTCAACCAGGAGTAATATGAGTATATAAGATTACGAAATAGATAGTCAACCCATGAAACGAATTATTTTATCTATAATTATGCTTATAATATTATCTGAAACACATTTCCATTCGCTTAAGTTCAGCATCTCCTGGCTCTCAATTTATTTACATATCACATTCCATTCATCAGGATTTTACATTCGCTTAACTAAAATATCACCAAATTATAGTTCCAAGTAAACTCTCTGCACTCTCTGTCTCATAGAAACATTGAGAATAGATTCACCATGAAGCCACGCTCGGTGTTGGTTGGCTCCGACTTGGACTTTCCCTGTTGGTGTCGCTTCACGTTACGCTTTAGATCCGGTTCCTGGAACACGCTCTCGGCCAGCTTGTCCAGCGTTAGGCGAAAGTATTGATTCTCCAGTATGGGCACAATTAAATTGTATTTATCAATAGTTTTATTCAATTGCTGCACATCATCCGCATGGAGTTGGGCAAACTTTTGCCAGGCTGTCTGCTCCTCCAGAGTAGCCAGAGGCCATTCGCCATAGTAGCAGCGTTCGTTGCGTATTTGTTGCTTCAGCTTGGCCGCCGCTTCACGTATATCTCGGCTCAATGTGATCCATTCCGGCGTAAAGCCATTGTCCAGCATTATTTTGTTCAACTTGTGCGTGGTGAAATCCAGATAGGGATTCTGTGTTTGGGCCAGCGACAGAGGTTTACCGGCGCCATTTAGATTATTAAAGTCACCCTTGGACATGGCCTCCTGGATGAGATCCTCGACAACGCGATCAATGCCATATTTCGTCTTGATCGCATGCTTGCCGTAATAGCTGCCGCCTTTGCGCATTAGGGCGTGCTCTCCAGCTGCTGCCTTCTCCACTCGGTGTTCGAGTACGCGCTCCTGCGCCTTCATGGCACGCACCTGTTGGTATTGCTTCTGGCGCTGGAAAGGCGTGCCCACGCCAATGCCCTCGTTAGAGAGATATTGACGATGCTGCGGTGCCGTGTGACGTATATCGAATTCCATTTCCACTTCCTCCTCATCGTTCTCACTGATGTTGCGACGACTTTTGGCGAATTTCTCTTGCAGTGTTTTGAATGCCTCGTCCACCTGCTGAAAGCGTTCGCTGCTCGCCTCATCGCTATCGGCGTCGGGATGGACGCGCTTCACCAGATCCAAGTAGGCGCGACGCACAGTCTCCTGGTCAGCGGACTCATGAACGCCAAGTATGCGAAAGCATTGCTGAAGAGAAAGAGGGAAGAATATCATATATAAATAACTGTTTTTCTCTCTCGGTACTTCCTCTCACCTGGTACAGCTCACGTTTCTTCAAGTGCACGGCGCGTCTGCAGCTGGCGCCGAGAGGATTTATCAAATTACTCAAAATGTTTACAGTCGGCAACATTTTATATATTCTAGTTATTTCCAATTGTAGCTAACACGTAACCGGCGTCACAATAATTTGCTGGCTTGCTTTACATTTGACTAGCAAGTTGAAATAAGTTTTTGTTATTCAATAAGTGGCAAGCGACCAAACCAAAAATAAAATCAAAACAAAATGTTATTAACATGGCCCTGTTACTGTATGTGCAGCTGTTAAGCTGCGTATGGCAATGCACATTTAAATATTTTTCAAAATTAATAAGAATTATAACAAATGAAATAAATAATAAATAATTTTAAATAAATATTAATTGCTTGCAATATTACTGTACAATATTCTGTCATTAATAAAAATGCATTATTCAATAAGTGTTGAGCGACCAAAACAAAATGCTATTAACAGTGGCATAATAGCGCTCTCTTGTGAATGCAGCTTTAATCTTTTTATATATATCAATATAATATTAAATGCAGCTTTAATCTTTTTATATATATCAATATAATATTAAATAAGCATATAAATAATATTTGTTTTTAATTATTTATCTATTATTATATATAATCTATGCTCAACTACATATATAATTTCTCACAACATTATTGAACAGCATACTGTCCTTGGCGCCTATCATCTGTTGCTTTTCATTTAAAATGTTATGCATTCAGAGTTAAGAGGTTAACTGTTGGCGGAATCTCTTAACAGTGCTGCAATATACAGTGCTCATATGCAGAGCATCATTGATAACATACACTAAAAACTCCACTGTACTCAAAATGGCACTGCTCTCTCCAGCGTTCTGATAAATAGTTATCATTTTTAAGTAAGACCGTCTAGTGATTATTTATTAACAGTTTATTGTGTGGCCAGATTGTGGCACCGAAAACAGCTGTTGAATTTTTGGCACGCTTCGGTCACACAGTTCCAAAAAAAAACTCGTTGCACACAACAGCAAAACACGCAACAAAAATTTATATTAATTCGATTTAACACAAAACGCATTACAATTCAAACTAAATAATAATTGCCAGCCAAGTGCCTCAACTGGCCGAACGTGTGTAAACAATGTGCGGTGCAATAAGCAATAGAAATTGTTTAATTTAGGCAACACACACATAAAAAAAATATATTTTTTCGTAAGTGTCGCAGAATTTACTAGTTGCTGTGTGTGCGTGCCCCACTCATGTGTGTGCGTGTGTGTGTTTGTGCGAGAGTATGTGTATGAGTACGTGCATGTGTGTGCCTGTGTGAATGCGAACTTGTGTGAGTGACTTTGACTGCAGTTTACGTACGATATATTTGTTGATTAAAATGTAATAAAAACGTACACAAATTAAATGTGCAAAAGGCAACAGCCGCGCCAATCACAACAGCAACAACAACAACAGCAGATTTTGCTGCTACACAACACTGCATTGAGAAAAGAGAAACAACAAAAAAAAAGAATAGCAGCATGTCGCGTCGTTGTGTGTGTGTGTGTCGTCGTCGTCTCGTCACAGTCTGTTAGTGTATGTGTGTGTGTTCATTAGTATTTGTGTTAAATAATGTTTAAACATTTTTTTAATTCGCACAAACTCTTATGCGTTGCAGTTCAACAAAAGGTGAGTAATGTCATGTAAATAATTATAAACAAAAGCCTGACCAAGTCAAAAGTTCGTCAACAGTCGACCTCCCGAACCCCTTCCCCACCTCCCCACACACACACACACACACACACACACGCAAACACATACATTCTGTGCCTCTTTAGTTACCACGCTCTCTCCCTCTCTCTATTGCTGCTACGCTCGCTCTCAATTTTGCTCAGCTTAGGCAAGCGCACGGTCTCTTAATTTTAATGCGCTTTGTTTTTATGTGTCATTTTTGTAGTTAGCTCCTTTTTCTGTTTTCATTTTTTTAATATTTTTTTTTGGCGGTGCGCGATTCGCGCGCTTATTGTGAATGCGCAAAACACACAAACAAACGTCAAATGTCAGACAAGCCGCTCTCGATGTTATATGCTAACTCTCCCTTGCGCGCTCTTTCTCTCCACAGTGACAATGTTGTGTGCGTGTGTGCGTGCGTGTGAGTTTGATTTGTTTTTGTCTAATTTACTTTTTATGTCTAACAGCCTAAAACTTATTATGAAGCACGTAAGCTAAAACATTTCACTCTTCTTCCTCAATGTATTTTTATTAGCTTCGCCTTTTTTGCATTCTTTTTGATTTGATTAGATGTGCCATACTCACAAACACACACACACATACAAATACAAACACGCACTGGCAACTCGTATTCTGATAAGATTTTAATTGTTTGAAACGGACATGCCAATAATAACTGAATGCTGATATGAGAGCAGAGCGTGTCATTAGTTCCCCGACTTTTACATGAGGAAAAATGTTAAATCTGAAAATATCATTATACAAAAGATCGATGAGCGAAAACAATATAAATGGATAATTAATCGAAAATCGATATTTATTATTGCTCTCAAATTAAATTTGATTTTATTTTGTTGCCAAAAACAAATTCATTTGCTTCACAATCTTGTAAAAGGTTGTTAATTATAATGATTAAATTTTATTAATAATAATTGATTTTAATAAAATTTTTTAATTTTATTTAAATATAAAACGTAACATAAGCTTGCAAAATGAATCTCCAAAATAAAATTTAACAAAAATTATAATAATAAATACCGATTTTATTTATTTATTTATTTTTTTTTTTTATTTAAAATCTTCACATAATTCATTTTTACATTTATTATTTGTTGCATAAATTATTTCAGTTGCTAATTGGAGATAAAGAAAAATATTTCAAACAATTTATTTTTTGTTTCTTTCTTTGTATTTTTGCAAGCAAGAAAGTTATTTATTACAAAGCAACAAACAAACAATGAAAAGTGTCAGCAATAACAGACAAGACAACAAACAAACAAAAAGCAGAACAGGGCAAACATTTGTTGTTGATTTTCGCACGGTTTCAAATTCCAATGCATTGGCAACACTAGCGCTAACTAGCAACAACAAACACAGATACGCGCGCACACACACGTGAACACAAACACATACACATACCATATATATACATATATACTATATATGCACGCTGTCAATAGCTAGCAAAAGTAACAACAAACAACAGGCGAAAACGTCAGGCGAGCTCTCTTATCTCTTCTTCTGTCGTCGTGCCACTCTCAAACATTCATTCACAATTTTACTGTGACAGTTAAGCGAAAGAGCGCATAAAATGGAATGCGCGCTTATAAATGAAGCAAACATATGTTGTACTTACATGCAAACATTGCAAAACAATATATTTGCTGTAAGCAATTAAGGCAATAAAATAAATGAGAAACGAACTTTACTGTATGATGATCATTGTTAACAGTTAACAGTTGTTGTTAGCATTTTGGTTAAATTGCACTCTCTCTCTCGTACTTTTCTCATTGCTTTCGGTGTCTCTCACTCAAGGCAAATTTAACAGAGCGCGAGCGCCACCTGTTAACTAACAGCTGCCTAACATGCTCAATTTGAGTCAACATGCGCTCTCTCTCCGGCAACAGACGTAACAGACCCGGTTAGCAGTTGGCGCCAGTGTAAGCAGTTTTTTATTAACAGTAACAGAATGTCGTCGCGCCGGATAAGATGTGAAAGCGAATAGCGAAAATCGTGAAATTTTTTCCATCTACACGCGCCCGTCGAACCAATATCGCCATGCTAAATAAATAATAATAAAAAAAATATATAAAGAAAATTATTACAAATAAGTGTGTGTAGTAGCAATTGTAAAACAAGTGCAATAAGTGAAGAGCTCATGCAAAGCAAAAAGCAAATAAAAGCAAAATCAAATGCAAATGCAAAAGCAAAAGCAAATATACGTAAGTTGTGTTTATTAATTATTAAGAAAAAAAAAAAAAAAGAAAACGCGTCAGAACTGCCTTCTTCGTAGCGTCGTCGTCGTTGTCGCAAGTAGAGCAACGCCGCGTTACCGTCTCCTGCCGCCCCTGTTGACCAACACACACGCACACATACTCGTATACATATACATAAATATAAATGCGAATTATTTTTATTATTACCTCTCTCACTCTCATCGACTCTTGCGATCTCTAGCGCCTGCAAATATTATGCAAATTAATTAAAGCAATATAAACAGCAACAATTAATGAAGTCAATAGAAACAGCAACAATTAATGAAATCAATAGCAAACGTCGCAGCAGCCACAACAGCATAAAATAAAAATTTCGCTTTCGCAAAGACAACAATAACAACATCATCAGCAACAGAAAAACGGTACAGAAAAAGTGAAATGCGCATTGACTTCAAAGCTGATTTTTTTGTTGTAAATTTTTCAAACGGCACTTGGCGCTCAATCGCGGGCTCTCTCGCTCGCGCGTAACGGAACTGCCGCCAAGGCACTCGTGATGTAGTAGTTGTTGTTAGGCAGCGACAAGCACCAAAGCAAACGCCAAAAAAAAAAAAAAAAAAAACGGTTATGCGTGCGTTGCCCTTTGGGCTGCCTATGCCCACAACAACAACTGGCCGTAACATAATGAATGAAATACTACAAAAACAACGGAGCATAGACAATTCTCTGTACTCACACTCATACACACATGCATACACATATCTCAATACATACATATGCATACATGCCTAACTGCATATACATACATAGCTACGAAATTATTATGTTACTTGTCTTGTGGCTCATCTGCCATGTTGTTGTTCTTATTCTGTATTTTGTGTGTGAGTGCACGTATATTTTTCTTGATTTTTATTTAACACCTGCTTTTTTCCATCAGCGCGAGCCGCGCAGTCAAATAAAGTCGCAGCTGCTGTAACAAAAACGTTGGCAACACACCCAAAGTCTTGCATATAATATGGTTGGCAACTCTGCCTCAGCCTCATGCAAATGCAATTGCGATCAACAGCTGAACGAACAGCTAGGCGTAAAGCAATGCAAACGGAAAAATTACATCCTCGCGGTGTGTGTGGTTGTTTCGCTTGCTTGAGGTTGACAACTATAGTTGGCAACATTGTTGCGTATATTAATGTACTTAACAGCTGTTAAGAGAGTGAGAGCGCGAGAGCAAAAGAGTGTAGAGATCGAGAGAAGATTATTGTCCTTGGGTGTTTGGATTGTTGTTGTTGTTTTTTCCCTTTCTTTTATAATTGGTTATGACGAACTTTAGGACATTTGGTCACACTTTGCACCACTTTTAATAATTTGCAATCTTTAAATAATCAATTTCAATTTGCAGCCCTAAAATAAAACAAAGCAAAACAAAACGAATAAAGAATAGAAAATAAAAAACTAAAAGCGCCTCAACAAAAAGCAATAAATAAATAAATAAATTAAATATCAACATTAGTTGAAAAGTTAAATAAATATAACAGCAAACATGCAAATTTATAGCCATTAGCTTTAACAAAATAACAAACAAACAAACGCATTACATTTTATGAGCAGAAAAATTCATAAAGCCTATACAAGTACGCCTTCCAATAGTTATATATACACATTATATACCGTTATTATATACACACAATATGCATGCATTATATAGAAGAAGAAGATGATGATGATTATTATTATGATGATAATGATGATGAAGACGATGCAAAACGAAAATCGTCTTAATTAGTTGATAAAAAAGTGCGTTAATTCGAACGATGCAATCAAATCTTTAAATATTAACATATTAAATCGTATATATATATATTATATTACTTATAAATATATATATACATATACTTGCATACATATATTTCTTATAACAACGAAAACAATTAGTAATTAAAGAAAATTTAAAATAATTTATCAGCTTGCTTACAAAAAATTTAAAAATTAAAACAAAAATCCATGCAATTACTTTAGCAAATTTACTTTAAACAAAAAAAAAAAAGGAGTAAAACAAAACCAAAATTTATCAAAAAGAGACGGAAAAAAAAAAAACATTTATTAAAAGCAGTGCAAATTGTAAAACCTAATAATAAGAGAGTAAATAATAGAAATTAAAAAAACATTTTTTTATATGCGCCCCAAGTGCTTAAAAAACAACAACAACAACAAGCGAAAATACCCAATAACAACAATGTAAAAAACATGCAACCATAACCTCAATCAACACAGCAAATCGAGCAATATTACGGATAACAAAACATATAATAAATACAAAAATAAATAAATAAATAAAAATACAAAATTTATTAAACTTAATTGTTAAATGTTAACTAAAGAAAAACACCAACAAAAACAACGCCAGCAACCTGCCAGGAACAACAACAACAACAAAAACTCATGTGGTGCCCAAACGCCCAACTAGAGAAGAAGAAGAAGCAGCAGCAGCAGCAGCAGCAACAAAACAACAACAGCGAGAGCAACGGCTCTCAACAGATTCTCAGGAGTTGCTGTTGCCACGTGCATTAACATTTGGATTAGTCCCCCCTCCACTAATTCCCAAAGAAAAATATCCCAAAACAAAAATTGTGGCACTCATGTAGGGTAATTTGAAAGTGAATGGGGAACGATAACAATACCAACACCAACTCCACCACCACCAACGACAACAACAACAACATCGGCATCGACAGTAACGGGACATGGATATACATATGAAAAAATTAACTAAACCACGGTAAGTTCGAAAATAATTATATATGTAATTTTTATTTAATTAACTTTAAATATAGCTTTAAAATTTCCCTATCCAATTTGAATTGATTATTTGCAACTCTGGAATTCTAATAAGATTCTTATGGGTGTCATATACAGGCCTCTTTCAAAACGAATAATGAAGTTTTTTTTGCCATTCTCTTTGCACTCTATTCTATATTTTGCAATGGTAAAAGTATCGTATCCTATCTTAATGAACACATTTGTATATGTAGGGAAAAGAAATAGATTTCGTGATCTTATATATATTTTTAAATATGAAAATCAAATAAAATTTGAATGAATATAAATAAATATAATAATAGAATAATAGAAACGCAATTCTGAATGCAAAATAAAATACATATACCTTATTATCATAGTTTATAGAACACTGATATTGAAAAAAACTAAAATTAAATTTTGATATTTCTTATAAGCAAATTTTGTTACTTGTCAAATATCAATCAATGTTTCGTTAGAATCGATTGTCTTTTTTAATTGAAACAAATAACATTTTTACCAATGCAATTGGCAAACTATGTCTCAACCTCAATACGCTTGAGTTGGAGCAATATAAAAATTATATACATACATGTATAATATATATGTATATATATTGACATACATATATATTATGCATTTGCTATATCGTTGCTCATTCAATATGAATGTGAAGCCAAGCTGCTGGTGCCCCAATGCCACATTATATGCACACACACACACACACACACAGGCAAGCATACACACATACAGATACACACATGTATATGTATTCACATAAGCTGCGGAAATTCACAGACAGACATATTCTCGTCCAAGTTCCACAACTAAAACTTTTCTCATTTCTGTGGCAACCCTTTTTATACACACACACACACTCATACACAGATAAATATAAGTGTATATGTATATGTGTATATATGTATAAATATACTTTGCTTCTATTTTTCTTCATCTTCTTCTATTTTTTTTTTATTTTTACTACTGTCAATGAGCTGCGGCGACCACTAAAATGTATAATTGAAAATTGTACGCCCACATTACGACGACTTGAAATGCACAGACAATATAAGAGATTGAGACAGAGCCATGGGAAAGAGAAGAGTGTTGGGTTAGAGGAGAGTGTGAGAGGAGAATAGCACCAAAAATGGTCCCCAGTTGCTTTTAGCGCCAGGCAATAAACAGAGCGCAAGCAACAGCCGCAGCCGCAGCCGCTATGCAAGATAACAGCTATGATGAGAGGGAGAGAGAGAGTGAAACAATGAGCGTGAGAGTGGCAAAGAGAGTGCTGCCCAAGCTTGCGGTTTTTTCTTTGTCCCTCTCTCCATTTAGTGCCCACCTTGACCAAAGTAGAAAAATCTAAGTTTTTTTTCTTAAGCTATTTTTTTTTTCATGCTTAAATACATATACACAGCTTACGCTTATACATGTAGAAATATGTATGTGTGTGTGTGTAAGCATGTATATATAGATATTTTGCCGGCGTCGCCACGCACTGTTTCGCCTGCTGTTTTTTCTCTGCCTCTGCCACTGGCACTGCCTGTGCTGCTGCTTCTTCGTCTTCTTCTTCTTCTTGGAGCATTGTGTGCACTTTTCGCTGCAATTTGTCGAAAAGTTTTTACTGTGCGCGTAAAGTTTAACCATAACAGATTTCTTTTGCCGTCTATTTCTTGAGGGCTAAGATGATGATGAAGAAAAAGAAGATTGGAAATAAAAATATAACTTGAGAAACTTCTCAATTCTCACTGCCAGCCTGCTGGCCACGCCCCTCTGTGGGCAGTTAACAAACGCATAAACCAGCTTAACTAATTTGACAAACTAAAACTATGTTTTTTTCTTTTTAATTTTATAGTTTTTTTCATATTTTTATTAAGTTTATTTAAATATGATTTCATACGGGAATTTTTTTGAAGTTTCAGCCTTCATTCTTGACAGTTAATTGATGCTAATTAATTGAGCTTAAGTGTAGTAATGATTATGGAAATCTGTTTTGAAAGCTTTTTAATTAAATAAAAGCAAAATCAATTAAATGTCTAGACACGCAAAAGTTCTGCATTTTAATAGGCTGGTTCAAAAGATCAAAGTCAGTTACTTTAATGGAGTAAAGAGTTAAAAATTAAACAGATATCTGGGCCTGTTGCTAAGTAGTATACTATATGTAATTATGTATAATATGAGTTGGGTGAACCACAATGCAAGATTTCGCAAGCACGTGGAATTGAATTTAATTGGAAATTGATAAGAATTTAGCTATATCAACTGGAAAGGAATATACAAATTTTATTCAAAAATAGAAAAAATATTTTATTAATTTATTTATTTAATATAATATTATAAATAATATTTATATTTAATATAATATTTTAGAGCCTTTGCAAATATTTGATATTCTTAACTTTGATAAGAGTTTCTTCTAGCTATTACTATAAATATTAGTATTCAAGAGTCCAGTAAAGCCAATTGAATTAAAATTAAAATTTTTAAGTTCCAGCTTAAACTAGCTATAGTTAATAAAATAAAATTAAAGGTAACAGAAGAAAATTAAAATATCAATATCAATATATATATATATACATATATATATATATATATATATATATATATATATATATATATATATATATATATATATATATATATATATATATATATATATATATATATTTTTTTTTTTTTTTACTTTATTCAAAATATCAATAAAAAATTAAAATTAATATAATTATATTATCAAAAATTAGGGGAAAAAATTCAAATATAAGAAATATAATTATAAAAAAGAATATGTTCTAGTCGCTAAATTATTTTTTGAAGATAAAAAGATAAGCGAAGCAAAATAAAATAGATTGCCAATATTTAGTCATTAAAAAAAAAAAAATTATAATAAAAAAAAAATTAAATAAATTAGAAAAAAATATATACATATAAAATTTAAAAAAAAAAATAAAATAAATAAAAAAATTTATTAAAATATAAAAAAATAAATAAAATTAAATTAAAAAATAAGTAAAAAAATAAATAAAATAAAAAAATCTAAATATTTAAATTATATTATATTAAATTAAATAAAAAGTTATAAAAATTAAAATAAAATAAAATATATTTCATCATTTTATTTATTTATTTATATATTTATTATTATTTAGTGTGGAAACGGTTCAATCAAATTTAGTACTTTAACAACACATTGATGTATATATTTCATTGAAAAAATCAAATCAAATGTATTAATATATTTCAAGTAAAACCAAGCCTCAATCAATATTTACTTTACTTGCATTTACTGCATTTAGTAAATTAAACATTATAATATCACACGCAAGCTAATCAAGAATTTATGTTTTCAGTTTGACAAACAATTCGTCATACATACATACACACACACACACACATATAAAATAAAAACACACACACACCGCCGAAAATATGCTGATAAAATTTTAATTTGTATAAAATTGAAATTTTAATGTGTGTCTAAAGCGCGCGCGAGTTTTTGGCCGCAATTCGCCATTTCGCCCCATGCTCCGAGCCACAGGGCTCTCCCGGTGCTTTTAGTCCGTTGTCAAGTACTGCCCTACAACACACACACACACATGCACACCAATACAGTTGCACACGCACACACACACACACAGAGACAGACAGCTGCACGCGACTGCAAGTTTCTGGTTTTTGTGGCTTTTCCGCTTCTCACTTCACAACTGTCGCTCTCTCTTGCTCTCTGCCTCTCTCTCTCTATCGTTCGCCTGCTGGCTTTTGGCATTGGCTAAAAGCGAATTTCTTTCGTTGAATTATTTAAATTTGTCGGTGTTTGCCTCTGTGTGTGTGTGTGTGTGTGTGTGTGTCAGTTATGAATAGCTAAGTGAGTGCAAGTGCTAGCTGCAAGCAGCCTTTTCATTTTCATTATACGCAGTCCCTTAAGGGATCTGCTTGCTGGCTGATGTGAGTGTGGAGTGTGGTGGGTGGTGAGTGGTGGCGGTGGGAGGGTGAGTGGAAGGGTAGGGGTTGCTGCAAATGTTAAGTGGCCTATGATGAGTTTTACTAAGCAGCATTTTAATTGTATTTCGCATAAACTTTATCAAACCACAAATTTGATTGCTCAACTATTTGTAATTTGAATCTTTTGTTAAGATATATATTTAATAATTATATTAAATGTATAAATAATAATGTGATAATGTTATAATGCTGCTAATATATATTTATTAATCTATAATCAGCCTTATTTAATGCTGCTCATTTTTTTTAAATATTTATTTATCTATATTTTTATTGCACATTTACTCAAAAGCTCAAAGCTGATGTTGCTATAATTTCGTAAGTTAAAAACTTTTGAAATAAATTGAACCAGTTGTAAGTTCATTAGAGTTCGCCCAATACATAAATTAGATTCTCCTACTCGATCTCTTCTATTACACGTTTCATTTGCAGCTTTGGCTGCTAATGATAAAAGTAACCCCAAAAAAAAAGAAAGCTGGCAAAACAAATGTCTAATTGTCGCAGCGAATTGATTGCTCTACCCATAACACACACACACACAAGCATACGCCAAGCGCCACAATCGTTTGCCAAGGGCACAGATATAGGTATCCATACATATATATATATATATATAGAAATATATATCTGTCTATGTGTTTGTGCATTACGACATATATACAAAAGGCAACAACAAGTCAAACACGAGGCGGGGCCGAACCCTTGTAAAAGAACGCAGCAAATTATTCGCCAAAGGAAAAACCCCGCACAAAAAATACAAAAAATCAAAAGTAAAATAGAATAAATAATAAGGCGGATGTAAGTGAATATTAGAATACACTGTTTATTGTCTCTAATAATATAAGGGAGCGCCAGAACTGAGAGAGTTTTAAGAGTGTTCACGGATATAAATATAAAGCTAAAAGTAGAATCTGTCATATGCAAGGAAGTTGATAATTTATATAATAATTAGATAATTCTAAACTGTGGAAGAGTTAAGATATAGATGATAATCTTAGCTATCAATAAATCCAACTTCAAATTACATACAAATAATATATCTATTTATATTATTTCTTCAAAGTTTTCTAATCGATGCAAAGCTTTGCTATTAAAACCAATATACTCTTAAATCAGTTTTGTGGAACAGTGTATAAAACCGAAATAAATGTTAAGGGAAGTGATTTACTTTATCGATGGACACATAAAACAATTTGGCAGCACAGTCAAACGAATACAGGCCTGCTCGCTCACTCTCTCTCTCTCTTTTTTCTCTTTCTTTCTCTCTCTGCCTCTATGTATGGGCTCCCCCCGTATCACTGTTTCGGTTGCCTGCATCCCTCGAGTGGCGGCAAAACATCTGTCATGACGGTTTGTCCTTTCGCCAAATCCTTTTTCGCACAAAAATCAAAATAATAAAAAAATGAAGTAGAATTAAGCCAGTTGAGAGTATTCTCTTTTAGTAGATACCCTGGAAGCGTAGCTGAAGGTTTGCTTGATACTTAACTATATAAATGATTGCGAAAATCACAATCAAAATAATTAGTAAACTTAATACATATTTAAAATACATGCGAAGATGAAATTAAAAAAAAAAAATAAGTGTAAAATATTTTGTATAAATAATTGGTGTAAAATATAATGTAATATTATTTCTTATTAGAAATGAAATAAAGATAAACAAAATTTGAAAAAATATAAACAAAATTTGAAAAAAAAATATAAAAAATAAAAAAATTTATATAAAAAAAAATATATATATATATATATATAAAAAAATGTATAAAAAATAAATATAATATAAAAAAAAAATAAAAAAAAATATTTATAAAAAATGAAAATATAAAAAATATAAATTAAATAAAGATACAAAGATAAATAAATGTATAATTATTAATAATAATACAATTATTTTTACTTTATTTATTTATTTTGTTGTTAATCTTTACTTAATATAAATGAATTAAAGCTAAAAAACCTGAAATCTAAATATAAGTTACAAAAATTAAGTAAATATAAAAAAAAGAATGAATAATCATAATTAATTATAAATTATTTTTATTTTATTTATCTTGACTTAATATAAATTAAATAAAGATCAAAATAAATTATAAATATATAAATACAAATAATATAAATTAAATAAAGGTAACAAATAAAATAATAATTGCATAAATAATTATACTAATTATTTATACGACTTATACGATCGTTCGATAGATTGTGTTCTAAATCTGTTTGTCTTCTAAAATAAAAAATTTGGTAACGATATGAATCTTTGTGAATAGTCAACTCTAGCCTTTACTCAATCCATGTATAGGGTATAAACAGCAAATCTTTTCTGCTCTTGCTGTTGCGCGCTTTGCAATTTTATAAGGTATGAAAATTACATATGCCCCGCTGAACACACACACACACACACACACACACACAGAGCGACAGCCTAGTGTGCCCTGGTATCCTTTTCGTATTCTGAAGAGAAGTCATAAAATTTGCACCCCAACCAGAGCTGTGCAGTGGTTCCGTAATACTCTACATTTAACTCTCTCTCCCTCTCTTTCTCTCTCTCCCTTTGCCTCGCCATCTTCAATTTGCAGCAAAGTTTGCCAGAGCGAACTTGGACCTTACCTTGCGTCCTGCTGCTTTACATCCTTTCTAACTGTTGCTGATTTATGGTCTGCCGAAGGCTGGGGCCTGACACTAGTTGGGCGCTAGTGGCAACAACTGTCTGTTTAGTTTCTCTCTCGCTCTCTATCTAACTCTCTTGCACTGGTGCTTCTTCTTGTTCCGGCATCGCATTTAAATGACATAATAAAATGTATAATTTCAACATAAAAACTGAAATCCCCAGGGAGATTTCAGCTCATTTTTGCCAAGGTCCCCTATAAAAAGAGCCCTATAAAATATATATATATAAACGCACCCTCTAAATACCTCGGTACTACCCCTACTTTAACATACCTTGTGCTGTCCAGTTGGCTTTTCCTTTTGATTGTTGAGTCAACGTGCGGCATATCAATTAGGTGTGTAGGTCAATAGCTTAAGTGCGGATGATGAGGTGAGAGCGGGTGACGGACGGAGTGGAGGCAAGTGAAGTTTGCAAAGGGCTGAGAGAGAGGTTAGTCTATTTGATTGGTAGCCTATTGGCTTGAGGCTTGGCTTTCATAGTTCAAATACGAATTTTCGCATGAACTTTGGGTTATTTGAACTAGAAATTGCACCATGAATCATGCATACAGTTTGTTGTGTGTGCTATATACGTTTGTTTATAGAGTGGAACACGGAATAGTTACCAGTTATATTTACATGCGATATATACCTCTATATATATGTATGTAGTTGATATGCATACCTTATAAAGTATGGTCATGGGGAAAATGTTTTGTAATTATTAAATAGAACAAATTTATTTAGATTAATTATAGCAAATTTATAAGAGGTTTTCTTAAATAAATATAAAAAATTATTATATCTTAATATATATGTACTTATAATTTAATTTCAGCTTAATATTTGTTCTTTGTGAAAGCCTTTTTTAATTTTAAAAAGTTATTTTTCAATTTTTATGTAATATTTTAATTTTTTTTTTAAATTTAATATCATTATTAAATAAACATTTACTTTTTTTTTAATTTTAAAAATTTATTTTTAAATTTTTATCTAATTTTTTAATGTTTTTTAAATTTAATATCATTATTAAATAAACATTTACTTTATTTTAAATTTAAAAATTTATTATTCATTTTTGTTCTTATTTATTAATTAGAATTATTATTCATTATATTATTATTTATTATTTGTATAATATTATTATTATTTATAATTTCCATTATTCTGACTATTGCATCAATGTTTTTTTGAGCGCTTTTATCCTTCAGTTGTTGTCATAAATAATATCTATTTTGTGCTCCAACTGATAAATTGATTATTCGGAATGTCGCCTTATAATTTTTTTTATTTTTATTTATTTTTTTTTATTCTAATGCATTTTGCATGCGGGACACTCCTTCTCGAGAGCCTCGACCTGCTTTTATATCTATCTCTCGCTCTCTCTCTCTCTCTTTCTCACCTTGGCTCCTTCTCATAATGCCCATGTTGTTGAGCTTTGTTCAAGGTGTTGTCGACGGCGACGTCGACGTCGTCTACTCTGGACGTGTGACAGCATTTTGTTTATATGGCAACTCGTCGACCCTTTGTAGCGCATATAAATGATTAACTGTTGCATGTGTGAACACACCACACCTCCTCCACCCCCTCCCATATGCCACGCCCAACATCGTCGCTCAGTTGCAGTTTGAGAAACTGAAGGACACGACATTTGTTGATGTTGCCTTGGCAAAATGTTGTGCCGCAACGCACCCCTGCCCTGAGCCCTGAGCCCTGAGCTGAGCTGACCTAGCTAGCCTCTCCTGTCCTGTGCAGGTCTGGTTTGGTCTGGTCTGGTCCTACCTGTATCTCTTAGCCACTTGCATGTGGCAAATGGCAAGTGACAAGTGGCATATCGCCACACACACACACACCCAAGTGGTTGCGCCACTTTAAGCCAACAACTGGGAACTGCAATTGCGAGCGCAACTGTCAAGTCCTTTGCTGCCGCAATTTGACATTTATATTGTCGATACCCTGTAAATTATTAAAGAATTAAGATGTTTAAACCATATACATAGTTGTTGTTTCTTTCAATATTTGTACAGATCGTACTATTTTGGCATTTTGATTGTGAATGCTCTGTAAATTAAAGAAAAGAAATTAAAATTTTTTTTTTTTGTTATTTTCAAATTATAATTTTAGGAATTTTTACTGCTAATATCCTATAAATTATTAAAGAAAATACTATTAGACTATATACTTTATTTTTAATATATTATATTTTAATATAATAAAGATCTATATAATTTGGTATTTGGGCTTTTGATACTGTGTAAAATATAAAAAAAAAAAAAAACGAAAAAAGTGTTTAATGTATATAATTGCTTATCAAAATATCATATATCTAACTTATATGAAAGCTGTATGAAGGAACAAATTACAGTTTAAAGTATATATTTCCGTTGTGAAACATTTGTATATATATATATATACCCTGTAAATTATTAGAGAAAAATAGAAGATGCAGCTATATAGTTAATGTTTTAAATATTTAAATATTTAATTTTTGGTAAATATTTATTTGACAGCTGTATGAAGGAACAAATTACAGTTTAAAGTATATATTTCCGTTATGAAACATTTGTATATATATATATATATATATATATATATACCCTGTAAATTATTAAAGATAAAAAGTTAATTTTGCTATATAGTTAACTTTTTAAATAATAAAATATTTAATTTTTGGTAAATATTTATTTATATCTAACTAATTCTCTATTAGGATATATTAGGATACCCTATAAATTATCAAAAGAAATAAATATTAATCTTATTATTTTAATAAATTAAAAAAAAAAAAATAAAATAAAATAAATATCAGCTATTAATCTTTTTATTTTAATAAATAAAAAAAAATAATATAAAATAAATATCAATTATTAATTTTATTATTTTAATAAATTTAATTTATTTTAATAAATGAACTAAAATAAATATTTGCATATATCTAACGGAAATGACAATTGTATTGCTAATACCCTGTAAAACATTTGTAATAAAATTGTCAGCTTTACGTATATAGTTTCTTTATGATATATTTGTATATTTGTATTTTCTGTAAATTATTAAAGAATGTATATATATGTGTAACTGTGTTAAACTATATCAATTCTTGTAAAATTATTTACATATATTTAACTAATTAAATAGATTGTTCTCTCTCTCTATGCAAATAAAATGGGGTGAAAAATTCTGATAGACATAAATGGAATTCATAATCTATCAAGGTAAACATATTCCACGGTCACGCTCTCTGCCTTTGTGTGTGTGTGCTCAAGGCCTTTTGGGTATTTCTAAGCGGAACTAAGGTCCTTTCGCTATTGTAGGACTTTTGGGCGGGTACTTGCTGTGGCTGCTCCCGCTACTCCTGCTGCTGCTGCTCCTGCTGCTGCTTCTTCTTGTTCTTGATTCTTGGTATTTCATCTATTTACACAGGGCGGCACAGCCACCACGCCGTACGCCAATTGAAGGCGCCTCGCGACGATGAAGACGACGCGGAAACAGTAAATAAGTTGCACTTTTCCGCTGTCAGAGAAATCGCCGGTCAAATGGGGCACGTGCTGAGGGGGGATTAGAGCTGTGGGCGGCGGCGTGGGGCGTGGGGGCGTGGGTTATAGAAGGGTCTCTCGGTTAGTGTCCTTCGTGGCTGCTGCCTGCAAATAAAAACAAAAAACTTATTTGCCATTTATTTCCAGTTGACGGTATTTTTTTTTTTTGCGCTTCTTGCGTTTTTGTTTCCCCTTGGCTCCCGCCACGGCTGTTATTAATATTGACAGCAAAGGGGCTGGCTGGGGTTGGGGAGGCGCGTGCTGAGCTGAGCTGGCTCAGGCTCAGGGGCAGAGGCATGGGCAGGGGTAGACAAGCCTTTGGGGTCGCTGTTGCTGTTGCTTGTTTGTTTGCTTTTGTGCTTAATGCTCTGGCCAGCGATTCGCCTTTGGGGAGTCGCTAGATCTTGCCCGCAATTCCTCTGCTTCACTTACTCTTCCGCTCTCTCTCTGTGTGTGTCTCTCTCTCTCTCTCTCTCTCTCTCTTTCGCACTTGCTGCCAAAGTATTTCCGGTGTAGGGATAAAAATTTGTCGTGGTTGAAATATTGTAACCTGAAGCCTTTATTGAAGGACTTTTTAATGAGTGTTTGTGTTTGATTGTTGAGCAGCAACAACAGCAGAAACAACAACAACAACAACAACAACAACAACAACAACAACAACAACAGCAGCAGCAGCAGCGTCAGCAGCCAGGAAGTTGTGTGGTCTTCTTCGATTCATCTCTCGCTGGTATCTCGCGTGCGAAACGTGCCACATGTGCGCCAATTACGCTTGCCACAAAGTTGCATGCAGCTCGAGAAATAAATTGTAAAGCAAAAGAGTTATTTGCTTGAATTTATCTATAATATTTTTTTCTTATAGATATGTTTTATGGAACAGTTATTTATTGTTTTATTTTATTTAATATGATAACATTTAAGTTACAAATAAATTTATCTTAGATAAAATGAATTTTAAAAAAATTTTATATATTATTATAACATTTGTAACAGTAAAACATTTAAGTTAAAAATAAATATAAATAATACAAAATAATATTTAAGTGTTTAATAAATAAATATTTTATAAATTGGTAATTCTTCGAAAAAAATTAACTTTAAATAAAAATAATAATAATATTTATTAAAAATAATGTTTATAATAAATAATAAAATTTCTATGAAAATTTATTATTTATTTCGCACATTCCTATGTGTGAAAATTTTCATAGGCCTATCGAAAACTCCTTTCTTTTTTTGAATTGATTATATTTATGACCTATCGATAACTGATATTTTATTGCATTGAGTCGAATATATTTCTGCTTGTAAATGCTTAAATTTCACTTTCATTGACTTATCGTTAATATATACTTATTGCATTTAATCGAATATTTTAATGATTTTATAGACCTATCGATAACATATACTTTTGGATAGTTTAATCGAATATTTTAATGATTTTATTGATCTATCGATAATTGCTTATTTATTAGTTTTGACTATATTTATTTTATTTAATTAATTATATATATGCTTATAGTCAAACAAGCTCACAAAAAAATAGTTTTTACTTTTAGCTTCCATTTCCCTGCCAAAAAATCAATTTGTTTTTTCTATGACAAGCTTCAACAGTTTTGTGGGAAATATCATATAACTGAACAATACAATTATACATTTCAATGGCTATGCCACTCAAGTATATGTGAACTACATAATTATTTTTTGGTCTTTGGTTTTTTATTTATTTTTTATAACTCTCAACCCTTGCTGGTAAGACCGGCTTCTATAAAACCCCCTGACTTCTGTTCCATTTCTCGATGTCACGCAACCGTTAACTGAAGTACTTTTGTTATGTTTCTCAATGGATTTTAACCCCCTAATACTTTTTTTTGTTCCTGCTGGGACACTATTTTCATTAAATGTTGTGAATACATATTATTTGATAAGCTGTGCATTGAGGAAGGGATAAAAAAAACTCCCAAAGGCAAGTTGTTGCTATGTGAGAATCAAATGTAATTTAAATTGTTAATTTTTGGTTAATTTTTTATTTTATTAGCATTGATATCATGTTTAATTGGGTGTAAAAATTATTCTTTTTTATTATAAATGAAGCAGAATGTGTCTATTTTATTTTTCATATTTATTATTTATTATATTACAAATCTTTGAAGTACGTTCAAAGATTCATTTCGAGTTGCTCTTCAATTTTTGACCTACTCAGTAATACAAGCATAGAACACATTATATTTTTAGTGCATTTCTCTTTATTTTGCTTTTTGATGCTCTTAAGCGTCCTCCACACACTTGCCGGCAGCAGCAATAGAAGCAGCAGCAACGGCAAATACAACAACAACAGGAACTAGAACTGTAATGAAAAGAACAACACTTGAATGTCTCTCAAATTTAAATGGACAGCCTTGCTCTTCTTTACTCTCTGCTCGCTTTTCGTTTTCCTATACTCTGCGCTCATTCCCACCACTGCTTTGCCACAATTAGGTGTTAATACGACATTTTATGCAGCAGCAGCAGCAGCGTCGGCGGCAGTGGCAGCGGCAGCAGAAACAGCTGCAATAATAACAACAAGAATAACAACAACTGCCTGAAATATTAATGCAATGCTTGCACATGAAATATTAATGCTTGTGTGCGTTTGTAACTTACGCTCTCATCTACGCGTTCTCGGCTCTCCCAATGCTCTCTCTGTCTCTCTCAGTCTTGTTGTTGCCTAACGATCGATAAAATGTAGTCCGTCTGTACTCTCTTCTCATTGCTAGCTTCCTGCTGTGTGTGCGTGAATCTGTATGCGTGCGTGTGTGTGTGCATTTGTTTGTTTGTGGATTACAATGTAAGTTCTGCCTCTCTTCTAGGCTGCGTATTTTGTAAGCACAATAACAAAATGCCGTTGCCTACACACATACATACATACATACACTCTAACACTCTTTGTCACGCATTTGCCTTGTTTTTGTTTATTTTATTAGTTGAGTGGCTTTTAGTTGAAAATTTCTGGTACGTTTTTGTCGCATTTGGCTTGTTGCTATTGTTATTGTAATGTTTATTGATTGCTGTTTGCCAGCAGGGGTATTCCCTCTACTAAGTGTATAAGTACATACATACATACATACATAAGTATATCGATGTGCGTGTATGTATGTAGCATGTATAATTGATATTAAAATGCTGCAATGTTTACATTTACTTTGCGCGTTTGCTGACTCGGAAAATGAGCTCTGTATAATGATTGTGTTTTTTTTTTTATTTTTTTTTCTATTGAGCGTTAATTTGTTAATTTATATTGGGTCTTAACAAGAGTGAAATGCTTATTGGAAAATTAAATATTTTGTCTTTTTTTTTTTTTTTTTTGTAAGAGCACAAAGTTGAAATTCTTCAAATGGCTCAATTTACTCTGAGTTTATTTAACAGTAATTGGTGCTCTCTTTACCTAGCGGTATTTGATCGCCATCTCTGCACGACTGCGTCTAAGCGCACATATGCACCGATGTCATTTCAGCTTTTTTCCAGCTAGATCTGGCTGTTTTGAAAATGCGATTGCGGGAAAAATTTTAAAACAGCGGGCAGCGGGAATTCTAGCTTTTTTAGCAAATTGAAATATTTTTTTTTAATTCTACTTTTTCTCAATTTTGTGAGATGTTTCTAACGCATTTGTCGATTAAAATCTTATATTTACTTTTATCGAATAATTTCTCTCAAAAATTGCCTAAGCAAATTTGTTCGTCTTCCATCACTAAAATTGTGAAATTCGTAGCGATGCCGAAAGTAATTTACAAACAAAAAGTCAGAGATATATGGCTGCAGAGCAAAGAGTTTAAGGAGTGGCTGAGGAAGGACCCCACAGACTTAACACGGGCGTATTGTAGCTACTGTAAGTGCAGTATAATTGCAAAATTATGTGATTTGCGTGCACACGGTGCTACAAAAAAGCACATAAGTTCGATGAGCGGCTTTGTGCAAAAAAAAAAAAAAAAAAAAAAAAAAAACATAATACAATTTAGTCAAAATTAGAAAATAATTTATCTCAGATATTAGGTATGGACTACACCGACAAAACAAATGTTGTTTTGACTATCAAATACCACCCAACTGTCTAGCTTCAATAGAACGAAGTGAATATTATCCGAGCGATAACAAAGATTTTGATAATATAGTATTATTGGATAATACGTTCATTCTTGAATAAAAGAACAATATATAAAAATCAGCTTTTTTTTCCGCTTTTTTTCCCGGGGATTCAGCTTTTTTTAGCTGTTTTCTTGAGTCGATTTAGCTGTTTTGGCGTTCCAAAAAATGACATCACTGCACATATGAAAGTGGATTGAGCTGTTTCTCTCTCAGTTTGTCTCACTCTAGCGTGTGGGAAATGGCGCGCGCTAAGAACTTAGCATATTTGACACAGTTTTATAAGCAAGTAGAAGAGTCATATGCTTTTGTATAAGACTTAATTTAAATTGCAATTGAAGTCACAAAATTAATTGTAATAAGACAAAAAATCATTTTTATTGCAATGTAAATAAATAAAATATATTCTGACTACTACAAAATTAATCACTTAAATGTAATTTTCAAAACTTGTTCAACAATTTCTGAGTCATGAGCAATTTTTGCATCTATTAAGCAAAAACAAAAAACTGAAAAAAGAAGACTAAGCAACAAAAGCAAATGTATGCCTAATTAGCAGCATTGGGGAATAGGACATTTAACACTTGATTGGCAAGCAAAATAAATCAAGCGGCAAGGTGAAACAACTCAAAGCACAAGGTAAAAAAATTAAATACAAAAAAAATATATATATATGTATGCATATATATAAGCGAATATGCATGCAATGCAAGACAGCGACAATAACAACAAAAGAAAAAGAGTGTTTTACAAAGAAATATAAAATAAATAAATAAACGGGCTAAAAATAGAAAATTGCACAAATGCGACTGTGCGGGGGGGAGCCAATTATAAGGCCATCAATTGTGGTCAGGGAGATATTTATAGATTTCGTATTATTATTTTATTTTTATATGTACATACATAATAGCATACATAATAGCTGATAATGCAAATGTTTAAACTTAATTAAGAAAAGAAGAAAGCGATATTTCAATAAAAGGCGACAGATTTTCAATAAAAAAATATAACTGTGTGTGAGCAAGGCTTACAGCATGAAACTCTGCTTGCACTCTTAATCTCTCGATCTCACTCTCTCTCTCTCTCGCGCTCTCTTCGTTGCTTGAGTTCAATTCTTGGTATTTCGTATGCGCTCTCTCACCTTTCGGCTCTAGCTGTCTACGCACTAGTTGCCTTTGTCGTTTTCTATTTTCGTTGCCGCTTGAGCTGCGAGCAGCTTGTTGCCGTTTATTTATAAAACAACCGCCGGCAGCGACAAATACAAGCAACAGCAACAACATGTGTTTGCTACTAAATTTACTTACAGTGAGTCAAAAAAGTATTGGCACACTTGAAAAATCAAACTTCTATGTGCTGTAACTTTTTTTTGAACACAGCTATAAATAAATGATAAACGGTATTTATTAAAATGATTTATTATAAGAGTATTCAACAAAAAAAAAAATTAAATTCTGCTTTGGTTCCTTTGCATTATACTAAAATATAAATAAAGGCACAAATTTACGTCAAAAAAGTATTGGCACATCAGCATAATCAGTGTTCTCCGTCGTCACTGAATCACCCTAATATTTTGTTGGCTCTCCGTTTGACTGAATAACAGCCTGCAAAACGTCTCTTCATGCCACTTATAAGTTTCGACGTTTCGTGAGTGCTGATTTTGGCCCATTCAGCGCGTAGGGCCTCCTTTAGAGAATCCTTTGAGCTTATGTGGTGAGATCGGATCTTTCGCTCCAGTAGGTGCCACACATGCTCGATAGGATTCAAATCCGGAGATTGGGGCGGTGTTTTTGAACTGCTTGCAATGATATATGAGCCACTCCTGCACAAGATAAGACGAATGTTTTGGGTCATTGTCTTGTTGAAACTGCCAACCGGTGCCACTGAGACCCAGTTTTTGAACACTTGGACTTAAATTCTCTTTGAGAATGTCTCTGTACACATTTTTGTCTATAGTGTCATCAATAAAAACGAGATTTCCAACTCCAGAGGCAGCAAAACACCCTCAAACCATCACATTACCTCCACCGTGCTTAACCGTTTTGTGCAAGTTATTTTCCTGAAGCTCTTTGTTAGGTTTCCGCCAGATTTTTTTGCGCTCCATCAGACCCAAATAGATTAAATTTAGGACTCGTCACTAAAAATGATTGTGTTCCAAAATGAATCCGACTTATTTACGTGTTGTTTGGCGAATTCTAGCCTCTTTTCTTGTTCACCTTAGAAATAAAAGGCTTGCGCATAGGAGCACGACCATGATACCCGTACTTATACAGGGTAATTCGAACAGTTTGTGGGGTTAAATCACTGTCAAAAGATTCCTGTAGGTTCTCGCATAATTTCACAGCCGAACTATGTGGATTTTGGACAACTGTGGACACCACAATCCGTTCCTGGCGTTCTGTTAAAATTTTAGGCCGGCCTGATCTGCGTTCTGGAGCTATTTTTCCCGTTTGTGTGTAATGCATTATAATATTTTTCACACTAGACCATGATCTGTCTACAAGTTTGCCAATTTCACGATATGATTTATTCTCTAAATAGAATTTAATTATTAATTTCCGTATTTCCAAAGAAATTTCTGAACCTCTAGCCATTTTGCTCATGATCTCTTAATTTCCGATTAGAAGTAATTGCCAACACATGCAAGAAGTGATTGCAAACACATGCAAGAACCGAAACGAAGCAAATCACAAAAAGGAATGAAAAAAAAAACGGTAGTTTACGATTGTAGCAACGAATATATATCAATAATATATATTATATATATATATTTTTTTTTTTTTTTTGCTGTCTTAGCATTAAGTGGGCGTCGCTGTAGCTGGATTTTGTGGAATTTTCTTTGCCATTGAATAAAAGAATTTGCATTCAAATGAAATGGAAATAAACTAGCAACAAGGGCAACAACAAATAAGTTAGCTATCTCGCTCGCACGCTCTCTTTCACACTATCTATCTGCTGGGCGCCACATGTCTGCGCTTCATTCTGCTTTCTCAATTATAACCGTTTATTTACTCTGCATTCTGCGAGCTAAAATAAAAAGTGAAGCAGATGAAAGAAGATTTAAAAAAGCAAAGAGAATCAGTGTTGCCAGATTTTCAGAGGCTCCATAAGCTAGATTGAAGGAAAATCTAAGCTAAAATAAGCTAAAAATTTAAAATAATAATCTAAAAAATAAGCTAACTATAAAAACACTAATGTACAACCTTTAAAAGAAATTTTAATATTGTTGATATATTAAAAAATTTATTAATGAAATTATTTAAATAATTTCATTATTTGTTTCCTCATATTTGTCAGATTTTTTAATTAAACATAAGTACTTTAAAGGTACTTTATAATTAAAACAACCGTTGCCATGACGGCGTAACCCAAATCTGCAAAATTAAAATGAGTATACTAAGTATACACTAAATAACTAATCATTTCAAAAACCAACCCTATTCGTAATATTGCGTTCAAACCTTTAATATTGAATTGGTTTCGCAATTTAGTTTTGACGATGTTTATTGGCTGAATACGCGTTCAACAACAGCATTCGGCCAAGGAAGCGATAGTATGTGTATATCAAATAATGACAACTGCTGAAAGGATTTATTTCCGCAGGCATCCATATAATTGAGGACCTCGGCCCAAAACTGAGAAGTAATTTCTTTCTTTTCCCAATTTATTAAATGGATTTTTCCGAATTGAGAAACAATTTCTTCAACATTTGCATAATTAAGAAATTCCAACAAAGGAATTATATGGTCGGTTTTTTATTTGTACGTAATATGTTTTCTACGGCAAGAACCTCCATTTTTTAAATTAGTCCACGATTCGCGAAAATTCTTTTTATAAATAACTTTTGTCATACAAATATGTAAAGCACTTAATAAAAAATACTATTTTGATTTGATTTGCTTTGATCATAAAAATAGTTTACAATCTCTAAAAAAATTGTTATATAGAAATTAGTTTAAAGCCAAAATAAGCTTTATGAAATTTGAAATAAGCTAGATTTCAAGCTATAAGCATTTTAACCACTTTCTAAGCTATTTCATTTTGAAATAAGCTAGATCTAGCTTAAAATATGCTAAAATGGCAACACTGAAGAGAATTGCAGAACGATAATTGACTTGATATCGATAATTATTTGAAATATGTATTCGATTATTTGTCTACAGTTCCATTTGAGTTGACCTGCTTTTTGTGTTGATAATTAATCTAAGTGTGATAAGCATTAGGTATTGATTTTGTACAGATGCGTTCGATTGCATTTGAATTGACCTACATTGATAAAGATCAAGATAAAGATTTAATATTAATCAATTACTTTTGTGATAATCAAATAATAAAAGAAGCTATCGAATTTCATAATATAATATTTATTTAGATAACGAATCAAGGGTTTAATAAAATTCAGCTTTTTATTTTTTATAAAAATTAAAAAAAAAAAATTATCAATAAATTTTATATTTTATATATTGAACTAACGATAAATTAAAGTAAACTCTATATTTTTCTCTAGCAAATTTTATAAATTTTATTTTATTTAAATTGAATACAATTATTTTTATTTTATTAATTTATTTTTAATAGCAAATTTCATAATTAATTTATTTATTAACGCATAAAATTAAAGTGCGCTCTAATTGTTGCTCATGCATATGCATATGCAACAAGTAGCATACATTAACAACAATTGCATTGCTGCATACAACAAAACAACTTTACAGCTCGACGGGCAACAAGCAAAGCAGCGCTGCTGGCGCCGAGCGTCAACGCGTCAGCAGCAACAGCGTCAGCAGCAGCAGCAGCAGCAACAGCGTCAGCATTGACTGTAACTGCATCAGCTAGTGGTTTAATATGACGTTTATGGGATTTTTATGTTGGCCATTGCCATTAAAACTAATGCGCATATTGCAAAAACATGTGAAAACGTTTAAAACTAAATAAAAACCCATAGACATAAACTATGCGCATTTTGTATTAAAAAAAAAAAAATAACAGCAAAAAAAACGCAGACCCATGCACACAACCAGAAAGGGCTGACTAAAAAAGAGAGCGAGTGAGCGAGTGAGCGAGTGAGCAAGCGAGCGAGCGTGCACTGAGAGTGAGAGAGAGGATGTGCACTCAACGACTCTGGCAACGACAGACGACGTCAATGTTTTGTGTGCTGTGTGTATGGGTGGGTGGGGTGCGGCTGGTTGGGTTAAGTTTTGCTTTTGGTTTTTGTATTCGGCTGCAGCGCCTCTGCTCGCTCTCTCTACAATGCGTTGACATTCATGGCGCACATGCATCGACACGTTTTTCATATTGCCATTGTTGTTGTTGTTGTTGCTGCTGCCGCCAGTGATTGAAGTTTCTGCATGCAAAATGAAGTGTTAATCAGCATGTTTGCTGTTGTTGCTGTAAGAAGTAGAAGAAAGGGAGGGAGAGAGAGAGAGAGAGGGAGGGAGAGACTGTGTAATGTAATGTACTTGTGTGTGAGTGTGTGCGTGTATCTGTCTGTCTGTGTTTCGCATTGCGAAATAAAACTACAGTTAACTGCTTACAGTGCCGTAGTTTGGGAAGCTTTTGGACGGCTGCCAAACGTGCGTTCATAAAATACTAAAAACGAGTGTAACTAAACGAAATGCGTAAAACGTTAGCTCGCATTGCTGAATTTTAATTGTCAGCAATATGGATGCTGTTAGGTTAAAGCTTTGATTGTTGTTGTTGTTGTTGTTGCTGTTGTTGTGTGTTGAAGTGATGAGATATGATAGAGTTATCGATTCGAAAGATCATGCCTGAAATATATGAAATTGATAGATTTTTGTTATATGTATGTTAATTATATGAGAAATAATTAAGAGTTATGTACACATACATATATTAATTAATGAAAATAGATGAAGCTAAAAGCATTAATTTATTTTTATTTAATCGAATATATTATATAATTCGGTTAAATGATAGTGAAATCGAATATATAATTATTTGGCCATTGAGAAGAATAAAATAATCAAATATAGAAAAATATTTTAATACTACAAATATATATAATACTACTACAACTACTACTATATATGACACTACTGCTATATATAAAATACTAATAATTTATTTTAATACTACAAATAATTTGTTAGTATTCAAATAAAATTAATTGAATAATACAAATTTAATAGTTATTAAAAATAGTAAAAAATTAATAAAAAATAATTATTTATTCGATAAATTCGCTTTTAGCTTTATCTATTTTGATTATTCTATTTTAAATATATTATACATTAAACTGATGAAAATTTATTAAAATAGATCAAAAGAAAATCAAATCTATCTTTATTAAATAAAATCGAATTTTCTGTTGACAATCGAATAGATATTCCGTTTATAAATGTAATCTATTACGACTATTTTATAGTCTTAAATAATTTATATTCTCTGTCTTCTTTTCTACTCAAATATCGTTGATCTAAATTGACGTTTACCAAAATAGTTGAAAGGAAAAGCAAAATAATCGTTCGTCTAATCGAATAGATAATTCTACAGAAGTTCAAATTTTACATATTTTCTATTATTCTTAGATTATTCTCATTCTTTATCTTTTTTTCTGTGCTCAAATCTACATCGATCTAGATTTAACTTAATCCAATTTGATTAAACTCTGATTTAATATAAATACAAAAGTAAAGTTGCCCAACTTTCTGTCTACTCTACAATCGTACAATCGACTCACTTATTATTCATTGACCGTTGTCTGTTTATGCAATTTCTTTTACCATTCATTGGCCAACAAGTTTGTCTAAAATTCAGCTGAAAGTTCTCACAAACACACACACATGCACACGAACATAGTTACAGCTATTTCGCATGCTGCACAACCTTCTCATAATTCACATTTGGAACAGTTTGTGAATTGGTAAAACGTAATGCGAAAGCCGTTGGCAAAGCACGGACATTCATTTCATACACTTTTGTATTGCAATTTCATTCGACATACACACACACAGACAAATACTTGTGTGTGTGTGTGTGTGTGTGTGCACGTGTGAGGGCAGCACTCACGCGTGGGCGGCAGGTGAGCTGTTGGGCTGAGCCAGCGTTGACGGCACATGTCTCTCACGTTCTCAACGTCTCTCTGTCTCTGTCTGGCCAGTCCAGCCGTCTGTTTTGGCGTGCAATGTGCAGTCGAGGACTTTGGCATTTTATTAAATTACGTGCCGCTCTCCCACTCACACTCTCTCCTCTCTGAGAGTGGCTCAAACTTTGTTATTCTCGCTCTCTTGCACTTGTTGTATTTGTGGGCGCGCGTTGAAAAGAATTGAAAATGTGTTAAAGTTTTTTGTTTCGGCTAACGTTTCTCTCCCTATGTGTGAGTGGAAGTTTGTGTGTGTGTGTGATTGTGGATGTTATCGACGATAGATTCTCAGGCAAATTGGTTGGCAAACGCAGTCGTCATCTTGATTCCCGCTGCGCACAGACAACGACGCTTTTCATAATTCGCTAAGCGATTGGTCTGATGGACTGGGGATGAGCTGTCATGTGTCAATTCGCTTGCAAAGTAATCGGAAATTGTATAAGAGATGTGATAACATGATTGGTTATCGATGAGCGATGAGGTAGTTTGCATAAATGAGGGTGAGCGCCAATAGGAAGAATATATGTATATTAAAAGCAGATTAAAGAAAAGCTATAGGTAAGAATAAAAAGATGTTATCGATTACTATGTTAAAGATGCATTAAGGTCCTACGAATGAACAACAAGTAAAAATAACAATAATTAATATCTAGCTCAAATGACTTACATCACTTTATCGATAAAATAAATAATAATATATAGATAATAGGTTATCGATATATTAATGTCGAATCGCATAAAGGACAAACAAAGATTGTATATAAAAGTGTTATAAGACAGCGTTAAATGATGATGATGCTAAATGAATTATCAATAAATGAGAAGTAATCTGAAGATTGCACTTATAACTGCTATCGATTAATAGGTTATCGATACATGCATGCCGAAATCATTGATGAGCAACATAAATTTGGCATTTCAGTGCATATTTTGCATTCAGTGGATAAAAATACCCAATAATATATAGCGGAATATCGATAAACGCTAGGTAATGAAATAAATAATAATAATAAGCTATCCATACATTCATAGTCGAAGTCATTGAAAAACAAGCAACAAATAATATATTGCTGATAATTTGATCGACAGATAAACTCAACAATATATAGCTCGATATCGATAAATGACAGGTAATATAATATTTGATAGCATAAGATTATTGAGACTTGAAAATAAGTAAAAAAGAATTCATAAGATATACAAAATTTGATAGCTGTCAGCATATATCATATAGATAGTAAATCAATATATGTTCATAAGTTATCGATTGATCAAAGTTGCTTTACCATCATCAACAATAACTGAAATTGCAAACTCAACAGAAATGTTCTGTGTGACAATTTCGACATTGATAAAAAACAATATGAGAGAGAGAACAATGTAAATGAGATATGCTTTGAAAGCGGGCACGTATGAAAGAAAACAGTCGGGCCTACAAAAGCAAACAAAACGTGCAAAAATGTTCATAAAACGAGGCAAAGAACAACAATAACAACAGCAGCAAGCACAACCTCGATGAAAGATAAGAAGCAAAAGCCAAAGCAAAATCAAGTAACAAGTCAGTCAATTGTCTTATCGGGTCAAAAACTCAAGAAACTCAATGCTTATCATCAGGCAGTCAGCAATAGCTACCTCTCTCTCTCATCACACACACAGTCGCTCTCTCCCTCTCTATTACACTCCCTCTCTCTCTCTCTATCTCTTTGGTCGAATTGCTATGCACAAATTAATCAGCGTCAAAAGTTGGACTATCAGGCAGATGAAACGTGCGCCAGCTAAAAAGCTGCTTATAGAATTGAGATTATTATTAAGTTGGTTAACTTTTCGAATGAGACAGGCTTGTCATCATCATCAACATCATCATCATCATTATTATTATTATCAGCATTCAGCATTCAGTCAACATTATCATCATCATCATCTCTGCTAGCCAAAAATATGATTTCAATGTGAGCAAACGGAGTTCGTTTCATAAAAATTTCGCTGCTGATTATGTTTATGATAAAGCTGATAATAATGACGCCGTTGACAGGCGCTGGGGCGTAGTTAATAAAATTGTTTGCTAAAGAGTAGTTCAAAGAGCAAACTACCTACACACGTATATTGTATATTGAGTATACGACACGTGGGGAGCTCTCTGGCTCTGGCTAGCTTAATGACTAAATGTGTGAACTAAGGGAATTAATGCACTGTGTGCGCAGCAAAAAAAAAAAAAAAAAAAGGAAATAAAAGAAAAGTTTCAGGTAATCGATACGACTATGTGGGGGCTAACATGTTTAATAACCATCAAGTAATTTATAAGTGCATTATCGATAAATGACTATTGCTTGGAATATTAATCACAAGGGCATTTTATATTCCTGTATAATAGGTATATATAGTCCATTTTATAAATCATTTCTGTAAAATAAGGTTAATATATTGCTAAATAGGATATCCATAAAGAATTGCCTGGCACATGCCTTTCGATTAATTTTATTACTCGTTATCTTTAACTTGCTTTATCTAGATGTAGTTAATTTCAATATCTTTTTTAGCTATTTTTTCTGCAGTAAATTAACAATTAGCGATAAATCTATTTATTTATTATTATTATTATTATTTTTTTCATTTTCAAATATATTAAAAAATATCGATAAATTGATTACTTAATTTTTACCTTTTATTTTTTCTTCAATATATTTAAAAGTACTGATAAATCGATTAGTTAATTTTATTTTCTCTCATCTTTTAACTTATCTACAATTAAATTAAAATATAGATAAACTTATTAATTTATTTTAATCTCCTATTTTGTCTTTAATAAATTAATAGTTATCGATACATCTATTAGTTTGTTTATTCTCTTTCATCTCCTAATTTTTCTTTAATAAATTGGCAATTGTCGATAAATCGATTTGTCTATTTTAATCTCTTCTATCTCTTATTTTTTCTTCAGTTAAATTAAAGAATTAACGACAAATGGGTTAGTTTATTTTTAACGTTTGGCAATTCATTTAGCTTAGCCTAAAGTGGAGTAAATATTTTATTTTATTATTATTTAATTGTTTAAATTATCGCTTGTTATCGATTAACTACACAATGAGCTAACGCTTACAGACTTGTCTTTTTTTTTCTCATATCTATAAAATTAATTTAATTTAATTGCCTTCCAGTTTTTATATGTAAATAAATATGTTATATATAAATTATTTTTATCGATACATCGATAAGTTCATTTTTAGCTCTTGTTTATGCTAATAACTTATTATTCATAAATATCTAACAAATTTAATCAATTAAATTTAATGATTTACACTAATTAGGTAAATTATCGAATACATGTTATCGATTAGTTGTAATATGAGCTAACTGCACATAAATCTGCATAAGCTGTAACCAAGTGGCAACGCGCGCTATGGCAATACAACAAGCTAAATCATGTCGCACGCCGCCTTTACACAGAGTTATATGTATATATATATGTACGTATAAAACATAAGATAATATATGTATATATACATATATATGTTGACTCTTATCTGTGGCATACCAGATACCAGATTCCGGGTCCTGGTTGCGAGGCATACGCTCAATTAGAGCGCCAAAACCGAAGCGTAACTGCCGCCAATGAGGCTATAAAATATCAGCAGCCAAGCGACCAAGCACATAAACAAAACTTCAAAGGACGCCAAGTGGTGGTGGGGTGGGGGTGGGGCGAAAGGAAACGCAAGGGAAGTAAGCCAAGCAGAGAGTGAGAAAGAGAGAGAGAGGGAGAACTGGCAAAGGACTTGCTGTGCCGAAAAGAAACTGCCACTTAAAGCGAAAAAAAAAAAATAACAAACAAAAGGAATTGCAATGAAAGCCAAAGACAGTAGAATAAAGGGACGCCAAGGACGCAGGATGAGCATATATATATATATATATATATATATATATATATATATATATATATATATATATATATACGAGTCTGTTTGTCTGTATGTGTAGCGACGAGGACAACTTTAGCGTCGAGGACAACGACGCTAGCTCAAAAGCAATGATGATTTATGTACGAGGCCAAGTCGGGAAATGTAACTGGACTTGCACTAGCGCCCAGATGGGTGTGAGGGGGGGGGGGGGGGGGGGGGGGCTCTGGGTCTATGCGGCTGCCTGTTGGCTTGACTTGGGGGTATGTAGGTGGCATCACTTCAGTATTCATGCAATTTCTGGGTTATAGCCGCCATTAAACTTGCCAGCCCAACCCCTGCTTTGGCAACAACGAGCACCCAAGCTAAGCAGATAACTGCACTGAGCAGGCCCAAAAGCCAGACCAGAACCGACAAACACAACAACAAGAACAACGACGACAACAAATACTTTGCCTATCTGCTTGTTGGCAGAGACAGTAACACAGACGTGCTGTAACATGTCCATGCAACTTGCAACTTGCAAAAGATGCAAAAGACTCTAAACTCGACTCTCAACTAGACTTGACGCAATATGCCCAGGCAACGCCTCACAACTCACTTCGTCTGCCTGCTAGGCCTCACTTAGTTCAGCTTTTGCATTTGGAAATTGCATGTGCCAAAAGGAATGAGTGTGTGTATGTGTGTGTGTGTCTAGGCAAAACGGTTGACAGTTCAATGTTGCATTTCAAAGTAAAAGGAAGGGCGGACGTGTATGTCCTCCCTCCCTCCCTCTCTCTCTCTCTCTCACTCTCGCCCAGCTCTTTCCCCATGTGTATTTTCTAGTTGAAGCGTTTTAGGCGCTCAACTTAAAAGCGTGTGGGGGCCATATTAGAAAAGCTCAAAAGAAAACAACGCTTATGCTGTATGTGTGTGTGTGAATGATTGAAGAAATGGTTAGAGAAAAGGGTCCTAGAATTTGCTGCAAAAGTAGCGCCAAACGAGCGAAGTCAAGTTGAGTTGTTTTGAAGCATCTGTGCGGAATAGGAATTTTAATGTGCACAAAGTAAGGCAGCACATTAGGGGCGTGGTTAGCTGTGAGTGAGTGCGGTGAGCGGATGAATGGGGTGTGGGAACTAAGAATGGATTCTATCATTGAACTGATTTGAGAAATAACTTAAAGAAAATTGAAAGCGAGAAATTAGTGAAAATTTATTTTAAAATTTAAGGAATAGATTTATAGTTGCTAAAGTAGAAAGAAATTAAAGATAATTACAAAAAATAAATATGAATAATGACACAAAAAAAATTAAACATTAAAAATAAATAATGACCAAGAATAAAACTATAAATGAAAAATCGTTATAAAAAATAAAAAATGTATAAAAATATATATAAAAAATAAAAAATGTATAAAAATATATATAAAAAATGTATAAAAATATATATAAAAAATATAAAATGTAAACAAATATTAAAAAAAAAAAAAAAAAAAACATTAAAAATATATAACAAAATATAAAAACTAAATTAAAAAAAAAAAAATAAAAACATAATTTAAAAATAATTAAACAATACAAATATGTTTTAAATATAAAAGGACATAAATTATAAGAAAATATAAAAAATATAAAAATGCATATAGAATTTTTAAAAATATAAAAAAAATATCTAAGCAAAATATAAAAAATTAAAAAATATGTAGAAAATGTATAAAATACATATTAAATAAAAATGATAATAAAATAATTAAAAATACATAAAAAAAAATAAAAATGTATAAGTTAAAAAAGATATAAAAAAATTTTAAATATAAAATATATAAAAAAGTAATAATAATCAAATAAAAATTTGAATAAAATAAAATAATTAAACACACAGAATTATTTATTTTTGGTTATATTTATATGATAATATTATAAATAATATATGTATTTATTTATGTATTTATTATTTAATGAATTTCAAATTTATTATTATAAAAAAAAAAAAAAATATATATGGTTATTTATTCTTTGTTATACATTTTTTGTTTTATAATATTATTATATTAGTCAAACAAATATATTTATTTGTTATATATTCAGTTTTGTATAATCAATATTTATTAACTTTACTTCACTGTCCAGAGGAAAATATTATTGTTTTCAATAAATTGAAGTAAATATAATTTGCCATCAGTGTAGTAGAACGTTGCTGCGTCGCTTTGTACAAGCTGATAAGCCTCTTGTTTACAGTTCTAAATACAACTTGTTTATCAAGTCCAGTAACTGTGTGTATTTCAACTATTTACTTTAACTAAATCAATCAAAACACTATTAACATTCTATCTACTACGGTTTTTTTTTTGCTTTTGCTCTGCCTTCATTCTGTGTCGCTTTTATTTTTGTTTCTTTTTCGCATTTTGCTGCTGCTGCGGTTCATTAAACAAGCTTCTGCTGCTCGACACACTTTGCTTACTTAATTTATCAATACCAATTACACACACACACGCTCGCTCTCTCTCTATAGCCATCTCACTTTGACTTTTCTACTCACTCACTCTCCCACTAACTCTCTCTCTCTCGCTCTCGCTGTCCTTGTCTTGGCTGCGTTTGAAAGCGCTTACATTGATTGATTACCTCGGAGGCGCGACTTTTGTTGCGTTTTTGCACGCACGCGTTTTTAAACGCGAGCTTCCCTCTAGACCTGTGTGTGCGTGTGTCTTAATTGTTGTCAAGGTTGTTCTGCTGCTTTGTTGTTGTTGCTATTTTTTTTTTTTTTGTTAGTTTATATAGTTGCTTGTTGTGCGGCACATGTTTCTCGTTTTGTCTTTTTCTTTTTGGGCTTTCTGACATTTTTTTTTATTATTTTTTATTTTGCCTTCTGTTTCCTTCTCCTTCTCCTTTTTTTTTTTTGTTCATGCTTCAAAAGTTTTCAACTGTGATTTGGCCTAATGCAATTTGGTAGCTGCTTTTGTTTGTCTTTGGCCTAAATTTTGTGTTCTCGCCATTGTTTTGTCTAATTCGTGTTGTTGTTGTTGTTTCAGTTCGTTGTTGATTTGATTTTCCATTGGTTTTTCAGTTTTCTTCTTGCCATCTGGGCCAGCTGCCGCATCTATTTTGACAGCTGTCATCATCTTTTTAGTGCTGCAACAATAAAATTCAATCAATAAATTAAACTAAAGTGAAGATTTAAATTGTAAACTAATATTTATTGCTTGACAGTGGCCGCTCTCGGCGATTCTCATGAATTTCACTTAAGACAAATTGTTAACATGCAATTTATTATCTAGTTGAAATTACTTTTACTTATTTTTTTTTTATGTTTTGCGAGTGAGAGCGCAAGTAATACAACAACAACAACAACAAAATAAACAATAAATAAATGGAGCATATGAAACAAGGTCAGCGCGAACGAGAAGTGCGAAAGCAAAATAAATGTTTCGAATCGAACATGCAAAAAAAAAAAACAGACCCAAAGCTAAAATACAACTTGAACACTTGAAAGATGTGTATATTCATACAGCTATACACACACATGCACATACATGTATTATACATGTACATATATATATTTATATATAAGTATAAAGCTTATAAACCGCTTATGTACCTATAAAATATTTAAATAATTAAAAGCAAGTTTTAGTGCTCTTCTGCTGCGTGCATAATTTGAAGACATCCAACGACGACGATAAACAGCATAATATTTTTGATGATTATCATTATAATAATGATGATTGATATTACTATTGCAATTATCTGCATATTTGTAAAATGAATAATTCATAATATTTAATTTTTGTCATTTTTATTAATCATTATTATTATTAACCTTTATCAAATTATTATGATTTTATTTGATTGTTTGATATCCATTGTCATGATCATTCTCATTGTGCATTATAATGATAATCATTGGATATCATCATTAGCATTGTTCATTATTATTAATTAAATCCAATCTTTTATTATATAACTTTTTATATATAATATATAAAATTTTTTAAATAAAATATAATATATAAGATTAATTTTCATTTGGATTTCTTATACTCACCCTTATACAGAGCACCAGAATATGCCTAATTTGAATGGTTTTAAGGCATACAAATGTAGTTGCTCTTGTTGTTTTATTGTTGTTGCACACACAGTTTGATCAATAAAATTTTAAAATAGAGCAAAAAGACAGGCAATGAGAGAGATGGAGTCATGGGAGTAAGAAGAGGAAGTAAGGCAAGAAAATTGTGGAAATGACAAATGAAATTAATCAAATCAAATTGTGAAAAAGAAAAACTTAAAAAATATATACAAACTATATACTAAAAAAAAATAAATAAAATAAATTTAATATTTAATATAAATATGTAAAAAACAAACAAATAAAAAATATTAAAAAGAAAAACATTAAAAAAAAGTAATTAAATATTTATTATATTTAAATATAAATATACAAAGAAAATATAATAAATAAAATATTAAATATAAATATATTATTATATTTATGAAAATAAAACATAATTTCTATATTTCTAATAAAAAAAAATTTATTTAAATAAATAAAAAAGAATTTATATTTGTAAAAATAAAAAAAAAATAAAAATAATAAAAATATATAATAAAATATAAAATATAAATATATAATAATATATATAAATAAATAATAAAAAATTTATATTTTTAAAAATAAAAAAAAATATTATACCAAGCTACTTTTATTTTCATTTTTTTGGTAACTCCATCAGATTTGAACGAAAGTCGATATAATGTAATTTCCAGCCATTCTTAATTTCTTAATTTTGATAAACAAAATCAACACATTTTACTCTACATAAAACTCTTTACTCTACAATCTTGTATTTAGATTGATATTCAGATACATATGTATAATATACACATATCTACATATATATTTAAATCATAGTAAACAAAATTCCAGTTAAGAATTTGTGTCGACAAAGTCCAAGGCAAAGTTAATTTGTTTTTATTTTGGCTTATTGTAAAACCCAGGCGGGCTCTTTATAGTTAACTATAGCTAGAGCTATATATATAGCGCCTATATCTGTGCGTTTGTATAGCTTCTGTGTGTTATATTGTTGTTGTTTTTATTTGCACTCGCTGATAAGTTGTCAAAGATTGCGAGTTCGAGTTCCACAAACACACACACACACACACACACATACATACACGCGTATTATACAATCGCTTATCAGTTTGTGGTTACGAAAAAGAAAAATGTTTAGATTGAAATTGCTTATAGAGTAATATGTGTTGTGTATTATGTGTATATGTATGTATGTATGTATGTATGTATATGTGCATAGAGTTTATGCATAAGCTAAATGTGTTCAACTGAAAACGCATTTAGCAAACCGCGTTCAGTTCACTAGAATTCCATTTAATTTTTGGTTAACCGCAAAACGTTATATATACATATATCGCCCACAGTTTGTTGGCCCTGCACACAGTTCATGATATATGTATATATATATAGACATTTGTACTTCTGCATAAAAACTATATGTATGTATATTCCCTTGCTGACTTTTCATGGTATCTCTATGAATACTCTCTCTCTTTCTCTCTCTCTTTATTTTTCTTCTACTCTTTTAGTTCATTTTCTTTTGTTTTGTTTAATTTCATTTCGCATGTGCTCCTTTTTTTTCTCTTTTATTTATTATTTTTTTTTTTTTTTTATTACATGCAATTTTTTATTTGACCATTAAACTATAAACAAAATTAGGTTAACTAATGAAGTGCTATGTTTTTAATGCGCTTGACAAAATTCTACATTTTAATTTAATTTGTATATTGCACTTGTATAATGTTTATAAATATATATATGTATATATATATTTATATATATTTTTAGATTTTTTTTTACTGGCTGTTTATGCTTCAAGTGAGTTATAGACGTTGCTTAGCGATACAATTCCCCGATTAGTTTAGCATGTTATTAATAGTATTTGTATATATTGACTTTATGCAGTTGTATTTTATTTTGTTAAGTGAACAAAAAAAAATTTTTTTTTTTTTTAAGTGAGTAAACAATTTTTTTTCGTCAATGATCATTTAAGTTTATTTAATTCATTAAATCTTATGGCATTTTATATATGAATATGCAGGTATTGATTCAATAATAAATACTAATATAAAAGGCAATTCTTATTGATATAACTGTGAAGCTTAAGAGTGAGTCATCTAAAATATTTGTGGAATATATACTTAACGTGTAGATATATATATATTTAATATGTGTAAAACATTTAGTTTTATCTGATATATGACATGGTACGTAGGTTTAGATATATGTACATATGTTTGAAACTTAATTCATAGATAAGATTAGAAGTTACTCAGGCGCAGGCGAAAAATTGTTAAATATAATTACGTTCTTATACGATTTAGCTACATATTATGAGAGAGGGAATTAAATATAGAATATTAAGAATTACTAAATTATTAAGAGAAGTGAAAAAAGTTAATAATACAAAAACACATAAATATGATAGAGATGAATATAATAAATAAAAATATTATTGTTTATTATACAAAATATAAGATGAGAAATTGAGAAAAATTTGGATAATGATGAATTAATAGTTTAATGATTTATGTAATGTAATGAAAAATGGTTTGAAATCAAGGTCGAGCAGCACACGCTGGATAGCTTCTGCTCTCGAAACCTTGTCCAATTCATTTTCAACTTCTTCACCCAAGTTATCTTCACTTTAAAGAAGATAACTTGGAGTTAACTTGAATTTTTCGAGCTCTGTAGCGCTAGTCGGACTCAGTGAAAATTTAATGGGTGCCTCTCTTCTCTTGTTTTTCAAAGGATTCTCCTTTTTAAAGTCCATAATATGGTAGACTATGGAGGAACTGAATTCCAATAGCTCTGTACTTTTGCAGCCACTCTTTTCTTTTTTTTTAAGGGCAAAAGACCAGTTCACGCTTCTCAATTGTTGTTCGTGGGCTCATTGTACAATATTTTATGGCGAAAAATATATAATGTACTGAAAAATATAATATAATATAGTGAAAATTATAATATTATATATTTTTACTATAGAAAAATATAATGTAACAATATGATGAATATAATATAGTAATATGATAAATTTAAAATAATAATCAAAGTTATTTCATTATTATTATTATCATTATTACTAATTTCCTAAGTAGATACAAAAAATAGGAGTTCAATCTCCAATTGAAATCTACTCTTAAATAAATAAGGTTTCGCTTAATTCAAATCAATAGAATAACATAAGTAGCGAAGTATTTAAAATATATATCCATGTAAATAATACACACAAAGATTGCAATGAATATTTAATAATATAATAATATATTGAAAAACTATTTTTTTTTTTGCTCTCTGGCATATAGTATTAAAATTAGTTACCTTGAAAATATATAATAATAAAAAAATATATAAAAAAAAATAATAAATATATATATAAAAAAAATAATAAATATATATATAGTTTAGCTTTAATGCTATGCTATCTAGCCATAAGAAATAAACCCAATAAACCCAAAGCGATTTGCGTCATCGACTGCTAATTAAATATGCCGTTTTTTTTTTATCTCTCTAGCTTTACATAACACAAATCGGACGAACTTCCTTTCACTAAGAGAGGGAGAGAAAAAATAAAAATACAAAAAATCAAAATGCAAAACAAATTTGCATACGCTTGAACCTTAGATATATATAGATATTTGTAATATATATGTCAGATATTTATATGCAGTTGGGTATAGTCAAGAGTCCGCGTAGAAACCCCCATTGTGTTACGTTGTTTATATTTTCTATATATGTATATAAATAAATATATTTTACATATATTATACAATTTTTCTATCCACAATGTTAATTTTAATTTTTTTACTCTTATCTCTTTGCAGGTGAGTAAAAAGCGCATTTCTGAAAAGATTAACGACTTTGCCGCTGCAAGCGTGAGTGTTAAGTAGTACACAGTTTTATAAAATATATATATACATATGTATATATCCGTATTTATAATTCCAATTGCTGATCGTTGAAGCGAAAGTTATGTGCAAGTCTCGGTGAGTTCCATTGCGTGTTGCATTGATAAAGCAACTTGACTGGAAATTTATGACGAGTCACTAAAATCGACTTGAGGAAAATTAAAAAAAAGAAAAAGAAAATGTTTTTAACTGCCTGCAGAGCGTGCGAAAAGTCGTCGCTGTTGCGAGTGGGTAGATAAAGCATTGACATTGTCTTACGCGCGACGATGACGCCCAAAATCAGAAGTGTAAAATGGAAAATTTTATTATAGATTTCACTTTTTGCCAACCCAAGCAGCAAGTGTAGAGACCGAACCCCCACCCCCCTCCCATGTTGTAGCCCATTTCATTCTCGACCAGCCATAGAAACAAACAAAAGCTTACGAGTTTACGAGCCGCATTCGCTCGATGACGTTTATGACATTTTTCACTGACCCGAACCCGGACCCGGACCCGGGGACCCGTACCCGGTCCTCGACTTGGGCCCCGGACGCGTGTTTTGAAAACTGACGACGCTGCTTATTAAAAAGGGTCGCCGCATGCTCGTCTGCCAGTCGCCTCACACACACACTCTAAAACTCTCCTGCTACATCCTGTTCACTCTGCACTGACACTCATCAACCTTCGACACATAAATGACGACCTTCTCTTAGCAATTTTAATGCCCATGCCCTAAAGCGAAGCGTGTGTCTTGACAATCTGGTCAACAAGTTTGTTATGCTTGGCGTAAACATTGTAGCGTTTATAAGTTGACATTCGATGGGTGTGATCAAGATTTCATTTTATTTAGAACTCCTTTGAGAAACTAAGAAAAAAATGCATCTTAATTAATATATATTTAAGTCGATAAAAATATCATTTTATTTTCTCTTAGAACTCTAAATGATTCATACATGATTTATGCAATGAATCATATGATAATTTACTACTATTTCAAAGAGCTTTAGAATAAAAACATTAATGTAGAATTTTCCAATAAAAAATCAGGTTTTATCGATAAGATATCGATATGTCTTGAAGCTCCTTTAAGTAGTAATAAATGCTGACATTTATTACTACTTAAAGGAGCTTTAGTTGAAAGCGATATATTTGCTATAATATCTTCTTCATCGCTTCGATAAAACATTGACATTTATCGCTAGGTTTAACAGATTTAATTTAGTTTCGTTTATTAGTGTGCAAGTCTTTGATTTTTTTGTAGAAGACTTTCTATTCAGGATTGTTTTAAGTTAAAAACTGTGTTAACATTCATCGATATTTTTATCGATTAATCATTTATTTGAGCTGTTCTGTTTTTGTATGTGCCTTAAGATGAAACTATGTTGTTTTTAGGCATTGTATTGATATATTAATAATAATATTAATATAATAATTTATTAATTTAAATTTGAATTTTCTTCTATGATTCTGTTATGTTAAAAATGTTAACATTAATCGATATTTTGTTCGATTAATAATTTATTTTAACATTTCTTTCTTTGTATCTTCTTAAAGATGTAGCTGTTCTGCTTTTAGGCATTACATTGATAGATTGATATTTTAAATTATTAAACAATTTACATTTGTTTTTCTTCTATGTCCTGCTTTTTACAGCATGAGGTCTACTCTTATTAAAATTCTTAGCTTAGCTTAACTTAACTTTAATCTATTTGATACACTCTCACGCTGAAAACTCTATATGTGATATTCAGTTTGCTAGCTTTCATATACATATACACTTGGCATTTGTGAAGGGCATTTAACCTACAATTTGGCTAAAAGCAAAAAAAAGAGAATACTTAACCAATTCTTGTTGTGTCATCAACTTTGACCTTTTCAACAGGCTGTACTCCAGCAAAGCTTTATTTTCTTTCATCCCCCAACCCCTCACACACACACACACACACACACATATTTTTCTTCTCTCTCTTGCACTGTTCCCATCTCTCTCTGTCTGTGTTTGTTCGTCATTGTTAGTCACACGCACAGTCCAAGCAGTTTGACAGTCATTGGGTTTCACTTTTCTTATGTACACACAACAATATGAGCCCTGTCTCTCCTCGCCCTTCTTACCCATGCCACATGCCACTTGTTTGTGCCTTTTATTGTTTAACTGGCAATGATTAATGTTCCTCGACAGCAGAGAATGTCTCTCTTTCTATCCCTCTCTCTTTCTCTCTGTGTGTGTGTAGGCCGTCTCCGTTTAGGCCAAGTGTTGGCATTTCTTTCTGTCAATGACCCAGAAATCATTTTGTTTTCGTGCAAAATATCCGTAATGCTGACGGAGTTGTAATTAGAATCTTTCCTTTCTTTTCGCACGATTAATTAACCTGGAATTATTGATAAATGAGAAGCGCATAGATAGGCTGAGATTAAGATTAAAGTGATTGCTAAGCATAAACGAAATGTTTTTAATCTATATGTAATATTAATATAAATTATAAAAGTATAAAAAACATACACAAATAAATAGACAAAATAAATTAAAAGAATATGAAATGAAAAAATAAGAAAAACAGCAAAAATAGGAAATACAAAAAAAAAAAAAAAAAAAAATAAAATAAAAAGGGAAATACAAAAAATAAATAAATAAATAAAAAAAAATTAAAAATAAAAAAATTTAAAAATAAAAAAATAGGAAATAAAAAAATAGGAAATAAAAAAATAGGAAATAAAAAATAAATAAATAAAAAAAAAATAAAAAGGAAATAAAAACATAAATAAAAAAAAAAAATAAGAAATAAAAAAAAATAATTTTAAAAAATAGTAAAAAAAAAAATTAAAAAGATAAATAAAAATTAAAAAGATAAAAAAATAATAATAAAAGAGGAAATAAAAGAAAATAATTAAATAAAAAATAAAATAAATGAAATAAAAGTATATATTAAATGTTAATAGAAAATAATAAAATAAATAAAGAAACAAGTAAGAAGGCTCTAGTCGAGACGGCTCGACTACGAGATACCCTGAACCCTGTAAAAAAAATGATACTCTTCTTCTTTACGCACTTATAAGCGCGCGCTCTGCTAACTGCGCAGTTGCTGCCGGTGGATTGGGCTGAACTTTGGACGCTTATAACTCCATTTCTAGATGCATGATCTTCATAAAATTTTAAAAGTAGATTTAGAGTATCTATATCTATCTATTTGCCAAGTTGCAAGTCTCTAGTATTTGAAATGCGTTTTTTGCAAATTGTGGGCGAGGGGGGCGTGGCATCAAAAATCTGAAAACTACAAAATCTGCGTATTCATAATATCTATCTAAATATATAAAGTTAAAGTCTCTAGCTGTAGAAGCGGTGTAGAAGTTATACCCTAAAAACCTAAAAAATGTAAACGAATTTTCGATTTTTATCGATAATTTGGAAATGGGACGAGTTATCGAAAAAACAAAATAAACTCGTATTGCGTAGCTAACATACGAGTGTTCATGTGAAATTTCAGCTCTCTAGCTTTTGTAGTTTCCGAAATCTCGACGTTCATACAGACGGACAGACGGACGGACGGACGGACGGACGGACGGACGGACGGACGGACGGACAGACGGACAGGGCTAGATCAACTTATTTTTTTATGCTGATCAAGAATATATATACTTTATGGGGTCTGCGACGTCTCCTTCTGCCTGTTACATACATTTTCACAAAACCATTATACCCTGAATTCCCATTTTCAATGGGTTCAGGGTATAAAAAGTAATATATGAATAACAAAAGAATACAAAATAATAATAAAAAAAAAAACATGAATATATACTAGAATAACAAAAAATGTTTATATACAAAAAAAAAAATTAAAATATTGAGAAATATAAAAAATTAGAATAATAAAAATTTTAAAATAATTACTGGGAAAAATAAAACTTAAAATTAAAAACGAAAATATAACAACACAAATACATCAACATAAAGAAAGAATACAACAAAATAAAAATAAAAAGTATAATATTATATATATTATTAGCAAAATTTGTTTGTATACATGAAAAAAATAACTTGAAAGCTAAATTATTGAAAAAGAGAAGAACATATTCTATATAAAATGAACAGAAAAAAAGTACTCGTAGGAAAAACAACATTTTTTTAGTTGCATAATTTTGCTAATACTATATTTTTATTTACCTTATTTCTTTAGAAATTTATAATTAATTTTTTCTTTTATAATACTTAAATCTGTCTATAACTTTGAAGTATGATTCATTTTGGGCTTGATTCACCTCAAGTAACGGGAATAACATGATGTATGTCAATGTATGTAGATGTAGATAGATATAGATGCAGAATACAATACATATACATACATACATATATGTTCTTCTGTTGAATTCTCTAAATGATATCATGCTTTCAGCTCAAGCCAATCAGGCCCTTCCTCAACTTTTACGTATGCATGCATGTGCGTGTGTGTGTGTGTATGTATGGATGTATGTGTGTATGTATGCATTATAATCAACGTGGTTTGCAGCACAACAGACACATTTATAGCGCTGCCTGCTGCCACGCCCACGACACGAGCTGCCTTCTACATAATAAGTACAAGCTACGAAATTGCCATAGAAGGTGGCGCAGCACAGTCGAAAGAGAGAGAGAGAGAGAGGAGAGAGAGAGAGAGAGAGAGAGAGAGAGAGAGAGAGAGAGAGAGAGAGAGAGAGACAGCGAGAGAGAGAGAGAGACAGCGAGAGAGAGACTTATATTTGTATTATTACACAGTGTATACTTCATATTTGATTTCGTTTTTTTCTCTGTTTTTGCTTTTGCTTTTTGTTTGTCTTTGGCTTTGATTCTGTGCGACGCGTCGTTTGTCTTATGTGAAAAACCTGCCTCAAGGTTGTTGCCTTCTGCTTTTGGCCCCGAAATAACGTGGCCAAAAGAGAGCGCACAGCAAAGCAAAGCAAAAAGAAAAAGGCCAAAAATCAAGCAAAAAGAAATGAAAACAAAATTTCTCCATTACATGATGAGATGGCGATTTCTTATTGTTGTTGTTGTGTAGCTGTTGTTGTTGTTATTATTATTATAGTTGTTGCTTTTGCTGAGCTCAGCTCATTTGGCTTTAATAGACATAGCGACTGCAACTTATCGAGTTCATTATATTTGATATATGTATATATGTATGTATATATATACATGTATACAAATTTGGGTTCTTTTTAGTAGTAGTCGTAGCTTCGTCTCGCTTAATAATAGGGTCAAGGATTTTCATAATTTCTGAGTGCCATACAGCAAGAATATTGTTGTTGGCCTAGACACTCGCTCACACTATATTGCTATCTCTCTCTCGCCTGCACTCAATTTACATATGTGTGAATTATGCATGTTTTTAACGGCATATCTGAAATTTAGATTTTTGACTTTTGTTATTGTTTATATTATTCGCAATATATGTATATACGCATGTATATCATACTATATGCATAATCGTGGGCCAATTGTGAAGTGTTGAAAAGTGATGGGGCATAAAGGTGAAATCAGGTGTGCTGCTGTTGTTGTTGTTGTTGTTGTTGTTGTTGTTGTTGTTGTTGTTGTTGTTGCTGTTGTTACAAATTCCACAATGATTATGACATGGCTTGGGATTTTTAATGTTGACTGAAAGCAACAGTAAATGGTATGCAGTGCAGTGAATAGATAGATAGATAGATAGATAGAAAGAGAGAGAGAAAAAGAGAGAGGGAGAGTAGCTAATGATTTAGAGGTTGAGTAATATGGAATAAGATACAGTTAGACAACTAGGCAAAGAATATAGTATATGAATGAGACAGAATGAAACAGTGAGGGAGACAGAAAATTATAATAAGAGTGAGACGAATAGAGTAAAGTAAAGTAAAGCTAAGGAAGCAGCTGCAGCTTATGCATTTAAATAATATATAAATATATGAATATACATAAATATTTAATATATTATTTAATTATGAAAAATAGTTTTTTCTTTTTTTTTTTTCTTTGCAACTCTGCTCACAGCTAAAACTGTAAATCCAAGCTGAGTATCTCTGCTTAGCCAAAAGAGTTTACTCAATTAGGCTGTCGATTCCCTATCTCGCTCTCTCTGTCGCTCTCTATCTCTTTTCTCTCTCTTGTTCACTTGCTGCTTGAAAGTATAAGCTCTCTGCATTTTAATCAAAAGCGCAGCGGGCTGGCGCTGCTTTTCGTCTTATTCGCATTCTTTTATTTTATTTATTTATTTATTTATTTATTTATTTTTTTTTTTTTGTTATTTTTTGTTTTGCGCGCTTCTTTTTTTTTACAACTTTGCTTGCAAATGGAGAAACTTGCAGCAGAATTTCTTGCACAACTTTCAGTCAACAGCTGCTTGTTACCACAAATATATATACATACATACATACATACATATGTATATATGTATATGTATATATACCCTGGCGCTACCTTCACGCCCGGACTCCGCCCCTGTTGCGCCATCTTTGCTCTTGTCCAGTTTGTGACTTTTCAACTTCTTTAACCACTTAGAATCATCAACTTGTTTTGCCTGCTATTTTTGTTGCCAGTTTTTGCTGCTCTTACTCCATAAATATTATGTATGTGTGTGTGTGTGTGTGTGTGTGTATTTGCTTTTTACAAAAGTTGTGCATGCCAGTTTAATTTGCTTCTGCTGCAGCAACAACAAGTGAAAGAAGTTGTAAATGTTGCTACAGTTTGAAGCCGCTGGTCAGCATAATAAAGTTTACAGTTTTGCAGTCTCGCACACACAGACACACACACACTTGCTTGCAATTCACTCGCACATGGCAACGCATTTATAATGAACTTAAAACGAAGTGACCGACAAGAGGCGAAAGAGAAAGAAAGACTGACAGACAGACAGAGAGACCGCGAGACGCAGACAGGCACAGCTCACAGCTGTAGAACACTCTTTGTAACACATTTCCAGTGGATGCAGCGGCAGCGACGTTGGCATCGGCATCAACTGCGCTCCCAAAGCGACGCTAGCGTCGACGCCAGCTTCGTCACGTCAGCAGCAGCCGTGCGTCGGCACACGCTCTTTGGCTTGGTGGTGTTGTTGTTGTTGTTGTTTTGATGTGATTCATTTTTTGTTGTTTCTCTTTTTTTCGTTTTTCGTTTTCTTTTGCCCCAAAAACTGTTTGACGGCTGCCTGCTGGCTCTCGTTCTATGCTGTCTGTCCTGCTTGGCCGTTGCTCTTTGCTACGCTTGTTTTTTTTTTTTTTAGACAAATGAGCAAACGACAGCGGCCGCCAATGTCTGTTGCTACTGCTGCTGCTGTTGACACTGATGACAGTTTGCCGTAAATAACAGCAGCGAAAAAAAAAAATAAAAGGCGATAGCAATAAAATTGTGTGGCGCCGCGCGCTCTCTTTATCGTATACCTACTTATGCAGCCAGCAGTGGGACAATTAAGTAAATACACAAATACATACATACATGTGTGTGTGTGTGTATGCGTGTTTGCACACATACATATGTGTGTACCCACCTAGCATTTGGAAGACTGTTTTGTAAGAAATGAATTTGGCGAGTCGCTTTTGAGTCCCCGGGATGATCAAAAAATGATTGATCGAATGCGCGATTTTTGGAAGAGTCAAAAACGACTCGCCTGTATGATCAAAAAGTGATTTATTTGAAATACAGCAACAAAATGTAAAGCAATCGCCAATTGAGCATGCGGGGGATTGAAAAGTGATTGTTTTCACTTCTGCTCTGCACTAATACTCTGAATTTTCAAGAAGATGCCAGAGGCGGATGTGGCTCGGTGGATAGGCTTGTGGCCTGGGAGACTTGAGAAACAACGGCCCCTGGGTTCAAATCCCATTTCGAATTTAGGAAAACATTAATTTAAAAAAAAAGAAGATGCCAATTTGGGTTTCTTATGAGATTCACTAATTTCTCTTGTCTCCAAATTCTTAAAGCTCGGGGCTAGTGCATTTCGATCACTGTTATTCTTACAAATTCAATGTAAAGTTCAACGCAGGAACATTATTGAAATAAATTAAATAAATCAAAATGGGGAGAAAAATAAAATAGTTAATCAAAAGATAATAATGATAGTTCAAGTTATACTTGTTCTTTTTAATTTTAGTTTATTTTATTATTTAATAAAAATATTTAATGAATTTAATTTAAATAAAACATTACTTGATTATGGTAATAATAAAAAACGAATCAGCAAAGAGTCGCATGTGGTTGAAATTAAGACTCGAAAAAGAGTCGCGTATGATACGAAATATGACTCGAATATGACTCGAATATGACTCGAATTCGATTAAAAAAATGGGTCATAAGCGACGCATCTAGAGGAGTCGCGGCTAGGGTATTTTTTTCTCCCGACGGGGGAGTCATTTATGATCCGAAAATGAGCTCATTTATGCTTATTTTAATCAGAAAGAGGACTCAAAAGCGACTCGCTTATGATCGCAAATGTTTGCTGGGTATAGCTGTGACTTGTGCGCCTAATGAAATATTAGCGCTGGGCATTAGCTGTCTTCTTTGTATGATAAGCATGTGCAAAAATGTTATTACTATGCTATGTGTGTTAGTATGGAAAGAGTAAAGAACACATAAAGAGAGCGTGGGGCAGAGAGTGTAGAGTTTGAATGTTAAGGTAGGAAATGACTTTCGTTGTTTTTGTTGCTGACATTTCTTTCTTATGCTAAGCTACTCTTATTCTGTTCTTATTAGACAAGCTACATTCCGCTGGTTATTATGTTAATTAACAGCAATGAAACTTTAAGCATGTTATTTAACTTTCAATTTTTAGTCTCTGTGATCTCTGTATTTGAAATATTTTTCTTATATTTACATGCCAGCAGTGATTTTTCTCAGGTACCTTAATCAACACTCAGCAGCGCATGATGAATATATTTATGTACCAGCTGCGATATACAAGCACCCCCTCAATCTGGCTAAAAGTAAATAAAAAAATATATATGTACAAAATATATACAACAACCAATTAAAAACTCATCAAATTGCTCAGCAACACAACTCCCAAAGCGCAGGGAGTCCAGCTGGCTGTCCCACTCGTGGATTCGTCTATGGTTTGGGTTTTGTGGGGCCACCCACTCATCAAAGAAACAAAATGACTTGTGCGGCTGGCGTTGAGGTAGTTGTTGAAAGAGCCCAAGGGAGCCAAAATGCAAAACATTTGGCAACCCGTCGCGGCGACCTTATGTTGTAATCTTCCTCTCACCCCACTCTCTCTCTCTCCATCTACACTCTACACTCTACACTTTTCGTTAGTGGCTCTCTTGAAAACTGTAGAGCGAAGGTGGTAAGCGGGATAGATGGTAGAGGGATAGGAAATGGAAGAGAGAGGCGGCGGCGGCTGTCACTGAAAATTGTTGCTGTTAGCCGCCGGCAGCCACATTTCGTCTGCTGCTGCTGCCTCTGCTGCTGCTGGCTTTGCTGCTGTTTGCCAAAGCTTGTTTCGTTTCAATGTTCCGCACTCTTCTCGTTTCCACTATACCGCCCTCTCTCACTCTCTCTTTCGCTCTTCCTGTGCATAAGCAGACACAAAACTTCACATTGCCTGTGCCCGTTGTGCTTTGCTTTCCATTTTGTTGCCGTTGCTGCTGTTGTTGTTGTTGTGTGAGCGTTCGCTCTATTTGGCTCAAGTGTTGTCTGTTGTTGTTGTTGTTGTTGCTTTCTTTTGAGTTGTTTTTGCAGTTTACAGTTATTTTCTATTTCTTTTATTTGTTGTCTTTTGTGTTGAACATTAAAAGTTGCAAACGGGCAAATAAATGAAAATAAATATTCGTGTGTTTGATAAATATTTGTGTGTGTGTAAATGTGTGTGTTGCAGCAATAGGAGTTTAGTGACATTTACATTTACACTGGCGAGCATTTTTTTTTATTTATTTTATTTTTTGTATATGCATTAGTTCGTGTCATCTTGTTAGATTATATTGTTTGTTGCAAATGCTTAGAACGAACTTGGCTTTTATCAACATTCATATAGTATGTATTTTCAAATATTATTTTCTACCAAGATTTATTTATATATTTATATATAGTAAAAGTAATGTCTGTTAAGGCGTTCGGCTTGGTTGATTTATATTTTCTTGTTAAAAAAATAAAAAATAAATAAAAAATTAAAAATTAAAAAAAAAGTAATTCAAATAAAAATACCAATTAAAATAAAACCAAAATACAAAATAAAGCCAAAATACTAAACAACATAAAAATACTTAAAATAAATAAAAACTACAAATAAAAATACTAAAAAATAAATCAATGTAAATGAAAAAAATAAAAATAACATGAAAGAAAAAATAAAATGAATAAATTAATAAATAAAAAATTAAAATGAAAGAATAAAGTAATATATAGAATAAAACAAAAATACTAAAAATAAATAAAAATAATAAAAAATACTAAAAATAAATAAAATAATAAAAAAATAATCTAGCACTTTATTTTTAATAA